>OY986049.1:31421388-31895820 GCA_963920205.1 Stenodema calcarata | reverse complement strand
AAATCAATTTTTACGCGCCTAAGTCAGCTGTTAAGAAAGTGCAAATCGTGCCAAATAAATTATTACGAATTATATTAAATAAAAACTCTAGATATTCTTCCTCACTTTTGTTTAAATCTTAATCAAAAATCTAAAATATTAATCAAATTTATCATTTTCAATCTTGCATACAACTTGTGCTCTTCGGAGGAGTTCATCTATCACTATTATAACAGCAGCACACAGGTGATGCAATAACCTAAGACATAAACGTTAATTAACAAAAACAAAAATTTATCATAGTAACAATGTAAAGAACAAGACAATACGAAAATTAAATAATTAACTTATACACAAGAAAACATTACGAGGACTTAACAATGCAGAATTATGAACAGCTATTTAATAGTTTTTTAAAATTTGACAGGCTGGAAAACGAAAAAATATTTATTTCATTTTGGTATAGAGTTCTGAGGGCAGTTACATAAGCATTTCTCCTGTAGAACTCAGTATTTATATTAGGAAGAATGACACGGGAATTATTGTAGTTACGAGTAACAGACGAAGATAAAAGATGACGTGGATCAACTTTAGCGCCAAAAAGATGTATGCAAGATTGAAAATGATAAATTTGATTAATATTTTTAACTTCAAAAGATTTAAACAAAAGTGAGGAAGAATATCTAGAGTTTTTATGTAATATAATTCGTAATAATTTATGTGGCACGATTTGCACTTTCTTAACAGCTGACTTAGGCGCGTAAAAATTGATTTTTAATTTCAGCATAAAATGCCGCCCGCGACCGCTCGAGGGTGTAAAAATTGAGGTTTAATTTCGGCATAAAATGCCGTCCGCGACCGCTCGAGGAAGTAAAAATTGAGTTTTAATTTCGGCATAAAATGCCGCCCGCGACCGCTCGAGGGAGTAAAAATTGAGTTTTAATTTCGGCATAAAATGCCGCCCGCGACCGCTCAAGGGAGTAAAAATTGAGTTTTAATTTCGGCATAAAATGCCGCCCGCGACCGCTCGAGGGAGTAAAAATTGAGTTTTAATTTCGGCATAAAATGCCGCCCGCGACCGCGCGAGGGAGTAAAAATTGAGTTTTAATTTCGGCATAAAATGCCGCCCGCGACCGCTCGAGGGAGTAAAAATTGAGTTTTAATTTCGGCATAAAATGCCGCCCGCGACCGCTCGAGGGAGTAAAAATTGAGTTTTAATTTCGGCATTAAATGCCGCCCGCGTCCGCTCGAGGGAGTATTGTATTGTATTGTATTCCTTTATTGGCAAAATAGTTAAGTATATAATTCAATCGGTATCATTTTCACAACTTATTGCCCACCGAAGAATAAGTTCAAGGGAACTTGTGCTCTTCGGAGGAGTTCATCTATCACTATTATAACAGCAGCACACAGGTGATGCAATAACCTAAGACATAAACGTTAATTAACAAAAACAAAAATTTATCATAGTAACAATGTAAAGAACAAGACAATACGACAATTAAATAATTAACTTATACACAAGAAAACATTACGAGGACTTAACAATGCAGAATTATTAACAGCTATTTAATAGTTTTTTAAAATTTGACAGGCTGGAAAACGAAAAAATATTTATTTCTTTTTGGTATAGAGTTCTGAGGGCAGTTACATAAGCATTTCTCCTGTAGAACTCAGTATTTATATTAGGAAGAATGACACGGGAATTATTGTAGTTACGAGTAACAGACGAAGATAAAAGATGACGTGGATCAACTTTAGCGCCAAAAAGATGTATGCAAGATTGAAAATGATAAATTTGATTAATATTTTTAACTTCAAAAGATTTAAACAAAAGTGAGGAAGAATATCTAGAGTTTTTATTTAATATAATTCGTAATAATTTATTTGGCACGATTTGCACTTTCTTAACAGCTGACTTAGGCGCGTAAAAATTGATTTTTAATTTCGGCATAAAATGCCGCCCGCGACCGCTCGAGGGAGTAAAAATTGAGTTTTAATTTCGGCATAAAATGCCGCCCACGACCGCTCGAGGAAGTAAAAATTGAGTTTTAATTTCGGCATAAAATGCCGCCCGCGACCGCTCGAGGGAGTAAAAATTGAGTTTTAATTTCGGCATAAAATGCCGCCCGCGACCGCTCGAGGGAGTAAAAATTGAGTTTTAATTTCGGCATAAAATGCCGCCCGCGACCGCTCAAGGGAGTAAAAATTGAGTTTTAATTTCGGCATAAAATGCCGCCCGCGACCGCTCGAGGGAGTAAAAATTGAGTTTTAATTTCGGCATAAAATGCCGCCCGCGACCGCTCGAGGGAGTAAAAATTGAGTTTTAATTTCGGCATAAAATGCCGCCCGCGACCGCTCGAGGGAGTAAAAATTGAGTTTTAATTTCGGCATAAAATGCCGCCCGCGACCGCTCGAGGGAGTAAAAATTGAGTTTTAATTTCGGCATTAAATGCCGCCCGCGTCCGCTCGAGGGAGTATTGTATTGTATTGTATTCCTTTATTGGCAAAATAGTTAAGTATATAATTCAATCGGTATCATTTTCACAACTTATTGCCCACCGAAGAATAAGTTCAAGGGAACTTGTGCTCTTCGGAGGAGTTCATCTATCACTATTATAACAGCAGCACACAGGTGATGCAATAACCTAAGACATAAACGTTAATGAACAAAAACAAAAATTTATCATAGTAACAATGTAAAGAACAAGACAATACGAAAATTAAATAATTAACTTATACACAAGAAAACATTACGAGGACTTAACAATGCAGAATTATAAACAGCTATTTAATAGTTTCTTAAAATTTGACAGGCTGGAAAACGAAAAAATATTTATTTCTTTTTGGTATAGAGTTCTGAGGGCAGTTACATAAGCATTTCTCCTGTAGAACTCAGTATTTATATTAGGAAGAATGACACGGGAATTATTGTAGTTACGAGTAACAGACGAAGATAAAAGATGACGTGGATCAACTTTAGCGCCAAAAAGATGTATGCAAGATTGAAAATGATAAATTTGATTAATATTTTTAACTTCAAAAGATTTAAACAAAAGTGAGGAAGAATATCTAGAGTTTTTATTTAATATAATTCGTAATAATTTATTTGGCACGATTTGCACTTTCTTAACAGCTGACTTAGGCGCGTAAAAATTGATTTTTAATTTCGGCATAAAATGCCGCCCGCGACCGCTCGAGGGAGTAAAAATTGAGTTTTAATTTCGGCATAAAATGCCGCCCGCGACCGCTCGAGGAAGTAAAAATTGAGTTTTAATTTCGGCATAAAATGCCGCCCGCGACCGCTCGAGGGAGTAAAAATTGAGTTTTAATTTCGGCATAAAATGCCGCCTGCGACCGCTCGAGGGAGTAAAAATTGAGTTTTAATTTCGGCATAAAATGCCGCCCGCGACCGCTCGAGGGAGTATTGTATTCCTTTATTGGCAAAATAGTTAAGTATATAATTCAATCGGTATCATTTTCACAACTTATTGCCCACCGAAGAATAAGTTCAAGGGAACTTGTGCTCTTCGGAGGAGTTCATCTATCACTATTATAACAGCAGCACACAGGTGATGCAATAACCTAAGACATAAACGTTAATTAACAAAAACAAAAATTTATCATAGTAACAATGTAAAGAACAAGACAATACGAAAATTAAATAATTAACTTATACACAAGAAAACATTACGAGGACTTAACAATGCAGAATTATAAACAGCTATTTAATAGTTTTTTAAAATTTGACAGGCTGGAAAACGAAAAAAATATTTATTTCTTTTTGGTATAGAGTTCTGAGGGCAGTTACATAAGCATTTCTCCTGTAGAACTCAGTATTTATATTAGGAAGAATGACACGGGAATTATTGTAGTTACGAGTAACAGACGAAGATAAAAGATGACGTGGATCAACTTTAGCGCCAAAAAGATGTATGCAAGATTGAAAATGATAAATTTGATTAATATTTTTAACTTCAAAAGATTTAAACAAAAGTGAGGAAGAATATCTAGAGTTTTTATTTAATATAATTCGTAATAATTTATTTGGCACGATTTGCACTTTCTTAACAGCTGACTTAGGCGCGTAAAAATTGATTTTTAATTTCGGCATAAAATGCCGCCCGCGACCGCTCGAGGGAGTAAAAATTGAGTTTTAATTTCGGCATAAAATGCCGCCCACGACCGCTCGAGGAAGTAAAAATTGAGTTTTAATTTCGGCATAAAATGCCGCCCGCGACCGCTCGAGGGAGTAAAAATTGAGTTTTAATTTCGGCATAAAATGCCGCCCGCGACCGCTCGAGGGAGTAAAAATTGAGTTTTAATTTCGGCATAAAATGCCGCCCGCGACCGCTCAAGGGAGTAAAAATTGAGTTTTAATTTCGGCATAAAATGCCGCCCGCGACCGCTCGAGGGAGTAAAAATTGAGTTTTAATTTCGGCATAAAATGCCGCCCGCGACCGCTCGAGGGAGTAAAAATTGAGTTTTAATTTCGGCATAAAATGCCGCCCGCGACCGCTCGAGGGAGTAAAAATTGAGTTTTAATTTCGGCATAAAATGCCGCCCGCGACCGCTCGAGGGAGTAAAAATTGAGTTTTAATTTCGGCATAAAATGCCGCCCGCGACCGCTCGAGGGAGTATTGTATTGTATTGTATTCCTTTATTGGCAAAATAGTTAAGTATATAATTCAATCGGTATCATTTTCACAACTTATTGCCCACCGAAGAATAAGTTCAAGGGAACTTGTGCTCTTCGGAGGAGTTCATCTATCACTATTATAACAGCAGCACACAGGTGATGCAATAACCTAAGACATAAACGTTAATTAACAAAAACAAAAATTTATCATAGTAACAATGTAAAGAACAAGACAATACGAAAATTAAATAATTAACTTATACACAAGAAAACATTACGAGGACTTAACAATGCAGAATTATAAACAGCTATTTAATAGTTTTTTAAAATTTGACAGGCTGGAAAACGAAAAAAATATTTATTTCTTTTTGGTATAGAGTTCTGAGGGCAGTTACATAAGCATTTCTCCTGTAGAACTCAGTATTTATATTAGGAAGAATGACACGGGAATTATTGTAGTTACGAGTAACAGACGAAGATAAAAGATGACGTGGATCAACTTTAGCGCCAAAAAGATGTATGCAAGATTGAAAATGATAAATTTGATTAATATTTTTAACTTCAAAAGATTTAAACAAAAGTGAGGAAGAATATCTAGAGTTTTTATTTAATATAATTCGTAATAATTTATTTGGCACGATTTGCACTTTCTTAACAGCTGACTTAGGCGCGTAAAAATTGATTTTTAATTGCGGCATAAAATGCCGCCCGCGACCGCTCGAGGGAGTAAAAATTGAGTTTTAATTTCGGCATAAAATGCCGCCCGCGACCGCTCGAGGAAGTAAAAATTGAGTTTTAATTTCGGCATAAAATGCCGCCCGCGACCGCTCGAGGGAGTAAAAATTGAGTTTTAATTTCGGCATAAAATGCCGCCCGCGACCGCTCGAGGGAGTAAAAATTGAGTTTTAATTTCGGCATAAAATGCCGCCCGCGACCGCTCGAGGGAGTAAAAATTGAGTTTTAATTTCGGCATAAAATGCCGCCCGCGACCGCTCGAGGAAGTAAAAATTGAGTTTTAATTTCGGCATAAAATGCCGCCCGCGACCGCTCGAGGGAGTAAAAATTGAGTTTTAATTTCGGCATAAAATGCCGCCCGCGACCGCTCAAGGGAGTAAAAATTGAGTTTTAATTTCGGCATAAAATGCCGCCCGCGACCGCTCGAGGGAGTAAAAATTGAGTTTTAATTTCGGCATAAAATGCCGCCCGCGACCGGTCGAGGGAGTAAAAATTGAGTTTTAATTTCGGCATAAAATGCCGCCCGCGACCGCTCGAGGGAGTAAAAATTGAGTTTTAATTTCGGCATAAAATGCCGCCCGCGACCGCTCGAGGGAGTATTGTATTGTATTGTATTCCTTTATTGGCAAAATAGTTAAGTATATAATTCAATCGGTATCATTTTCACAACTTATTGCCCACCGAAGAATAAGTTCAAGGGAACTTGTGCTCTTCGGAGGAGTTCATCTATCACTATTATAACAGCAGCACACAGGTGATGCAATAACCTAAGACATAAACGTTAATTAACAAAAACAAAAATTTATCATAGTAACAATGTAAAGAACAAGACAATACGAAAATTAAATAATTAACTTATACACAAGAAAACATTACGAGGACTTAACAATGCAGAATTATAAACAGCTATTTAATAGTTTTTTAAAATTTGACAGGCTGGAAAACGAAAAAATATTTATTTCTTTTTGGTATAGAGTTCTGAGGGCAGTTACATAAGCATTTCTCCTGTAGAACTCAGTATTTATATTAGGAAGAATGACACGGGAATTATTGTAGTTACGAGTAACAGACGAAGATAAAAGATGACGTGGATCAACTTTAGCGCCAAAAAGATGTATGCAAGATTGAAAATGATAAATTTGATTAATATTTTTAACTTCAAAAGATTTAAACAAAAGTGAGGAAGAATATCTAGAGTTTTTATTTAATATAATTCGTAATAATTTATTTGGCGCGATTTGCACTTTCTTAACAGCTGACTTAGGCGCGTAAAAATTGATTTTTAATTTCGGCATAAAATGCCGCCCGCGACCGCTCAAGGGAGTAAAAATTGAGTTTTAATTTCGGCATAAAATGCCGCCCGCGACCGCTCGAGGAAGTAAAAATTGAGTTTTAATTTCGGCATAAAATGCCGCCCGCGACCGCTCGAGGGAGTAAAAATTGAGTTTTAATTTCGGCATAAAATGCCGCCCGCGACCGCTCAAGGGAGTAAAAATTGAGTTTTAATTTCGGCATAAAATGCCGCCCGCGACCGCTCGAGGGAGTAAAAATTGAGTTTTAATTTCGGCATAAAATGCCGCCCGCGACCGCTCGAGGGAGTAAAAATTGAGTTTTAATTTCGGCATAAAATGCAGCCCGCGACCGCTCGAGGGAGTAAAAATTGAGTTTTAATTTCGGCATAAAATGCCGCCCGCGACCGCTAGAGGGAGTAAAAATTGAGTTTTAATTTCGGCATAAAATGCCGCCCGCGACCGCTCGAGGGAGTAAAAATTGAGTTTTAATTTCGGCATAAAATGCCGCCCGCGACCGCTCGAGGGAGTAAAAATTGAGTTTTAATTTCGGCATAAAATGCCGCCCGCGACCGCTCGAGGGAGTAAAAAGTTTACGTTTCAAGATACGTAGATTCAGAAAATAAAATAAAAAAACTCTGCAAATTCTTGACACAACGGTTCATTATCTTCTTTGTACACATCACCCTTCTTTCTAGATCACTAGGTCTAAATGTCTAGATCGTAAATGTTAGATTAATTATTATTATTAATTATCACTAATTATTAACAATTTTATCAAGTACCTAGTGAAAATTATTATAATTTATTGTTAGGTATCAATAATTTGTATTTATTATTAATAATAATTATTATTAATTATGATTAATTAATACGATATAATACTGGGGTTTTTAATACTACGTCGGTAATAATTTTTCTGGAAAAGAAGTACCTACTAACAAACATTCGAAATTACCTTCATTTCCGTAGCACGAAACGCACCTCAGAACAACAAACTCGACATCACTTAAGCCATATGATGTTCCAAAGATCTTGTTAGTATGAAAATGGACCTGTATTTCAACAGTTTGATTCACTATCGGGTTGTGAGGCACAATCTTTGAGCCGTCATTGTGAACGAACGGCTGGTCTTACAAAGCTGCGGATGGTCTTAAAAAATTCTACGGAACAAACTCTATCTAAATATGAAATAAAAAACATACCGTTCTATATGAATTTTTCGAGATATGAAATTTTCAAAATTCGTTTTGAACCCCTTCCCCTTGACCTAGGGTTATGAAAAGTTTCGAGGACCATTGTGGGGTTGGTCGAAACCCATAAAAAAAATTTCGTAATTTTAACTCAACGCTAACTGGGCAAAGTGGCGCGGACGGCGTACGGCGTACGGCGTACGGCGGACGGACGGATTTTTTTTTATTCGATTTTCTGAATCTACGTATCTTGAAACGTAAACCAACAAATTTTGAGGGGGGGTTAAAAAATTTTTTTCTTTGGGCGATTCCAATGGTTCATTATCGAAGATAATAAACCAAAATCCGTCCGTCCGCCGTACGCCGTCCGCCGTCCGCGCCACTTTGCCCAGTTAGCGTTGAGTTAAAATTACGAAATTTTTTTTATGGGTTTCGACCAACCCCACAATGGTCCTCGAAACTTTTCATAACCCTAGATCAAGGGGAAGGGGTTCAAAACGAATTTTGAAATTTTGAAAATTCCATATCTCGAAAAATTCATATAGAACGGTATGTTTTTTATTTCATATTTAGATAGAGTTTGTTCCGTTGAATGTTTTAAGACCATCCGCAACTCTGTACGACCAGCCGTTCGTTCAGAATGACGGCTCAAAGATTGTGCCTCACAACACGATCATGAATCAAACTTTTGAAATACAGGTCCATTTTCATACTAACAAGCTCTTTGGAACATCATATGGCTTAAGTGATGTCGAGTTTATTGATCTGAGGTGCGTTTCGTGCTGCGGAATGAAGGTAATTTCGAATGTTTGTTGGTAGGTACTTCTTTTATAGAAAAATTATTACCGACGTAGTATTAAAAACCCCAGAATTATATCGTATTAATTAATCATAATTAATAATAATTATTATTAATAATAAATACAAATTATTAATACCTAACAATAAATTATAATAATTTTCACTAGGTACTTGATAAAATTGTTAATAATTAGTGATACCTAATTGATCATAATAATTAATCTAACATTAAGGATCTAGACATTTAGACCTAGTGATCTAGACAGAAGGGTGATCTGTACAAAGAAGATAATGAACCGTTGTGTCAAGAATTTGCAGAGTTTTTTCATTCGATTTTCTGAATCTACGTATCTTGAAACGTAAACCAACAAATTTTGAGGGGGGGTTAAAAAAAGTTTTTCTTTGGGCGATTCCAATGATTCATTATCGAAGATAATAAACCAAAAATAGTGTTTTCAAGGAAAACATTCAACTTTAGATAAAAATGAACGTTTCTGGCTTGAATATTTCCGACAGCAACATTTGGCATACTCCACAAAAATGTAACTTGCTTGTTCGTAGACTTAGTTTCTTTCATTGAATGATAACCATGAATTTGTAAACATCAGTATTCATCAAGGCGTGTTTTATAACTCATCGGATGTTTCTGTGACTGACCCGTGAAAAGCTGTCCAACGCCAAACTTGTCTCGTAAACGTGCACATTCACCGGTTCCATAAGCAATGTTTTGCTAAATAATGTACATGGTAATTTATCAGCAATAACAGCATCAACTCCATGTGGTTCAATAATGGCCATGATTGTGGTGGTGATGTGACACAAATTTGTGTTCATATGTCAATCAAGACAATGGAATGAAATTTTATATAGATTTTTGACGACCTAGATTCACGATGATGGATTCTGGCTAAAAGAGGAGAGAATTATACAGTATTGCTAGTGTTTGAATCCAAAACTTTCTGAAACTTGAGACTTGAAATTTTAAACATAGGCCAGAACTGGATGAGAATGCAATGTCCACTTGGTTTCTTGTCTGTAAAATTGTTTCAGCAAGTTAAAATTGCTAATGAGATACAAACTTGAAATTTTAAACGTGGATCGAGGATGGATAACAATGAAATGTTCACTCAGCTTCTTCTATGTTTGTTTAACAATGTTTGTTTAAACAAATTAAATTGAACTGATGTGCTACAGACCTGAAATTCTACTAACAGGTTGACTGGATCAGAATGCAATATTCACTTGGTTTCTTGTCTGTAAAATTGTTTAAACAAATCAAATTTGGATGATGAGCTGGAAATTGAAATTTTAAACATGGTTCGGAAATGGGTAACAATGCAACATTTACTCGCTTTAAGTAATGGGTGCTATAACTGAAATAACTTGATACTGATATTCCATCTGTTCATACCGACTTTGGCAGAGATGGAATTCAATTAATCAAGCACAGATCAATACAATTTCCGGCACTCCGAAATTATGGAACAATCGAACGAACACAGTTACCATTAGTGATGTGCTGGACCTGCACAGTACATAAAATGCAAGGATGAACAGTGAACCAGACGGTCGTATACCTCGAATCTATACCCTGTATATATATTCCATCTATTTGCTAAGGAACAGGCATAGGTAAGTAACGTTGAGTCGTGTCAGGTTACTTGATGGATGATAGAGGATCGTACTTCTCTTGTGTTGTGGGGCTGTGTAATTGTATTGAGGTGAAATATTGTGTTGTACGACTGCTTTATTGACGTTCTCGTCAATATTTCAACTGAATTCCCGCCCAAGCCCCTCTGGACAAATGTGGTTTGACTGAGCTGTTCCCCAGTATGAAACTTAGCCTGAAGTTTAACAGTTTGATTCATGCTCATGTTTATGAAGTTTTTAGGTTCTACCTCCGAGAACTTCATGTGAACGAACGGCACATGAAGTATAGTTGTACAGCGGTACGGTTGTCTTATGAAAAGGCAACAACTATAAATTACAGTCTATCCACATTTCCAAAACAACTATACCATAATGTTAGAAGCTATCAAACTGTATTGAAAAGATCCCACTAATTTGCCCCTCTTTGAAATTGCCTGTTTGGGAGGCCAACTTTCCACCTTTCTAACATCATAGTTAAACCAAAACGGATTTTTGAGAAGTCGGACGGCGAGATGGATTATTGTACAGTATTTGAGAAGCAACGATGTTTTCTTCTAGGCTGATTCCAAATGTTTATTTTTCCAATTCGGCATTCAAAAAGCGAATCAAGATATTGGTGGGGGGGGGGGGGTATTTATTTTCCATGGTCGATTTCGATTCTAATGATTGGTACCTACCTACTCGGTCTGTGATGAGACCTGGTAGATGCTAACGGAAAAGTATTAGCTCTCTTCTGCAATTCTGGACCACCAGTACCTACTCTTATGGGTTCTAAATGAATTATTGACATTAACTTGGGGTCAAATGGAACTTGTTAGGAGTAAATTAGTAAGTAGATCCTGTTATGGCGTCATGAACTGGCTGAGTTGATTTCGAATTAACTCGAAAGCCTAAAAAGAGACGATTGGATCTTTTATTGCGTTTTTATAACTGCTGTTATGTACTTACTGTGAGTATAAAAGACGAGTCATGGTCATATTGTGGACGGTAATGTTCACTTATGATCATCGGAATCTGGTAGTTTTCAATTTACAGAGACCCACCTCAGGAGTATCCAATTACTCACGATAGCTCTGAAAATTGATGTGTTTGACCATAATATGGTCATTCTGAAAGGTAACTTGATCAAAACACATCAATATTGTACGGTCGAAGTTCGTCGTGAAGTTCCATTAACTTCATAACATCACGTCGAGGATCAAAAGGGTGTTTCTCAGAGGTGATCGAAGTGCAGTAACGGTAAGTAGGAGTAGGAAGGACATCCTTCACTCCTGAAATTAGCTGAATCAGACACCGAATTCATTTGAGTAATTTGACACCGTAATTGAAGTACGGTACAGAACGTGTAATGCGGAGTTCGTATTACAATCTTTCACCATTCAAACTTTTTATGGGACGACTCCTGTGAGAATTAAATTTTCTGGACCTAAATGTATCCAAATGAAACATGAAGTTAGTTTTCACATAATTTGTGGCCTAAGTATTTCCCGTAACTATGGATGGTCTAACCCCCCCCCCCCCCACCGAGGAGGTCCATCGGGTTTCCAAATCGTACGAACGCTTAATTATTAATTATTTCTCTCGACGTCTAGCAGCTTATATTGTAGATTCAAGTCCAGATGCTACCATGTCGGACAGTACCTAAACGCCGATACCAGCATGCTCGAGAAAAGAATATTGGCGCAACTGAGATATGATATTTATATTATTATAATGTGGGCCTGGCCCATGCATTGTATTGGCGTCCAGCCATGACAATAAAGGGTGTTTTGATTTTTATTGATTACTTAATTATTTCTCGAAATTATGGAAGTTGCAAGAATATTACATACAGAGGAGAAAAAAAAACCGTTGTGGAAAAATTTGCTGTTATTTTTCAAAAAGTCATACCTATTGTAATTAGAGCTATTCATTTGGAGATTATTAGTGACGTTGGAGCAATCCAAATATTTTTCATGAATTCATTGTTCTTATATTTAGCTGCGGTGATGGCGGAAGTTGGTAAGCACATCAGTGAAACATGATTGAACCTCTGGAGAGTACTACAGTAGCTGGAGTGGCCGGGAACAGAAAAGATGACGTCATGAGGTGGTGAATCGTGAATGGGAGGGGACGTAGGGGAGACCTGAAGGGGAGATCAGGATTTTTAAAGGGCTTTGTGCAGCACGCGTGTGGAGAGAGGCCATTGTGTGACAGGAACAGCTGCTAGCAACCCTTGCCGTACGACATAACGGTAACGAAGGTCAATTTACCAAGGGCGGAGGGGTATTGAGGCCAGTGGGGGCGGATGGTGATGGCACTCGATGGCCACTTGGGGGCCTTGCGTAAGTAATATGCTGGCAAGCTTCTTGGCATTATTCTCCAAGTCTCCCGAGATGGCAATGAGAGCTATTCAATGGGCTCAGTCTTCTGCTTCGTCAACACGAATGGGCTCAACTATCTGGTAATTCTGCCTGAGAAGCCCAATAACATTTCATGGGCTGCAAAAACATCCAAACTATTATTGTCACTACAAACCGTGGGGTAATTGGTAAAAGTGACCAAGTAACATTTTCCAAATTTTACAGGAAAGGCAAAAGTTTCTCCGTCTTTCTGAATCGAGAAATTGACATGCAATGGGCGTATTCTCTTTTATATGATTGAATGAAGAATTTAGTGCCTACCTAATTTTAAAAACCCTCCAAAATCCCGTTAATATTAAAATTATAGTGATTGTTCTGCAGAAAAGGGACTTGGTCATTATTACCAGCCCAAATTTCGTTCGAGAGAATGAACAGGAATCAGCAAAATGTGTCCATCTGGCACATGGTCAGTTTTACCAAACACACTTCTGTATCCCCCGTAATAGTGAATTGAAGAAAAACTGACCGTTGGCCACTTGACCAATAATTGGTCAAAATTATTTTACATGGAAACGAAATGAGCGCATTTTACCAGCGGAATCCTGTCCAACCAGTGGGATCGATTGTAATGTGATCATGTGCCAGATGGTCATATGAAGGTCACAATATCGAGCTGGAAAAAATTATTTTGCCTTTTTTCTCCAAATTGAAGTAAAATATCATTATAAGCCCGAACCAGGTTATAAATCAACAAATTCTGCACCATATTTACTCAAAATAACATTTTCTCAAAAAATATCACTTGGTCACTTTTACCAATCACCCCACGAAACATTACCTAAAAACCTGAAATACTTTGACAACATCGTGCGATTGAATATCGTTGGACAAGCTTCAATTTACATGCTTTGACTCGGTTTAATTTCGTTCCTGCGCCATTCTTTGTTCCATCCATGAAAACTGGTAGCTTCTCGTGGTGTGAGAAATTGAAGTGTCATCTGCAAGTTTGCAGAGTCAATAAGTACAATAGCGGGGCCAAAGCACAGAATTTTCACAGCTATGATTTTGTCTAGTTGAGGATTGTACTCATCTATAGTTTCAGTACTTTTAATGTTTGGAATATTTCGTCCGTAGCCCTGCATAATGGTATCAATTGGGGTACACAGTGAGACCCGAAGAGCTGCATCAATCAAATACAGTAATTTTCATATTGAACCCTTGTTCATGCCGTTCTTCGACTGTCTGTGATGGGTTTTCAGATTTGAACTAGAAGAACCAAGAAGCACTAAGCAAATGATCCAGTTGCTGGAACAAGAACATCCTGCATTTGTTTACTGTAGATTTGAAATTGGATTCCGTATTTGGATGTTGCAGAGTCCCAAAGCTTATTGAGGTTCTGAAAGAGTGTGGAGTAGATGGGAAGGATATTCGCATAATCCACAACCTGTACTGGAAGCAGGTGGCCGAGGTACGAGCAGGTGATATTGTGACGCCTGAGCTCAGCATCCAGAGAGGGGTTAGGCAAGGATGCCTGCTTTCACCTCTTCTTTTCAACCTTTATGCAGATCGTATATTTAAGGAAGCGGTTGAAGATCTTGATGTTGGGGTCAGAGTGAACGGGGAGCGAATCACCTCCATCAAATATGCTGATGATACCGTGCTGTTGGCTGAGAGCCTGGAGGATCTTCAGCTTCTCTTGACTAGACTCTCGAGTGCTGGCCAACGGGCGGGTCTTACAATCAATATTATGAAGACCAAATGGATGGTTTTTAGTCGTTCCTCTCATGATGATGCTGTGTTGACACTCAATGGCCGCCGAGTTGAACGAGTAAGGAGATTCAAGTACTTGGGCTGCCTCATCAATGAATCTATGGATCCGGACATGGAGGTCAAGTGTAGAATTGAGAAGGCTCGTCCGTATTCTTGAAAATGAGAAATCTTTTCTGTGATAAGAACCTCAGCTTCTCTCTCCGATGGAGAATGGTAAAATGTTATGTATGGTCTGTCTTGTTGTACGGAGCGGAGGCTTGGACCCTAAAGGCTGCCACCCTGAGCAGAATAGGAGCCTTTGAGATGTGGCTCTTGCGTAGGATGTTTAGGATCCCTTGGACGGCCCACATTTCAAACGAGGAAGTTCTCCAGCGGGCTCAGGTTCAGGGGAAGCTCCTGGTTACAGTGAAATGCCGTAAAATTGCATACTTGGGACACATATTGAGGGGAGGAAAGTATCGGCTACTTCAGTTGATTATGAAAGGGAAGATCGAGGGTCGGCGCGGTGCTGGAAGAAGACGGCTCTCCTGGCTGAATAACTTGAGGAAGTGGACGGGTATACAGCGTGCGGAGGAGCTTTTCAGAACTGCAGAGGACCGCGACGCTCTCGCCGCAGTGATTGCCAACGTCCGGTTAGCCGGATAAGGCACATAAAGAAGAAGAGTCCCAACAAAAAATATGGTATTTTCATACTGCAATTACGACATTCAGAAGAGTGACCGTTGTGCAGAAGTCTTCAAGTGTTTGATATCTGTCTAAATTGTAAGTCACCATCTTACACTAACGTGTATCTCCAAGCGTAATTTCTATAATATTAACACATGCACTTTTTTTGGAACAATGAAAAGGCCAAACAATAAGAACCCAAGCTTACAACTACGATGAGACACCTGGTGGGGATGCTGACGGGGCACGGGTGCTTCCTGAAACATCTGCACAGAATCGGAGTATGTAGATCCATCTTCCAGACTTTGTGGAGAGGACGAAACTACAACTGCGTCTGTGTACGACCTTGAATATTTTGTACAATTCACAGAGATAAATATACACTGTTTCCGTCCAGATAGATCTATGTCGATAAATGAACAATTTTTGGAATATGTCAATCGACAGTGGCAAAATTTCAGACTGATTTTCACCGATGGCTCGAAGACGGGACTTACAGGACTACTGGCCAACGCTCCCAGGTTTCAATGCAGCGGGTGTGGAAAGGACTCACACTGAGTACCTGCCTGTAATTTAATATAATATAATCTACAACAATGATCGTAGTATTCAACTGGATAACCACTGAGACTAACGCCAAATTCCGTTGGATAGAACCGGAGATGATGATGGTCGCTACTAGCATTTTTAGTTTGCTCTTGCGTAGACGCTGCTGTTTGGTGCTCCTTTCGCCATAAGAATAAATGAATTTAAAATGTTGTAAAAAAACAAACAAAACAACACTATTGTATGTTGGTAACCCTCATTTGGAAACCCTTATGTCAAATTTGTCTTCCGCTTGGGCAGTAAAAAATGAATTGGTAAGACTGACAGTAATGAGTGTCATGTTTCGCTATGAAATTATCAACGCCTTTTCCTTCATTTAAATATAAATTTGCTCTTTTTGAAATTGAATAGCGTTTGATTTAATTAATTCGATCAAACCCCCTCGAGCTTGTGTGAAGTTCTCACGGCGCATCGGGGGTCTTCTCGCGATGTCCATTGGGTGTGTCAGTTGCAGTGAGCCAGGCGAGGGAGGGTAGAAAAGTCTGCATAGTTGAGAAGGACGAATGCTAGTCTGACGGCCCCGTACACTTCTATTGTTATGCTAAATAATATAAAATAATACTCCATCTCCCTCTCCCTTTCCCGATGCATTTCCACCCCAACATTCGTAAACCCCTTTGAGAACCCCGCGTGAGTCACAACCCCATAGAGGTGCCTCGCTACAGATGATGGCATTAAGTGACAAGAAAAAAAAATCTTTTTTATTATTCTTTTTTCTTTAATCAATCATCCCTTCTCCGTCGCCGACCTTTTGTAGTACTAGCGGCCACCAGCTGCTTAATAGGCATATTGCTACAATTACAATACTGGGTATTTGAGCGGCTACTCGTGGTGAACTAGTTTGATCTGTGATATTCCAAACATCGGTAAATGTATAACAGTTTGCTACAACCCACCAGGGTTTCAATAATTGAAAGACTTGTTCTCGTTAGAATTATTCTAACGAGAACAAGTCTTCGTCACCGACGAGCCTACGGACCGATTTCATCAATTACGGTCACATTCAAGTATTTCAATCTGCGCCTAATCAAGATTAGCTGTGCTGGTCGATTCAAACACGGCTACTTCAAGTATTAACCCGGGTCAAGCACAAATCGGCCGATTTACAAGTCAATTGCAGTCCTTCTTACGTCGGAATTCCATAAGTAGTATTGAAAATCAAATTAGGTCTTGTAAAAAAAAGTTTTCAGTACAAAAAGCACCTTGTTGATCGCTCCAGGAAGGAAAATAGTACCCAAAAAAAATCTCCCTTACAGGGAGACCTTTTAGATCATGGATATGTCTTTTCAAAATCATACCGAGGTACTTACTTATCTGTTGCGAGGCAAACAATAGGTCGTTTAATATTCAACTTGCCATCATTTTGTTATACCGGAAAATTTTCTCCTCGTTAGTCATAGAAGAGGTACCCGGTAACGAATGGATAAACGCGTCAACCTGCTGTTGAAAGTTCCTCTGGAGGTATATAATATATATTATGTACACGTTCAGCGGATGTCTTCGACTTTAATTTAGCCATCACCGAAATTATCTTTGATGAAATATCAATATCTTTTTCCAACGATATCGGTGTAAACAACTGCTAGGTACCTACTTATTTGTTGCGAGGCCATTTAATAGGTCGTTTAATATTCACTACAAGCACTTTTAGTTAGGTTTAGGAGCCACCCAAAACCGTAACGAAAAAATTCTTATGATTTTCACGTACAACCAAGCCGTTGGTAGGGAAATGGAATTTCCGTAGTGTTCATCGCACAGAAATCTTTCACCACTCGTTGGAATCGTCTGCTTTTTTAGAAAACTTTCATGATACTCGCTACCCTCACCAACCACCGGAAGTGTCCCAAAAAACGTTACAATGTTTATTTTACTTTTTTTAAATTTTGTTTTGATGACGGAAAATTTTGACTGACCCCCAGATAATAGACATATCCATGTCAAAATTACTCACAAATAGAAGAGGAGTTTCAAAACGATAAAGTATACCCACGAAAATGAATACTTACTACACTGTAGACCGGTTTCAGTTGTTACAATATCATCAGCAGTACCTTTGTCTTTATTTTCGTGGTAGGCTAGTAGACTTTTTCGTTTTGAAACTCGTATTTTATCTTGAAGAAGGTTTTCCACTATTTCGATCAACTTACGTTATGCTTCATTTAGATTAAAGTACGTGCCGATGCAATGGAAGGTAGCTGAGATTATAATGATATCAAAACCAGGTAAGCCTAGTGATGAGAAGAAATAAATCGACCGATTTCTCTCTTGCCAGTCATGTCCAAGCTATTTGAAAATTAACCTTTTAAGTAACCTTAACCTTTTATAGAAGAAAGAGAACTCATTTCATCACATAAATTTGGATTTAGAGAACAACCTTCCTCAATAAACTGGGTAGACAGGATCACGAATATGATTGAATGCTAGTTAGAAGAAAAGAAAATATGTTCAGCAGGCTTACTAGATATCTCGCAAGCATTTGATAAAGTATCGCATCAAGGATTACTCACAAAACTGCAAAGGGATCTTCCGACCCGATTCTTCCAAATTCTGAAGTCATACCTGACCGATAGATTATTCAAAGTAAAATACGGTGATGAGGAAGTTAAATGCAGATGTCCCACAAGGCAGCGTCCCAGACCGTATTTACTGTACACAAGAGACCTACCACAACCAGTGGGTACACTTACCTGATGACATTGCTATTCTTGCTGTTGGCAACTCCGCTGTAGAAGCCACAAGTAATCTACAATCTGCTGTCAACAATGTCCTAAACTGGACGAAGCAATGGAGGATAAAGATGAACGAAACGAAATATATCCATATAAACTTCACGAATCTGAAGACAGACATAACCAATGGTCCTGGTCATGAGTCTTCAGTCTGGAGTGATGTGTAATGGATATAGGCGTGATCTATAGACCACAAAAGCGCTCTAGCGTATTAGGAAAACGTTGCTAGATGTTGTAATACAGTTGCAACATAAATAAATGAATAATTTAAAAAAACCTTATGTCATGTTCAAGAAATACACTGATATTGGATGACTGATATGTTTTTGGAAGAAAGCCGAATATATAATAAATAGGACCTTGCTCATTTATTGCATGATACCTAATAAAATGGGATGATAGTACTCTCGTACTTTGGGGGCCTTCAAGAAGTTTCACTCATACAGCTTCATCTTGTTCTCCCTTATGAACAAACTTTACTGTAACATTCTATAGAGGTTCCTTGATGGATGAAATTCCGAGTTGTTGTTTGGAAGCCACGTTTTTGGTTTATTATCTTCGATAATGAACCATTGGAATCGCCCAAAGAAAAAAAAATTTTAACCCCCCCTCAAAATTTGTTGGTTTACGTTTCAAGACACGTAGATTCAGAAAATCGAATATAAAAAACTCTGCAAATTCTTGACACAACGGTTTATTATCTTCCTTGTGCAGATCACTGTCTATACCAGACTGTATTGCAAATCGGCACCATACCATATTCTCACCGTACTCATACCATACCATACGAATTTCTCTCCTATCATACCATACTGTATTATACCAAATCATACATACAATAATATACCATACCATACTCATACCATGTCATACAAACCGAGTGAATAATGAAATGTCATCCATTTCAGACCTATATTTAAAATTTCAAGTATCTAGCTCATCATCAACATTTAATTTGTTTAAACAAATAGGTATTATTTAAACAATTTTACAGACAAGAAACCGAGTGAATATTGCATTGTGATCCAGTTCTGACCTACATTTAAAATTTCAAGTCAATAGCTCATCATCAAAATTTAATTTGTATTATTACAAAAAGGTATTATTTAAACAATTTTACAGATGAGAAACCGAGTAAATATTGCAATGTGGTCTATCCCCGACTCACGGTTAAAATTTCTAGACTGTAGTTTACCGGGAAGATGTAAAAAGGTAGTTTTATTCTGGGCGTCTGGGGGCTGGGTCACATAACGGCCGTTTTCGACGCGAAAGTTTAGTGTTTTTCCTAAAACTTTGCGCGGTCACTGTGAACGAACGGCTGGTCGCACAAAAATCCAATTGGTCTTAAAAGATTCGTAATTTTTCAGGTCATTCAAAAGTGGACTAAAATTTACACGGTTCAGTTAAATATTTGGAGATAAGACATCGTCGAAATTTTAAATTTCGTTTTGAACCCCTTCCCCTTGACCTAGGGTTATGAAAAGTTTCGAGGATCATTGTGGGGCTGGTCCAAACCCAGAAACCGAATTTCGTAATTTTAACTCAACGCTAACTGGGCAAAGTGCCACGGACGGCGGACGGCGGACGGGGGACGGCGGACGGGGGACGGCGGACGGCGTACGGCGGACGGACGGATTTTTTTTTATTCGATTTTTTGAATCTACGTGTCTTGAAACGTAAACCAACAAATTTTGAGGGGGGGTTAAAATTTTTTTTTCTTTGGGCGATTCCAATGGTTCATTATCGAAGATAATAAACCAAAAAATCCGTCCGTCCGCCGTACGCCGTACGCCGTCCGCGCCACGTTGGCCAGTTAGCGTTGAGTTAAAATTACGAAATTTTTTTTAATGGGTTTCGACCAACCCCACAATGGTCCTCGAAACTTTTCATAACCCTAGGTCAAGGGGAAGGAGTTCTAAACGAATTTTGAAAATTTGAAAATCTCATATCTCGAAAAAGTCATATAGAACGGTATGTTTTTTTATTTCATATTTAGATAGAGTTTGTTCCGTAGAATTTTTTAAGACCATCCGCAGCTTTGTACGACCAGCCGTTCGTTCACAATGACGGCTCAAAGGTTGGGCCTGTCAACGCGATCTTGAATCAAGCGGTTGAAATACAGGTCGATTAAATACAGGTCGACTCGATTTTCATACTAACTAGCTGTTTAGAACATCATATGGTTTTAGTGATGTCGAGTTTGTTGTTCTGAGGTACGTTTCGTGCTACGGAAATGAAGGTAATTTCGAATGTTTGTTGGTAGGTAGGTACTTCTTTTATAGAAAAATTAAAAAGTATTAAAAACCCTAGAATTATATCGTATTAATTAAATACAAATTATTAATATTTAACAATAAATTATAATAATTTTTACTAGGTATCTACTTGATAAACTTATTAATAATTAGTGATAATTCATAATAATAATTAATCTAACATTTAGGATCTAGACATTTAGACCTAGTGATCTAGACAGAAGGGTGATCTGTACAAAGAAGATAATGAACTGTTGTGTCAAGAATTTGCAAATTCTTGACACAACGGTTCATTATCTTCTTTGTACAGATCACCCTTCTGTCTAGATCACTAGGTCTAAATGTCTAGATCCTAAATGTTAGATTAATTATTATTATCAACTATTTCTCATTGCAAACCTGTTCATTGTGTACCCAAGATCCTTCCCTAAAAGACCTGGCAGCGGGAAATATTATTCAACATGGTTTGAAAAAGGAAAAACAAGTTTTGTAAAAAATCCCAATGCTCTAGGTAGTAGTCGATACCAGTGACCAACATTTACTTCAGTAGTCGACATGGTTTTGCACTAGTAGTCGACCTACATGTGTTAGAAGTCGACAGTATCACTTGAGTCAGTAGTCGACAGGTTTCGTCATTCCATCGTTTTCGAATTTTACGACATCTAAATAAAATACATTCAACTGTGAATCGGAACTTGAAAGTAGATTAATAAGACGTAATAAAGTAGTTATCAGACTTTTTATTTGCAAACAGCTCATTATCAGTCTCAAATTGCAATAAGTACTTAAGTAAAGAGGTATGAAAACTATAGTCGAAAACTCATTGTCAGAAAATTGACATTACAGTTGGGCTTAGGTACCTATTTACATATTTTTTTGACATTTTCATGTCTTTGCTTTGGCACATAAACTGAAACGGGAAAAATTTGTTCCCTTGATTCACCCTTTCCCTCAGATCACGTCAGAACACATGCAACCGGCGGGCCATTACGTCAGAGCCTATGACGCACGAGCGTATGACGTAAGACGGCTGGCAGGAGGCTAACTAGCACGTCAGAGCCTATGACGCACGAGCGTATGACGTAAGACGGCTGGCAGGAGGCCAACAAGTACGTCAGAGCATATGACGCACGAGCGTATGACGTAAGACGGCTGGCAGGAGGCCAACAAGTACGTCAGAGCCTATGACGCACGAGCGTATGACGTAAGACGGCTGGAAGGAGGCCACTAGTGCGTCAGAGCGTATGACGTAAGACGGATGGCAGGAGGCTAACTAGTGCGTCAGAGCCTATGACGCACGAGCGTATGACGTAAGACGGCTGGCAGGTGGTCAACAAGTACGTCAGAGCCTATGACGCACGAGCGTATGACGTAAGACGGCTGGCAGGAGGCCAAAAAGTACGTCAGAGCCTATGACGCACGAGCGTATGACATAATACGGCTGGCAGGAGGCCAACTAGTGCGTCATACGACGAGACCTTTTATGTCTCTGCGCCCCCTCCCACACCCACACCGCGTACCTCGTACTTCATTTTGGTTTATTATCTTCGATAATGAACCATTGGAATCGCCCAAAGAAAAAAAAATTTTAACCCCCCCTTTAAAATTTGTTGGTTTACGTTTCAAGATACGTAGATTCAGAAAATCGAATAAAAAAAATCCGTCCGTCCGCCGTACGCCAAACGCCGTCCGCCGTACGCCGTCCGCGGCACTTTGCCCAGTTAGCGTTGAGTTAAAATTACGAAATTTTTTTTATGGGTTTCGACCAACCCCACAATGGTCCTCGAAACTTTTCATAACCCTAGGTCAAGGGGAAGGGGTTCAAAACGAATTTTGGTACGACATGGTATGACTATGGTATGGTATATTATTGTATGTATGATTTAGTATAGTACAGTACGGTATGATAGGAAAGAAATGGTATGAGTACGGTGAGAATATGGTATGGTGCCGATTTGCAACACAGTCTGGTATAGACAGAAGGGTGATCTGCACAAGGAAGATAATAAACCGTTGTGTCAAGAATTTGCAGAGTTTTTTCTCTTCAGTTTTCAAGGCAAACTTACTCTGTGACCCGTGTCGGTTTTCTCTCGCCGAGCATTATACTCCATCTTTAAGCTCCTAAATATTTGCTTCTACAGCTCGTCAATAAAATCAGACCTGGAACAGAAAGGTTCCTCGTGAGTGAACGCACTTACAAAGTAATTTACTTTTCCCAATCTACTCCTAGTCAGGAGTTTTCAATGTGTTGAGCATTTAACCTGGCATTCAGGTTGACGGATAATCTAAATAATACAGAGGAGTATACGTCGGTAATTCTAACTTGGCGGAACAAGGAACTAAGTGGAACAAGATTGTTCCTGATGGGCCGCTGCTATAAATTATATCCGCTGTCAATAAGACAGAAGCGTATATCTATACTATAGATAGATTCTATAGGTACCATTCCGTACCTATTTCTTGGATGGAGCTTCCGATGTTAGTCAGCATTACGATACAGGTGCAAGTTACATACATTAATACATTTAAAAAAATGTAAAAAAAAAAAAAATGAAATGCAACAAAATTCATCTTGAATTTAACTTACATAAGAAAAGAAAAATATTACAATTGGCAACTTCTGATCTCCATAATAAGCATATTGCAACTAAAAGAAAGAATGGCGAAACAAACCTAATGTGACAAAAGTACTAATAGAATTAGTAATTATTACTTACAACACAGACAGGATACAGCTAAGAGAACTATATATTTCATTACAGAAAGAGATCGCACAGGCTAAATATAAATCGAGAAATTAATTTTCCTTATGAACGGCATTTTGTGTACCTATATTTGGTGTTGTGGAAAATAAACAACTTTTAAAAAATACCTTAAATCAGACCCCAATATCACTGAAGGAAAACCTAACACAAAACAGTAATAACGTAGGTATATATGTCGGAATATGTCGGAAATTCAACTCATAGTTATAGAAGGTTTCTGAAATGGCCAAGATGTTCAGAAACTGACTTGAATGGAGAAGAGAGATGAACTGAACATTCAAAATGATACATACTCGTATATTACATAGAGGCTGGGGAATGTGTGGACGTGACGTTCTTTTCTCGTGTTTTTTGGTTTTCCAATTAATTCCAATAATAATTGAGGGCTTTTGCATCGAAAGGATCAATCTGAACCGACTTAGGTCATAACCATCTTATACAGGTTATAACCATCTTATAACCATCTTCGGGTGAGGCTAGTGTCCCCCTAATCCGCCGGTTGTAAGGAGCTGGTTATACCAATGCATGTATTGAGTATATACTGCCGCCGTAAGTTAAAACCACCTATCTCCATTTTTTCATGCCGAGAAAAATGCAGTTAAGTGAGGAAGGGGGCCCAGATCATCAAAATGGAGATAGGAGAAAGTCTTTTTTCGAACCTTTCCAATGGAGATAGGAAATTCTACCTTGGCCGAAAAGACGCGCCACGTCGAGATCTACGCAGCAATGTGCCCAACTCCAAAAACACCAAAATGGTCGATAGGGGACTTTATCTTAGCACGGCAGTATAGGTCTATTGTAGGTCTTTGTAGGTCTATTGTACATGATCCCAGGTTTCACACGAGTTGGAAAATTACATCTAAAGACCAGACACTAACCGAAGATCACGACGCACGATTGATATTCAAAATCGTAGATGTCCGGGTGGGAACCGCTCTTGGGCCGCCAGCTTCATGCTATGTGAGTAAAATAATACGAGAAGATAACAAAACTTACCCAAACCAACAGCAATATCACCAGGTCGATTTATCGCGGTGATTAGGTTGTTAAATATTTCATAAAATCCTTTGATTTTGCTTCCCATGATATACTTACCGGTTCTAATTTAGACGCTGGAACGTGCAGATGACATTGTATACGCTGAGTCGATCTAGCATTCTTTCTCTCTCAGTTATCTCTGCAATGTGTAGGTACCAACTCTACAAAGTTTCCGTAAGACCACTCAAACCATAACACTGTACAACCTAGCAGTGGCGGATCTATGGGGGGCTGAGGGGGCTATAGACTCTAAACTTACACTAGATAAAACGGGATTTGTTCTGAGAATATAAACAATGTAACATACATGTAATTTATAGGAGTTTGAAATATTTAAACAAACAGAATCTATTCAGTATCTGATAAGCTGAGGATTATACTCGTATTTCATGTAAGCAAAGAAAACAAAATATAATTTATTGAAATTAATTGCTAACCCGGAGACGATTAATACTGCAAGAGCACAGCCGCAATTTCACATGAGACACGGCAAACAGACGTGGCACGGGCGGGTGGGCGAATTTTATTCAAGGGTCCTTTCGGTGTGGCCACTTGCAGTGGAATTAGTGGAATAAGTCTAAATAAATCACACGACATTGGTCTGCCTGTTGGAAAAATTATAGATGAAAATGGAAATCTAAAATGTTTGACTCAAGACTTGGAACCCTCATTTGAAATATGATTTCCTAACTAAACTGGCGAAGCTTTCGGGCTGAAACAGAGGTGAGCTTTGGGGCAAGCACACATGACACATTTTAGAGTGGCCATAATCTTGGCAATTATTGATTGCTAGACAAGCTATGATTACTGCCAGGTAACTAAGTCTCAATTTTTAACCAAGAATAGCTTTGATTTAGTTTAAAATTATGAAGTCTCTAGACTCATTCAGAGAAATTTACTGTCACTTGGTATTTTTGGAATTAAGAACTATAATTTGACTGACTTTTTGTTTTCCAATATTGCCCGTAATCGAACTCATATTTTCTTTTATAATCACCACCCTACATTTTGAAGAAATTTGGGACCTTGACCATATTGCTTATCACATTTACCGCCTAGAACGGTGGTAAATAGTTTTCATATAAATATGTATCTTTAGAATGCTCTTGAACAGATTTGTATAGAAGTCTCTCAATTTCGCCTTTTGATGTTCCAAAATTGCAACAGCGTAAAATTTTAAAATATCTATCACGTTTCCAAACCATTTTGGGCGTATTTAAGGGAAAGGGCCTTGTAGAGTACGATAATTTCTGAGGTTTATGAAATCAAGAATCGTGTTTGAATTCTTGAGCTATGTTTGTTACCATCTGGTCACTAAAACTCTGGTCAGCTGAGTATTGAGATAGAAACCATGGAAGGTAGTCAAAGATTATGGGAGAGACGAGACAATCGGTGAAATGTCATATCTGAGCATTTGCTCTTCTTCAGAAACAAATTGTTATCCAAACAACAGTTGTTCTTTGATAGCTACTATCAAAGAATCGCATCTTGCAATCGATCTCAAACAAGCAGGATCCATTTTTGCAGTTGCTACTGAGAGTTTGAATGAAGCCCTTCTACAAGGTCCAACAAGACAAACATCGATCATACAGTCATTTTCGACCAATCCGCGTTATGCTGGTAAGATATCGTAGACCATCCAGGGGAGCTTTTTGTTACTTGTTGTGTTACTTATGGGGAAGTTGAAGACGTAGGTATATATTTATATTTTTTAGGAGGTTTTGGAGCAAAACCAGTAGCTCTGACCAGTGGATCTGTCCTGTAATCTACTGGTTTTCCTGTAGGGTTGATAAGACTGGAAAAACAGCTGTGGGAGCTCAGTAGAGCATATCAGCGGTGGTTGACCGCTCATTCGAGGGCGCGTGTGCTCACCCCCGACATGAAAGTGGCTGATGGAGAATAAAAGGCTGGAGAAAAAAATGTGAAGGCGTTACAGAAAAATTGCATTTGGAATCGCCAGAAGGCCAATGCGCATGTGTAGTGAAAAACCCGTTTTCTCTCTGTGAATCGTAAGTTGACGAAGTTCACTTGGACATATGGGAGAGAAGGGGACGCGTGTTACGCTAATATATGCACCCCCTCTTTGGCAGTGGCATCAACATCTGCCCCTCGCATGGTTCAGCGTCCGAGATCACAAAGAGATTTTCATCTCCCTCGAGGTCACTCAACTCATACCCTAAAGGATTTTTTTGTGGACTGCTATACGGACAACATGTAGATTGATATACGTTTTGAGTCTCACCCCACGTCTGGTTGGGCCCCAAGGGCGTGCCAGTATTTGGATGGGTTTGGAAACTCGGCGTCACAAATTGCTGATTAAAGCGAGGATTCTGACGATGAGTCATTTCATTTCCGAACTTCTCCCACACACTCTGTCGGATCCGGTTGATTGCGAGTAAAGCTCTAATGATTCAGAGGGTGAGATCAAAATGGGAAGGGAAACATGAAGGGCAGTTGTTTAGGTCTGTAGACTTGATACATAAAACTTTTCAGTTGATGAGTCGCTTTGGTTTTTTCGGCAGATGTCTAGGGGAAACATATTTGAACATACTTGAAAATCTACAGACTTTTGATATCTATTGAGTCAATATCAACACAGAAATTTGCTGTAACACTTGATTTTCCCTATGTTATTTGTGGCTCATCATTCTGCATTAAAAAAAATTATATTACTATATAGATGCCTCTTCTGCCACAGACATTCTGTATGCAATATCCTGGTAAGTCTCATGTAAAGTAATTGAAGTAAGAAGGGAAACTATTGGTCTCTCCAAGTGAAGGTTACTCTGCAACTAGATGGTTGTAACAATTTACCAACTTCATTCCAGGTAGACTTATATGATTTATGGGTTATTTCATGAGCAATAATTAATATCAAGAAGTACCTACCAACACAAATCTGAAACTACCTCTTCCTCCGAAATCACACTCGAAAAGTATCTTGGAAGAAAGTCGAAATCACAAAACCACGTATGTACCTACTCTTTGGCTGTTCCCAGTGAGAAAATGGGCACCAGGTTTTACCGTTTGATTCACGCTCATATTGGTAATTTTGGTGTAACTTTTGAACTTGAAAAAATTTGGATAAGACGAGTGGTAATACAAAATATTTTGACTTTTTTCACACAAAAGATTTCATTAGAATAATATTGGTAGTAGGATTGAAGTAGTGGGTAGATCAACCTTCGAGTTATTTAAGGAAAACAAGAGTATTTGAAAAAATTTATTTCCACTAAAGTTTTGTTACTGACGATGGTTTAATCACCGAAACCAGTCTAACAGTGTACTCATATTTCAGGGGAAATAGACTATTTTCAAATACTCTTGTTCAAATACTCTTGTTCAAATACTCTTGTTTTCCATAACACGGGTTTCCATTATTTCGCGATTTAGTTCCTACGAGTTATTTCTATTTCCATTCCCTGACCGTTTGACATCAATTGAATAGACCCTTAAATATCAGCAATTCAGAGAGACAGAATTCGACGTTTGTGACGTTTCAATTATTTTATCATATCATCAAACTACCATACCATAATAATACATAACCTTATTCTTACCGTTATTTCATCAATTCAGTGCAGTATCAACCAACCAACAAGCCATCTAAGGATTTACAGTTTTGTTGAGTTAATTTTTTCACTACATGATCACTACAACATACAACACACACCAATACATACATACTGGTTGATTGAAAAGTTAACAGGTCCCCAAAGAAGCCCTTTTTGAGAAGACTTTGAACTTTTTCACATCTTTGATTCTAAATCGTCGATTGATCTTACAACATTTCAATTCTCTGTTTATCAATGGTTCTTACGGTTATCACATACAAGGTACATTCACTATAACATTCATAATAGGGATATTTGCATTACTCTCTAAGCGACTCGTGAATAGTTTAATATTGTGATTATTAAATTAATTATTAAATTGAAATGAATGATTAATTAATTATTAAATTATTGTGATTATTATTACACCATGGTTCGTGAATCTTGATGTGAACATTCGTATTTATGTTTACCATGGTATGTAATTTAATTAATCGACCATTGAAACCGTATTGGAGATACCAACCTGACGATACCGAAATAGAAAATTTTACAGTCTACTTTTCTCAAGTTTACTTTTGTTTCGAGGAACTTAGAAAACATTGGATACTTCGTAATATGAATGAAAACATTGGATACTTCATAATATAAATATTATTTATAATATATACCTAGTTAAAATGTATAGTTAACATATTATTTATTGTTAATTATTTATAGTTAAAATATTATATTAACTATAAAAATCGCATACGTGATGCGATTTAAATTAAAATGATGTGAGTAGGCACATTTTGTTGTCCGAATGAGATAATCTCGAAACCAAACTGTTAACCCTTATTCAATGAAAACCATTGGTATGTATGTGTGTTACATTGGTATGTATGAAATAATGATAGAGTTATATAACAGCCACATAGTACACAGATATTAGTACATAATGAATTTTGACCGGGAACACAATATGATGGTAATACGAGTAAATTGGTGTGATCAGTAGTGGATCTAGAAACTTCCTGGGGGGGGGGGGGGGGCTAGGTAACAGGCAGACGGGGGTTCCCTCCAAAAATGTTAAATAAATTATGGCCTCATTATTAGGCTGCTTAAATAAAAATTCAGCAAAATTACTATAATTCTTTTATTGTTGTTGACATTTTAATCATTTGAGAAGAAATATGATCATTTTGCACTTAGCCTTGTCATTGAACTCCCCTTAGCACCTCTGGATCGGCTAGTGGGTGTAATCTTGTCGTCTATGACGACTCATGTGCTGTAGTATTTGTAAGGTGGAAGTGATTTGGATCAATGCGCGTGATTTAAACAGTGTGGTAAAGTAAAGGTTTCATACATTTTCATGGTTGTTATTCACCCCATTTTACTACTCCAAATGGAACTAACATGTTATTGGTAGGCTATGCATTAAATCATCCTCATACACCCTCAATACGTACCTGTACACGATACGACAGTAGTGGCGTCACTCGCTGATATCTGTACAACTCTCTTGGCATTCACCGCGTGCCTTATGAACATGAACATGAAGGCCAGCAGTGAACACGAGGAGAGTGACAGGCCGCCGACAGGTGCTCAATCTGTGTGGGAGCCCATCGAGTCGGCGACATTGATGTAAGAAGTTGGAGAAGTCTCAGCAGTAATTTCACTGACGTCAGTAGTCAATCGACATCAGCAGTCATTGAGGGGTGGCAGCCAGAAGTCGTTTTTGAAGAAAGTACATTTTTCTTCTTCAAAAGTGACACACGGTATCCGCTACGAGGTCGCTACTGATTTTTCCACAACGGTTTATGATTTTCTGTAAACGTCACTGTTTCGAGCAGGTCACCTGATGGTCTTCCAAGTTGGCCCAGTAGTTGGTAACTAAGATGTTAGACGAACAGAGTCGAATTGCTGTCATTGACAATCAACTCTTCGTTACGAGTTCGGTTGTACACACTCACAATGGGCAAATGCCTGCTCAACATATCTGAGTGGGCAAATGCCTGCTCAACATACCTAAGTGGACAAGTGCCTGCTCAACATACCTGAGTGGGCAAATGCCTGCTCAACATACCTGAGTGGGCAAGTGCCTGCTCAACATACCTGAGTGGGCAAATGCCTGCTCAACATACCTGCGATACATAAAACGAGCAAGGATCTTCATGCAACAGACTGACACATCAACCTCCTTATGCTACGAAAGGTCTTTTTTAGATGTACTGCATGCATTTATACAATATGTTATCAACGTCAACCATGACAACATGTACTGCTCTACGATGGATCCAGTGGATTTATTATTATGTCTCTGTTGGTCAATTTTGGTTTTTTATGTTTTTCTAGTTATTTAGCATTAAACTTGCAGTAGGTACAAAGTACTGACCTCTCAAATTCCAAGGGAATCATATGATTCTAAGATACAACCATAATCCACCGAAAACTCACTTCTTCACATTTTGGATATACAACGTTGTTCCGGCCACCCATTCAATTATTATGTTTGTGTTTGCTTTATACATATCTTGAATACCATTTGACTTGGAAAATGGCTAATCGTAAGTCAGATTCAGCCTTTCCTCGGTGATTTCAGCCTGAAATTAAAGTTGCAAAGTGTCGTTTGAATCCTGAGGTAAAGGAATTCAAGGAATGAAGCCTTGTAGCTTCTTTACTTGTGAAATAGATTGTACAATTAACACCAGATGTAGCTACTTATCGGGATTCTGCCTCGATTATAGTACTATGATATGAACTGTTGGGAAAACCATGATCAGTGATTCATAAGAATGCCATGTTCTTGCACTAAGGGACTCTTTCTTACACTGTATACGATGTAGTTTGCTCATTAGAATGAATTTAAAATTCTTGTTGATTGATGATTTGACAGGCTAATTGACAAGGTGCTCGGCATTAAACTCTGAATTTTTAAGTGAACATAATTTATGACAGGAAATTAGGAAATCTGCAAAATGGCCATAGATGGTTTTGACCGTCCTTGGATGTTATTTATTGGTTCACACTACAAGCAGAACTACGCCAACTCGAATCTACCAACTATACTCAACGATACTAAGTATAACAATTACATCGCTAAGCACAAAGTGCGTACGAGGTGGCACAGTTAGCGTGAGCTGGTCATTGAACCCGCTGTCGAGATAAAGACGGTAAATAAACAAGGGACAAATATTAACATAGGCCTCGAATAATTTGTGTAGAGTGAGTATCGAATTCCACCAATTCATTAGGGACTGCGCGACTTCTTTGCGTTGATGTAATAAATACATTATAACATAATGAGGACGACTAGAGTGTAGTGTATCTAATTAGGACACTCGTTGAGCAGTTGAACGTTACAATGCGGAACTTAGTCGTAAACGGATTCGGTTGTTCGGATCGGTGATATAACGATTGGAAGAAATCACTAGGGAATTGAACATCACGTAATATGGTACCTAATTATTGATAATGCTCATACGAAATCGTTACGAACAACATGTAATAATAAAATACGCCTCAGGGTTTTTATGATTCAATTTTGCATGCAAAATCGTAACGTTTTGCAATCGTAACGTTTTGTTCCCTCTTCCTCACGAGGGGGTACTCGAGGTAAAAGGGTTGCTATGAGTGGAAGGGCAGCCCTACCCACGTGGTCATTCCCCTAGCATCCACGTGTCCGCCCCCCTACCGCCCACGTGTCTCCCGGTTGAATCGCGACTTCGTCATTCCTTGTCAAGGATAGACGCGACAAAGGCATTTCGGTCCAGCTGGTTCGCTAACAATCGGCAACCGGTTCCTTTGCATTCCTCATTCATTCACTTTCCCCCTTTCAAATCGTGAGAAAATCGTGTTCATCCTCCCACAGTATTAAGTTCATCTCCGCGATTGAAAACTAATTGATTGTAGCATGTTCAATCCATGAAGATTTCAAAGCAACCAGGTGTTTGCAAATTACCCGAACGAATGGACTGAACACTCGACATTTTGGAGGTTTCCCATAGAACCCTCAGAATTTGCTGTACATAATATCGTGGGGTTAGTGCGAAAACTACCCAAGTCCACTTTTTCATTTTTGTGGAAAACACAAATTTAAATTTTGTGGTTGCCGGAAAAATCGAATATATGGAATTATTTAATGTACCATGGTTCATAACATTCCTTACTATATACAATACTATATTCTGCAATACATTTGTTTAAACTTTGCTGTTACATGACATTATTACATGAAAAACGGTAGGTCCGGCTGGACTTGGGTACCTCACTTTCTCAAAATCTTGGACTTGGGTATTTTTTACCGTTCGTTGCAAAATATAGAAAAAAGCCAATGATTAAATTTTAAGACAAATAATAATAGTTTTTTATTAAAAAATACACAGAAAATATAAATATAATATTTTATTATCACAGATACATTTTTTCATATCACATATACATATTATTTTATATCACAGATAAACTACTCAAATAATTTTTTCTTTATTATCGACTCAATCGTTATTATCACAGAAAAATACTAAACCTAAAAAATCACAATTCTAATCATTTTATTCTATAATCACGTAGGTACATAAAATATTTTTCAAGAAAAATTCATTTTAATGGTTCATGGTAATGATAAAATCAATGAAATCAATAAAATCAGTTTTCAGTCAATACAATTTTCACTCAAAATCCACATCTTCTTCGAAGAAATATTCTTCTTCTGTGGGTTCAGGGGTTCCTTCGAAATAGATGGAATTCCATTGTACCACGAATGGTATTCCTGAGGAATGGCAAGTGTTGTACACAGACGAAGGAGGTCCTTTTCCTTCGCATGTGAAACGGGTATTTCACTCGAGTACAAGTTGTTGAGAGTAGGAGTAGGTATAGGTAGGTAAACTGGGATATCTTTCTGCGCAGTCTCTATTGCACTGTGCATCGCATCAACTTCCATATGACTGTGGCCTTTCTCCATGAACTTGTGTTCGATCTTCTCAAAATGGAAGTTCTCAATAACATGTAAAAACATAGCAGCCACATGTTGGTTCCGATTTTGTCCTCCGCAGGTGTCAGAAAAAAGCGAAATCTCTTTTACTGTTTCCGGTAACGTCTTGAACCATTGAAGAAGGCATGTTCCGATCTCGCAACTTCCACGACTGCCTTGAATTTCAGTCCACGCAAAGCAGTAGGTAGGCTTGATTAGGTGGAGCTGCTTCGTATACAGTCAACGGCACCACGAAAAAAATGATAAGAATAACCTAAATCACTCAGCTGTACAAATGTTTTACAAGTAAAAAAAAATACTCAAGTCCCACTTGGGGATCAGATGATCAAAACCATTAAGAAGTGATACTACCCAAATCCCACTTGGTTACCATTCTGTTAAAATTACAAGAAGAAAAACTACCCAAGTCCACCTGATGGACATAGGTATTTCTGGCTCTTAGCAACACTGTAACTATTGGACTTGGGTAAATCATTTTTTTCAAATAGCGCTTAAATCGGTTGAAGAGGGACTTGGAGATTTTTTCGAGTGAAAGGTAGGTTGAAAACTGTTCCCTGGGTACTAATATCTAATTTTACAAAAAAAATGGACTTGGGTAGTTTTCGCACTAACCCCACGATATATTATATATTATATGCTTTATTATATATTATATTATATGCTTTGGTAATTGCGCCAGTAAAGAACACTTGTTTGATATCGATCGTTATGCATTCTGGAATGCCCATTCGATTTTCGATCAAGTGCCAAATGCCAGAAAAAAAGGTGTAGTGTCGTCCAGTTTTTTTGGTCAAGTATACATTTTTAAGTAATATACGTCCGCTTCTGATCCCACTAGTAGGTTTCTTTGAATATTTATTTATTTAAATTACATAGGGTACAGATGTACCAATTACATATTAAGGTGTAATATTGAGAGTAAGGTTTAATTGCTAGAATAAGTGTTGCCACGCAGGGCCAAAAGTAGCACATATTATTATGATAGTTAATTATGAATGTAAAAAAGTAGGTAGGTAATTGCTTCTGCTTGAGTATAATAATAAAAAAGAAAAACAGTTACGTATGATCGGAACAGGGATTTCAGGGCTGAGAAAGGCTTGGCGAGGAAGTCGAAGTCGTATGCTGTAGGGGTGGGGAATATTTAAAGTAACCGCTTCAAACAACCTGTTCAGTAACCTAATACCACATAACATCTTACCAGCAAAAACCCTATTACTGGAATAACAGTTTTGTTGCCGGCCATTCGGGATTCCGTGATATACCTAATAGTTATTATTCCAGGTAATACCAGGTAATAGGTTACGGAAAACGAATGCGTGAAAGGTGGGTTTCCAGTCCGCGTTGGGCGCTGGAAATGTTCTCGAATCGCCCGTAACCTATTACCAAAATAACCTAATACCACAACTTATTACCAGACGGTCGCTGTTACTCGATAACCGCCAACCAATAAATAACCGTATTAGCCATGACTGGTTTGCTGATGCAAACTCGTTCGCAAGATGTGGCAGACGGAGCAGGGGCCGATCGTATAAGTAGTTCCGGTTCGCGAATGGGACATCAAATAGTTGGTGAGATATTCGCTAGTAAGGTCGTGCATCGGACACTTTTAAACCAGTGCTTTCCCGCGACGAGGCGGTGGCATTGATGGATGGCCACAATTGGTCAATAATTATTACTGCAAGATGTCATGGCGGTATCATTCTATGGTAGTTCATGAATTTAATTTCGTAAAAAATAATACTTTTATTTTTCACTGCTTTGTTCTTTTGAGATGAGGAACCCCAAACGGTTTATTTTGTATAGTGGAAGATATCTATTCGATTTATTTGTTTGCTCAATAAATTTTTCTCTTCTTCTTCCATTGAAAATCTCCCAACTAGATAATTCAAATGCGGTATTGAAAACTTCATTAATATCATGTAAAGTCTTGTAACGTCATTACGGTTCATGGATCCGTTGAAGCTCTCATTAACTCTTTTGGATTGTGAGGGCTTTGTGTTATTCAGGCCTGTAATTTTCATAACCTGTATGAATGCATCTATAACCCGTTGGATGCATTAATACAGGATATTATCAGGAATTATGACATACTTAATAATATTTGAGACATTAGGTAGGTTCGTTTGGACAAACTAAACAAAATACTCGTAGTATTGCCCCAGATATCATGAGCTGAATTGTCACCATCTAAAAGTCCTACCGGTTCGAATTCAAGCTGTTCAACGTTATGTCATCGTATTGTCAACACCAAATCATTATCACTTCCGCTATCGTGCGATAAGCGTCGATGAGGGTAAACACAGCAAACAAGTGATCGCGAACGAGCTCTGTTACGGGTGCCCTCGCAGTTACCGTCTGCTACGGTGCCTATATAATTTGTTTATGGTACCTTACTTTTACTTATGGTAAATTACTTTTATTGTTCTTTTTTACGCTGACATTGCTGATCGAGTATTTACTCGTCACAAATGCAAGTGTTTACTTGCGGACAAGTAAAGCCTAGTTTATATTCACTCTGACGCATTTACTCAAAATGGGACGAGTATGAGCTTTTACTCGTTTTTTTACTGATTCTATTCGAGTAAGTTTCAAGTTTTGAAAGACCGGAGAAATGGACCTCAGCGTTGCTCGATGGTGTTACGGGTGATGGCTCACAGTCCTCTTTGATAAACACATTGAAAAGAACCTTCGGTGTCTCAGGAGGGCAGAAAACATCGATGTATATACATCGATGTATATACATCGATGGTAGAAAATAGAGAATATCGTGCGTTAAATTGGAAACGTTGAAATTCTTAACAGGATCGGGAGGTCTGACGAACTTATGAAGAAAAGTAAAACGGGAAATCTATCGCGTGATGTGCAAACTGCTATTCAGTGATGTGGAGTCAGGTATTGTCATGACTTTCAGATGAGCAAGCCAGATATATTTCAGCACGAATTCTGATCACATCAGTGATGTGGAATCAGTACATGCGTTCTGTAGTGATTTTGCCTCTTACATGCCATTGTATAGAGAAGAGTCGATTCTTCCCGGATATTACAACACTAACATGTGGTTGATATTGTTTAATACGCACCTTAACCGTTTAACCTGTCTGAGAGGGAGACTCCAATACTTGGAAGAAGTGCAGTCTGCCAAAATAAAAGAGCGCGTTGAAATAAAAGCTTCGGGAAACTATACTGGTGATAAAAACTTTGCAAATTCTTGTCACAACGGTTTGTGATCTTCTTTGTGCAGATCACCCTTCTGTCTAGATCACTAAATGATAGATGAAACGTCTATAGATATGATGAATCAATTACAAACAATTTGTACCAACATAATTCTGGGGTTTTTCAATTCCACGTACTTAATTGACTCGATATCTCAAAACCATGACATTGTGCTGTTCGATTCAGTCGGGCCAGTATGAAAATTGTCCCGACAGGCAGCCGCACGATTCACCATCATGTTGACGACTTTTGATCTGTTCCAACTTTGAGCCCTCAATGTGAACGAACGGCCGGTCGTACATAGCTCAGGATGGTCTTAAAAAATTCTAAATATAAAACTTCATGTAAATGTCAGCAAAACATTACACCGTTCAATTTAATTTTTTGAGGTTTTTCAAATGTCAAACGTTTTCAAAATGTCAACATTCGTTTTGAACCCCTTCCCATTGACCTAGGGTTATGCAAAATTTCGAGGATCATTGTGGGGTTAGTCCGAACCCGTAAACCAAATTTCGAAATTTTAGCTCAACGCCAACTGGACAATGTGCCGTAAACGACATACGACAGACGCACGAATTTTTTTAAAATTCGATTTTCTGAATCTATGTATCGTTATCGAAGATAACAAACCAAAAACCCCCAGAATTTCTCAGTTTTAATAAATACTTTTGAAACATCCGATGGATGATTAAATCCCACAAAACCAGTTCAGGATAGGAGATGAAAAAATCCATGCAGTTTTGAATAGGGCGGACGTTAGGGCGGGACGTTTGCTCCTTCACTTTCTTCTTTGGATGTTTCCAGTTGGAGAGTGCATACCTTCATATTTGGATCTTCATATCAAAATAGGTGAAAATTAAGCTTAAAATTTTGAACTTTACTTCATCTTTTCCAATTAAGTATAGTAGGTAACTGTTGGAATCACTACACACGATTAGTAGGTACAGCACTTAGGTACCTATGTAAGTTGACAAGGCATCGTAACATTATGTGTTTTAGGAAGAATAATAATGCACAATTGATAAAGAATATATATATTCTTTATCAATTGTGCATTATTATTCTTCCTTAATTAATTAACTGATTAAGGAATTGACTGAAGAACCAAATTTGTGATTGTGAAGGTCAAGATATACATGTCTGTGAAGAAGTTAATGGGATCCTTGGGCCGGATTCTCTCGCTAAGTTTCCTAAAATTGGGTTCAATTGTAGATAGGTATAAGATAGGTATACCCTTAAATCCGGATAAGCGTTGGCTTTTTTCTGTACTTGTTCTTAATGCAGGTATATGAAGAAAAGCTCCTAATGTCCATTACACTAATTTTTCCGCGTACCCCGACCAAGTCCACGCGGACCCCCAAGGGGTTCGCGCACCCCAGGTTGGGAATCGCTGGTCTAGACTTCGAACAAGTTGTATATTGAGTTGTATGAAATATCACACTATGGCTATATATCTATATCTCAGATAATATCTAACCATGGCGGTCTTTAACATCATGGATTTACTTTAATTGTGAATTGAATTTCATTTCAGTAATTATTATGGAACCACAGTTTCCCACAGTATTTGGCCTGTATCGTACCTTAAATGTACATTTCCAAGTAATAGACGTTCGGTATTGGTAGGATGACCCGCTAATTCAAAGATCCCTTCAAAAGTTCGCTCATAATGCCATGCTGCATGACAGGAGCCTCTAAAGAATCCTCACACCAACAGGAATATGAGTAGGTATATTCGACGTTGATATTTTACAGGGAAAATCCTTTGCAGAGCTCCCCCAATCTACAGTAACAACTCAACAAACCACACTCATCGCTCGCACCCCTCTCTATTATTTGGAATCTCCCGGATAATGCTCTTAATGCGCTGAAGGACGAGGGTCGCGTATTATACAAACAGCGGGGGGTTTTCTCAGACAGGGGAAACGAGGGATGGAGAAAGGGCACTTCCCGAAACAAAAGGCTCCCGTCATCTGCTTCAATTCCAGACGAACCCAAACGACCTTCACCCCTCACAGTTGGATGATTTCGAACTCAGACGAAGGATTTCAGACCGGAGGTGACGACAAATTGTTTTTGGAAACTCCAAGGGGTGTGTTGTGTTTCATTAGAAATATTTGAGAAGTTATGACGTAGGCCACATCCACAAAATGGTGGCAAATGGAGTTGGGTCTAAACATCAGCCTGTTGTGTGTCCTGGCATCGCTAGATTCAAAAACAGGCCCTGGAAATTATCAAATATTTCAGGTTGTCATATAAAATACTGCTCAACTAGGATTGAGATTCTGCAAATAGCACTTGTCCGACTCACTACAAAGCCCAAACTCAAAGCACATGCCCAACCTCTCTTAAACCCAAAAATACTACAAAGGATTGATGGGTTAAGATGGATTGGTGGTTATGGATCTTAACCATGAATTCTTATCCCGTGGATCTCAGGATAAAGTTACTAGCAGCAGCACATAGCAAGGCCAAACGTAAAACACTTGAAGATTTTGATGACAGCCCACACTTTTCCAAAGAATAACTCATGATTTATTATAATAAAGATAAATAATAACTAGAATATATTGTACACACCGACCTGCTTATATAATACTTTCAATTAGTGTGTATAAAAGCCTACGTCCTACTAGAAGCTGACATTTTTTCGTCCGTTAACTTTTTGTTGTACCTTTTTCTCTATTCCATTTCTCATATGGAATACCACGGGTAGCAGCCCATATTGGTGAATTATTTCCGCCGTATACTATTCTATGATGTATTCTCTTTCTGTTTGTTCTTTTTTTTTTGGAAATAATTTAAAAAAAAATACTTTGGATTGCACCAACTTCTCTTGCAGTTAACAATGATCCATTTGCCGATTCACGGTCGCAACAAAGCAAAATAACATCTCAATTTAAAGATGTTTCAACGCTGAGCACGATGATGAAGTCGGCATCTCATTCCGTCATCAGATTAGAGCAGATGAACCATGAAGAAAATCTCAAGTGACAACCACGTTTCTTCATCTTCAAAGTGCTCCAGTTTGAGAACGAAATAAGATATCGCAATTCTGACTTCTGTTCAGCGAAAATACCCTTCAAGGTACAGGGTTGCTTGTCATACTGTTCCATTTTGGGAATTTATGGGTAATTTCCCGCTCTAAAACCCTCCAAAACCCCCTCTTAAAGTAGCCCGAGTTTTATGTTGTTGCAAATTTGAACTTTTAATCTCAATTCTATCGAGAGTTGTCGTCTGGAATGATACATACTGTCTTTTGGCATTAAGGATGGCCTGAAACGGATTTTGGTACTTATAACAAGTTGTAGGAAATTCAAGTGTTTAAAATATTGGGCTGAGAACAATAGCTTTATTTTCTTCGAAAATTCGCTAAAGTCTTTGTGTCAAATGCTTCTGCACGAATTCTGATTCAGAACATACCTAATGCAAGCTTGCCAGGAGATCGTCCCAGCAGAACCTTCACAATAACAGGAGAGGAATCACGATAGATCTGATTCAGTACCAGAAATGTGTGATTGTGTAGCTGTTTAATAGCTCCGACTTTATATCAACATTTACTGGAACTAAGATTTTATGAAACTCAATTTAACTGATGTGGTGAAAACGATATTCTACAATATTTCTCACGATATTTCTCTATCTCACGTCATACGTCATTGGCTGCCCTCGAAAATGATCCTTGCAAAGAAAACTATCCTTTAGAGCAATCCATGCAGCGTTACGATCAAAACTACGTGAGCGAGAGCATAACTCTTACTCCTGTTTTCAATAATTGTTGTTTGGTTCGGTGCGCGAAACGGATGAATCGTTAGGTAGGTTTTTCTGAACGACGAAATTTCCTCAGTAAAACCTGATCAATCTTGTTTTTGTTCGACCCACTACATCTTGTACTCAATTCATTGAATTTTCCTGAAATCAATTGGGGAACTATTTTATTAGGTCGGGTTAGATGCTCGCCCTTAAAACATGAGTTGCATACTGGAGAAAGATATTATCCTCCAAATTCCTCTTGTAGCGTTTCAGACATCGAGGAACAACTTACGTTCTGTGAGTCACTCCTGTCTGCATCCTATTACTTGAAACTACTACCGCAATGGAGGATGTATGAGGAGGACTGATCCACAGATGGTCTCATGATACAAAGGTAGCAATACCTAGTTGTTTCTGCACAAGCTCAAACATACCTGTTCGCGATTCTGATGCAATTATCATTAATATTGTTCATAATTATTGGTGGGCGGATTTGAATACAAATGCATATTTTCTCCCTCGCCGAATGTTGAAGAAATACCCATTGATCTGCCCGTTTCACGTCTCTCTGCTTCCAAAAACACACACTTTATTTTGCATAAAATGGCATATTTTGAAGGTTAGCGCATAAAATATTCGATATAAGCATATCCACTAGATAAATGCGTTCAATTGCATATTTTGCCTACCTGCATGGCCAGCCACTCGTTTTGAGGGAAAATATGCAGCATGGCTTGAATCAAACCGAAAAGCTCAATTTTGTTCCAGAATTGTTTTCTTAAGTGAATGAAGGAGCGGTGTAGGTAGCGACCTAACTCACAAAGAGGAGGCACGCAACCGTTGAAAACCTGAGGATGGTCACTGTGACTAACCATTTCTTAGCCTGAGGGGATGAAGATGAAGGCTGAAAAGTGAAATGAACCACAGTCGAAGGCCGTAAGGCCGAAATTAAATTTATTTACCTACCCACAGTTAAAATGCATATTGGTATTTATTTTTCAAGAAATGTTTACATTTTTTCCCCCAAAGTTTAATTTAGTTTCCATTTATTTTATCAAAAGATTAGTAATTTATTTGTTGTGTTAACATTATTCGTCTTAAAATTGTATGTGTTCTACTTGAGTGTTTTTCTATCACTCCATGAAACGTTTTTTAAATGAAGCAATGTTTAGTGTAAAAAAGAAGAAATGAACTTACTCGAACATGCCAATTTTGTAATGGATATTTTGAGATAAATGAATAAAATACTTATTTTTTCAGTGGTTCTGGTTTGCATTTTTTATTTGTCACCAATTAAACTTCGGTGAAAAAAAGCAAATTCTGATTTTGTTTGTGCATATTTAAGCACATAATATGAAATATTATTTCGGATGTTTTTACCTCATATTTCATGACATAAAACGGGTTATTTTAGTGCATAAGATTCCGCCCTCTATTCATAATTATTGGAGAGGGCTGATTTGCTGCAATGTATGCATTCTAATCTTTTCTGCTTACAACCCGAATCTATTGTCTCGTAAGATATTTTTCAGAATTTTTTCGGAATCGTTTGAATGAAACCGGAGTTATGAGGATTTCACGCTCCCTCAAACGCCGATGGAAATATTGTTTATGTTTGGAGAAAATTCAATTCCTGCGAGTTATATCAAAATCAGATTTCTTATGAAGTTCAAATGAGACCACCCATCACGCAACCTCTGCAAATAACATCAAAGTCGGATGGGTAGATACTCGTAGTTACAAGCATGTCACGATTCAAAAAGTGGGTGCTTCAAAGTTTTATGCATTAATTCTGTTTTAATTTCATCCTAATATTTAGTGTGGCACTTTGGGAAAGTCTCTTTTGATATCAAACGGTTAGTGATGTACGAGTTGAAGGGTCATATCAAGCCAAATCATTTCTTATTTATTTTTTATTGTAAAGACCGTGATAAAGGTGGGTACCGATAAAAAGAACTGGCCGAGGAATTCAGTAGGAAAAAAATATCCTCACCCTCGGCGAAGGGCTCATTTAACGTTTGTGGGGACCTCCCCATAGCTATTAAACTCATCGGCGACAAAGCGTTGGGAACAATGTCGTGGGGCCGATGCCCCTATGTCGTCCCCAAGCCGTCTGGGAGCCCGTTTCTCCGCGCATCTGCTTCCGATGAACTGGTTTTTCGATGGTCGCTTCACGCTTCAACTGATCATCGCCGAACGATGGCCGGCATGGAAATCACCTTGTTGTTAATGCTGGATGAACTCGAGGCTGAGCGAATGTACCGCGTTTAAACCAATTCTAGGCGTCTAGGCCTCTAGGGTCGGGATATTTATTAATATCCAAGCATCAGTGTGCATTTTTCGAGCGATTTCAAACTCGATGACTCCCCCGTCCAAACCGTTTGAAAATGAAGGGGTCCCAGCGAACGGGTTCTGGTTGACAGCTGACTGTAACCAGAGTCCAACTTTCAGTAACGTTTAACGAATAGCTTCACAAAAGGCGATTGATTTGACTGGTTGACGAGGGCGGAGGCAGTTGTGGGAGTTGGTAGCCAGAAGCTGCCAGAGAATAAAAATCTCGTGACCGTTTTGAAATTAGCTAATTCAAAATCGGAAAGTAAATGCAGCAAATATCGAATCATACGAGCAGATACTACACAAGTTCTGACATGTTCTAAAATTCACAGAGAGTATCGCTTCCAGCCAGACATGCACGGCAAACAACGTTTTTAGTTGTTCTCGTTTTAATCTAATTCAAGTTTGTGATAAAATGTTTTTCCACGATCCACAACCCTCGCCAATCCCACAGCTCACGTTTGTAGGCAGAAACCACCTACTTGGTTGCTCTTGGCGCATTGTCGTTTCTTCCGGTTTTTTAGCCCTCAATATCAAGCTCTTAAGCCACAAATCAAACGAATTCTGTACATGTTTCGCATTCAGATTTTTTGACGATTTGGGATGATGGGACTAGGGAGGTCTTGGATTGGAGCCACTGGGGTCTCGTAGATCTGTCGCTGGCATTAACGCCGTTCATAATCCACAGAATATAGTTCTGTGGATTATGAACCTCTAAGGTTCTTCTTAAATGTATTAGTTGCAACCACCCTCCTTTTACCGTCTCGTGTCGTCGGTGAAACAGCAACATGATATAACTCATTTTTCCCAACTTTTCAGGAGAGACAAAAAACTGTTTACAAACCTTAGTCGTCTTCCATGCTGAGTCGTTGCCTCGCCACAACGGCACTGTGAAACAGCTGACTTATAGCATGTTGGTTTTCCAACTGAATCATAGCTTGTTGGCAACACTATCAATAACTTCCCAGGGAGTCGTTTTTTCGAGAAACTGATTTCTCCAGTCGATCCGGCGCGAAAATTTGAATAAGGCGAAAAATTGACTTGTAGCATGTTGCTGTTTCAATGACAATGTGCTGCTTCCAATCGCTACTAAATCATGTGTGGTCGTGCGTCAACCACATGATCCATTATATTACAAATCTGTATAACAACGTCTATCTTGTTCACCTTCAACTGTTTATTTCATAAATGTAATAATTACATTTAATTTAGTGAACAGTAATTATTACTCGTGGGATGTTAATTCTTCAATAATAATTATTGCAATTGGCCTTGTCCTGTCAATATAAATAACAGTTGTTTATATGCACAGGACAAGGTCAATTAAGTACTTAGCACTTACATCTTGTCTCCCAGAGGTTAACATATTTACAACCAATCTGGGCTGTAGATTGATGCGAGAGAGATATGCAACGCATACCCCATGGTCCTCTCAATCGTGCGATGGTTCTGCCAAAGTTCCTGGACACTTCGTTTGCACTAAACCACGGCCGGGTTCCGGTATCAAAGGCCGAATGCGTTTATACGAGTAGACTCGTCCTTCTGGGGCTTCTGAGTAGCTTCTTTGCCAAGCCAACCGGTGATGTCGCGAAATCAATGGAAAGAACTCCTCTACCTACGTCCATCATCAGTCCCGAGTCAGCACCCTCTTTGGCCAGTCGGTCAACATTGTCATTTCGTTGCAAACCGGCGTGCCCTTTAACCCAAAGCAGTTCTACTTGCGCATACATGGAGCGGAGTTAAAAGTTTCTTTGTAAGTCCGTGGGGTGCCCGATCGAAAGAAGGCGAACTCATCCTGCGTAGAGTACTCATCTGAGCAAATAAAAGTTGTTCCGTCGGGTCCTTCCTCCCTGATTCAAGACTTGGACTTCCCTTCCAATAACTGCTGCTCCCTAGCGTTTACTATTGACAATACGGATGTAACGATCCTATTTTCTTGTAGAGCTCGTCGAGGTCTATTTGTATATAGTGATAACTCAAAAATTTGCTGGACTTGTGACGGTATTATTCTCAGCGTGCGAAGTAATTACGTCTTGTCTCCCAGAGGGTGACACATTGACAACCAATCTATAGCCCTTCTATACGGAAATAAAAGAGACAATACGTCAAAGATTTGTCACAGCTAAACAATAATATAAGAGCTTTAACATTAATATGAGACCCTGAACAAGTCTGAGGGTAACATTGTTGATACCTAACCAATTTAAACGTCTTTTGACCATTGCACTTTGATGTACGACTATGGTGCAATGTGAAGTTATTGCGATTCTCCGAAAAAGGCATTACAGCCCGATAAACTCAGACTCTACATTGGATGATAGCTCATCATTGGACATCGCATTAAAATTGTTTAATTATTAAGGTCGGTTTTATTTCTGTTGATCGGTTAAAATAAAATAAATAACAGAATATGCACCACTTGCTAATTAGGGTTCTGGGATTCAATTGTGTTTTCAACCTTCCATGTAAACGTGAGATTAAATAATCGCTATACACTTATTTCAGGCTTCAACGGTTTTCCAAGAAGATCTGAATTGCCTGGTCGCTCTCAAACCAGGTTAATATGAAGAGGATATAGAACTTTGTCCAGTCTGCAAAGCGACAGCGGAATATATCGTGAAGTTAGTTAATAGTTGGTTGCCACTCATTACGCCTGTTCATATTCGATCCAGAAAATGGAAACCCTTCAGCGGGATTTATTCCATTATTATGGTGCACCAAAGACGGAACTCATGTATAGACGTCTTGTATCGGTATCGGTAGAACTCGTGTAGGACTCGTGAGGAAGAGGAAGATGGAAATTTCCGACTAACTATTCATATAATACGGCACTGATGAATGGGACGGGAAAACACCGAATAGCCTCCACTCGGAAGCTAATTCTTTTTTCAGCGATGTCTGTAGATGGGTGAACATTTCTCCGAGAAATAGTTACACAAGATCAATGTCCAACGAAAATTCTCTTCAAAACAAATCTAGACAGTTTTACGCTTGTTATACCATAATGTTGGTGATGGCCCTCGTATGTCACTGTTAAATGTGTCAGTGGCCGTGAAACGTCGTAGGAAAAATGTAATATTACTTTTATGAAAATATATATTTCTCTTGCGGATCACATGATATTTTCTCTAGCTGTTCCGTAGACACATGTACAAAACATAACCAGTTGTACATGGGTATTATAAACAACAAATCAACAACTTTAATGAGAACAAGATTTCTGGTGGCATGCATTATTTATAACTTTCGGTTCTGCTTGAGTATTGGCAATATTAAAATTGTACTTATGAGGAGATCATATTATGAGGGATAGAGAAACTGGTAGAAATGGTAGGATCAAGATAACAGTTAAATACGAGTAGCTACGAGGAAGATCTATTCGAGTACAATCGCAATACGGTTAGAATCACGTTATTGTCATTTGATGGTGGAGACCTATGTTGATATTTTGTCTGTAAAGTCTGTCGATGGGTACGTCACTCCGCACATCCCACGCAAATTATCCGAATTCAACAAAACTCGCGAATATGTCGTGGGTAGTCCAAATTGATATCTTTATCAGTCGGAGTTTCCATTCAGGAAAGAGACGGTTGAGGGAAACAGCCTAATTGCAGTGTTTATCTGGAGGTCCTACTATAATGTTATCCAAGATGTCTATTAATGTGAGGTCCGTTGAGATCATGGATGACCTATGTATCTAGATCTATGTATCTATGTAACTGTGTTCATCCTAATATTGTATACTTGAGAATCTTAGAACTGGTGAATAACATAACTGCCAACCACTAAATTTTAGTAACTTTCCAATACCTACTTTTTTTCTTCTTTTTGTTCGTGAAGTCAAGAACATTTAATTAACGTTCTCATGATTAAGGTTTGGAATCGTGAGTCGAAATGGCGAGAAGAAAGAAAGGAACACTTCCAGCAAAATACAAGTCTAGTTTGGTTTGAATGGTATATTATATATTATGTATTATGTATAGTATATTATATGTACTCGTATTTCATCGCTTAAAAGAAACAACACAACCCAACCCATTTTTTCCAACTTTTCAGGAAAGACAACAAACTGTTTTATTCCAAAACGACCAGTAATTACACACTACATAAAGTAAAATTACTACTTTTAGCTTAATGTAGGCTCCCCAGAATTGTCCTCCAATGATTTAAATCATTTAATTCACTTAATCGTTTTGAAATAAAACAGTTTGTTGTCTTTCCTGAAAAATCGTGAGGTTTGGGTGATGTTTAAGGATTAAGAATCACTCATAAATTCCCAAAATCAATCAGTTTGACAAGGGGCACCTCATTTTAGAGGTGTTTTCACGCTGAAAATGATAGTGATGGTAATTGCGATATCTCATCCCGTTCTCAAACTGGAGCACTTTGAAGATGAACAAACGTGGTTGTTACTTGAGAAGTTCTTCATAGTTCATCTGCTCTGATTTGATAACGAAATGAAACAGCAATTCTGACTTCATCATCATGTTCAGCGTTTAAAAATCTATTAACCGAGGTATTTTTATAAAACCAGTCAAATGGAAATATTCTACATAAAGCCAGTTATTTATACGAAAATTAGCTCTTATAGCCATGCTGCGTGACTGGGTTTTTTCCAAATACCGTTAGTAGCAGAAGATATCGAGGGTCTCACGGCAACTTCCCACATCGTCATTTGGGCGACTTTTCAGCAGAGCCAAAAAACCATTTGCCAATGACTATGTTTACTGAGTAATTCAGTAATATAAATGGTGAGATTTAGTGTTACCTAACTTAGGTACCTAACTTATACTTAGCATAACTCATTTTGGCCAAAAGTGACGATATGGGGTGACGATATGGGGTGACGATATGGGGTGACGATATGGGGTGTTCCCACCTGAACCAGTTCTACCCTGTTAAATAAAAACGCCTACGGTCCAATGTTTACGAAAATGGGGTTTTTACGGAACCCCCCTATTTTGGATCAGGCCTTTTCGACGGTGAAATCCAAATTTCAAAATTCGAACCGGAAGTGGGGCAAATTCTGACCGTAAACCATAAAACGCCTCAACTGACAAACACGAATTTACAACATTTTCCTAACAGAACATCCGTTTGATTGAGTTGTTTACGTGAAGGTGACTGCCTCACGAGCAAGTTGAACCATTTTTAAATAAAATAAACAATCCCAAAACAGAAGCTGGAAATTTTAAAATCGCCTTAACTGCAAGACTTGCAGTTGACTGCAACTCATTATAAAAACCCGATTTTTTGGTGAGATATCGACATGACTCACAAAAAAATCGGGTTTTTATAATGAGTTGCAGTCAACTTACATCAAACGTTTCAGTGATAAACTTTGAGGCGAATTTCTGCAATGTTTTGAATTTTGAGTTGAGGCGTTTTACCTTAACAGGGCAGAGTTAGTTTAGAATGATAGGACCGCTCTGAATGTCAGAAATTAGTGGAGGCGGTTGATGCATTCATTTGTCACTTACATGTTTGTCCGAGTGGTGCCAGTCACGATTTTCCCTCGTTCGAGTTCATAAAAAACGTCCCGTCACGCGAGCGTCAAATCAAAACGTGAAAACTCGCGTCAACATTTCGATTATCGTTATTCCCAGTACACACAACTGTATACACTCGAGTTGATGGTTATCAGGTCGCTGTTGTCGGATAGAGACGTTCGTTGGTTAATAAGTCGGACATTGGACATTGCGAATTTCCCCTGCAACGATCATGGAGTCAGTGCAGCAGTGGGCAGACTAAAGTGTAACTTTGAACGAATTGTCGAAGAACGACAACATTTTGAGGCGTATTTTCGGTTCCCGAGAATGAATCAATTTGCGTTTTTGTGAGTGAAATATCGTAAAAGAATAAGTGTAATATGTTTCGAAAAAAAAAACACAAAAATGTCGAATAGAGTTGTTCTCAATCCAGCAATAACAAACATTTAATGGTTATTGGAGTTTTTGATATTTGGGGAGCAGGAAAGTATTCAAAATTGAGTTTTCATTGTTCATTAATTTCTGTAAAATTCCAGAGTTGTAGGTAGGGGGTAATTCAAGTTCGTTACTTCGAAAATTCGCTCATTACGTTTCCACTGAAACATCAATGAAACTGTGAACATATGTTGAACAGTTCATTATATTATTCATTATATATATTATAAGGTTTTGAGGTTTTCAAGGATGGTAGTTTGATTTGTACGGGTTTGTTCGTTATTATTTTGACTATCTATTGACCTTATTCAAACTTGAGGATTCATTGATCGTTGACTGTGTGATAGTAGTTGGTTTCAAAGAACGAAATCATTTCAAGGCGTATGAATCAAAGTATAAATGAGTTCAAATACCTGCTATTTCCCGTTCTAGAGAATGAATCAATTTGAGTTTTGGTGGGTGAAAAATCGTATGAAAATAAAAAGTTGTAAAAAAGCACAAAAATATCGAAACAGAGTTTTTCTCAATTTAGCAATGACACAAATTTAATGGTTATTGGAGTTTTTGATATTTGGGGAGCAGGAAAGTATTCAAAATTGAGTTTTCATTGTTCATTAATTTCTGTAAAATTCCAGAGTTGTAGGTAGGGGGTAATTCAAGTTCGTTACTTCGAAAATTCGCTCATTACGTTTCCACTGAAACATCAATGAAACTGTGAACATATGTTGAACAGTTCATTATATTATTCATTATATATATTATAAGGTTTTGAGGTTTTCAAGGATGGTAGTTTGATTTGTACGGGTTTGTTCGTTATTATTTTGACTATCTATTGACCTTATTCAAACTTGAGGATTCATTGATCGTTGACTGTGTGATAGTAGTTGGTTTCAAAGAACGAAATCATTTCAAGGCGTATGAATCAAAGTATAAATGAGTTCAAATACCTGCTATTTCCCGTTCTAGAGAATGAATCAATTTGAGTTTTGGTGGGTGAAAAATCGTATGAAAATAACAAGTTGAAAAAAAGCACAAAAAATATCGAAACAGAGTTTTTCTCAATTTAGCAATGACACAAATTTAATGGTTATCGGAGTTTTTGATGTTTGGGGAGCAGAAAAGTATTTATTTTTCATTAATTTTGTAAAATTCCGGTAGTAGTAGGTTGAGGGTAGTTCAAGTTCGTTTCTTCGAAAATTCGCTCGTTACGTTGCCACTGGAACATCAATGAACAGTTGTTTGGAGGTTTTCAAGGATGGAGTTTGATTTGTACGGGTTTGTCCTTTATTGTTAAATAATAAATTTTTGACTATGGATTGTCCGTATTCAAAATTGACGATTCGTTCGTCTTATTCGTCGATTCGTCCGTATTCAAAATGGTTGGTTGAGTGACAGTTGGGTCGTTCGAGTTACCGTATACTCGTAATTGTTTGAGGTTATCAAGGTTTGTAGTTTGATTTGTTCTGGTTTGTCCGTTATTATTTTACCCCTCGATTGTCCGTTAAGGAAATGTTTGACGGACAAGAAAGTGTATTCAAAATTGAGGATTCATTGTTCGTTGTCTATGTAAAATTACAATAAAATTTATTTTACTACTATTTAATAGTACCTAGTTGGTTGAGTTACAGTTGGGTAGTTCGAGTTACCATACACACTCGTTTTTAGTGTGATTAGTACGGGTTCGTCCGTTATTATTTTGACTTTCGTAAAAAAAAACTTTCGCTACACAGTGTAATTGATATGTCAGTTAGTAGTTGGTTGGGGGTAGTTTGTGTTACGATCGAATTCTCAGCGATTTTCAAGTTTTGTGTAGTGCGGTGCCGAATTTATTTTTACTTTTGTCGATGAAAGCCATTTAATTGTCGTAAATGTAAAGGTGTAGGTACGTACGTCATCAAGTTTTTGAAACAACAATAACAATCACAATCGCGACAACCGTTGAAACGACGAGTTTTGATCGGAGCGGGGCACCCCCTGCGAGTCGACTGTCGAGGGGGTTGTTCCGTAACTACGAAACTGACATTACTGACGAGGGGCGGTGAAGGGGAGGGTGAAGGGGAGGGGAAGTGATATGACGGAAAGAGGGGGGGGGGGGGTGCAGCTGCGGCGATTTCGGATTAATGAAAACGGGTGGTGGTGGGTCCCTTCACGATCGTGCCGTGGGGGGCTTATGGTGGGGGGGAACTAATGGAGGGGAAATGACGACGGAGGGGAGGGTATGACCTCCCCCTCCCCTTGCAACCAGAAGCGTAATCCCTTCTGATCAACGGCGATAAAGTATTGATTCGCGGCATTCTTTTGTAATTAACCTTACCTCCTCCCCTCCTCGTCATATCACCGTGACGTCACCACTTGGCTAGACCTAGTTGGCTGATAGCTTACTGTCGTGTTACGACGTTAAGGAAAGTAAAAGGAAAGTAAAACCCAACAACCGCACAGTGGGGCAAAACTACCGCCGATTAGTGCTTCTTAAATGAAATTTTATGCTGATTAAAAAAGGTCCTATAAACATTGGGTCGCAAATCAAGCCTTCCCTGAGTTTTGGCCAATAAACGTAAGAAACCATCTAATGTAAAACACATTTTTCGTATAAGCTTGAGATAGTTTGTAATATATTTAACCGAAAGGTTGAAATTCTTTTAATTATGCTTTTCTTGGAGTTACAAGGCGTCCTGCTCATGTTCCAAATTAGTTTTGTTGTCAAATTGAAAAAAATCACATTTAATGCATGGAAAAATAAATAAAACTATAAATTACAAAAAGCAGAAATTTTATTCATTATCACAACGAAAAATGAATAGGTGTATAAAGAAATGAAACGACCAAACTATGAAAAACAAAGTATACAATTAATTAACCACTGGTAGTCATTAGCGATTTTTTATTTACTCAGCCTTAGTTTTGCCTCTTCACTAAGCGGAATGTTCTGAACCTTTGGCTCATTTCGCAAATTAATTTTTTTTTTTTTAAATGATTTATTGCACCAAGTAACAACTTATTAGCAACATATTTTTGACATATATGTGAATTGGTACAACTTAGATACTTAACTAAGCCGCTGATAGTTTTGAAAGTTAGGAGTGCAATTTCGTGCACTTAAACCGATCACTGATTTCACTGAACGGACTTATCGCGAGAACACCTTCACTCACTTCCACAGGTCATGAGGCTTCTTCCTCTTGAGTCGTCTGAGTAGGTCGTCAACGTCGAGCAGCTGGACAGCTTCTTCATTGACGTGTACTTGTAACCGCTTGTGATGGGCTATGGCTTGAACCTTGATGACTTCATTGACAGTTGGTATGCGAAGTTCTTTGTGTAGCCGGACATTTCTGGTGTACCGGTAGGCGTCCACACAACATCTCAGCACATTGTTTTGGAAACGTTGGATAATATCGCGGTTACTTTGAGCGGTGCAGCCCCACAACAGCACTCCGTAAGTCCAGACAGGCTTGAGGACTTGATTGTACAGTGTTGATTTGTTCTGGATCGACATTTTTGAGCGTCGGCCCATTAGCCAGTACATTTTCCTGAACTAAAGCACCAGTTCTTCTTTTTTCTTCTTGACATGCGCCTTCCAGCGCAATTTGGCATCCAGGGTCATGCCCAGGTATTTAGCTTCATTGGCGTGCGGTATAGTCTTGCCGTTGAGATGAAGGGGGAAATACTCGAGCTTACGATTGCTAAAGTCGACATGAACTAATTTAGCTTCATTCATCTTGATCCTCCATTTTGATGTCCATTCTTGGAGTTTCTTAATTGATCTTCTGAGCTTGGGTATCGTCACATGATTTGTTTCACCAACTGCAAGGACAGCTGTGTCATCTGCAAACGTTGCTATTGTATTCTCCTCTCGTTCTGGCATATCGCTGGTGAACAAGACGTACAGGAGTGGGCCAAGTACACTTCCTTGGGGAACTCCAGCATGTATTCGGTGCACTTCTGAGGAGGCATCTTCATGCTGTACCCCGAAGAATCGATCTGATAGATAGGATTGCAATAAATCAGCATATTTTGCTGGCGACATTCTTCGGAGCTTGTGGTTTAGTCCATCGTGCCAAATTTTGTCAAACGCTTGGGTTACGTCGAGAAAGATGGCCGAGCAAACTTGCTTGTTTTCTAGTGCCTCCTCAATCACACTCGTAATTCGATGCACCTGGTCAATGGAAGAGTGCTTTTGTCGGAAACCAAATTGTTGAGAAGGGACCAGATTGCGTTCTTCTACGACTGACATCAGCCGCTTGTGGATGAGCTTCTCAAATAGTTTTGATAACACTGTAAGAAGGGATATTGGCCGGTAGGATGTTAATTTTTCGGCTGGCTTACCAGGTTTCTGAATCATGATCACTTCGGCTAATTTCCACAATTGAGGTACATAAAGAAGTTTGATAGCGGCATTGATTATTTTGGTAATTTTCATTAGGACCTTCCGTGGAAGGTTTTTGAGGATATGCCCCGTGATCAGGTCGTACCCAGGAGCCTTTTTTGGATTGATTTAATTAAGGATGGTTTCTTGAACTTCTTTAACCGTCACTGGGGGTATTTCGATTTCATGATCTGTTACAATAACCTCTTCCAGTGGTTCCTCATCTGGGTCTCCAGGATTTGGTCTGAAGATGTCGGCCAGATAACGGGCAAATGCATCAGCCTTCTCTTGGTTGGACTTGATCCACTTCCCGATAGTTTCATCTTTGAAATTGGAAATATGAGGGTCCGATGAAATTAAAAAGAAATTAAGGGCATGCAGGACCTAGGTCGGGAAGTTGTTGAAGGATATCTCGGGCCGTGATTGACTTTAGAGTTTTGAAATAAATGAAATAAATTTCTAAATTCACTGTATTAGTAAGAAATTGCCTCTACGTTGTCCGATTTTTGAAATTCATAAAATAAATTTTTTTTTAAATTTTTGATTTTTAGATTTTTTTGATTTTTAGAAATTTTAGATTTTTTTAAAATAAATTCTTTAAATTTTTTTAAATTGGATGTCACGAAACGCGTTTCTCAGGTATCCATATCCCGGGACCAAGTTGAAATTCGGTGTGGATCATCTTGGTGTGGATAATAGAAAGCCTTGAAAGTTTCAAGTCGCTAGGTCTAAAGGGAGACCCTGTTTTTCGCCCTTAACTCGTTCTTCTTCTCCTTGAAGTTGCTGGATTTGCTGCTTTGTAGGGTGCCAATAGATGTGCATGTAACGCCAAATTATGACAAATTAAGGGCCCTCGAAATAAAATAAAAAATGCAATGTGCAGTGGCTTCGATGCTCTTCAAAAATTTGAAATTCGGCACTCCACGGTACCTTGCAACAGAAATTCGGCACTCCACGGTACAACTCTTGATGAATATACACCAAAGAGAGACTAGAAAATCAAATACTCCAAGTGCCCACCCACAGAACTTTGATTTATAATAAGTCGTACTGTGCCCATGGGATCTTTTTGACATGGATGGTTCAGTGACATCATTTAAAACGAACTATGCAGATACGAGACGAAAATATGAAGTATTAGGTACATATATGACGTGGGATAGTTGTCGCAAAGAAGAGAAGATCATCTCGAAGAAGGGATTTATGTGCAGAAGGAATGAAAAAGAAAATTAGATTTTATTTTATTGTACTTGTTGATTCAATACCGAACCCCTTTGATGTGCTCAGGCTAATAATGGATGAAGATACCAAACACTTATTTCGTTCCTGGCCCTGAATTACAAATTCTATGAAGATCAATACTGAACAAGACTTGTTATTGCACTTGATATAAGAACACTTAGTGTTCTTATATCAAGTGCAATATCAAGTATTTTACTCGATAATATGGACGTTCAAAGTAAATTATATTGCCATTTGAGTGAGAAAAATTAGACCGCGAGGGTTCGAAAATTGAGCCAAAAGTGTTTGTTGTCGTGGAGGAGGGCTCCTTAGTGTAGCCCTGCTGACATGCTTTTATTGGTATGAAACGAGAGGATATTTTTTTTAGTAGGAATACTGCGTTAATTTTTGGGTTAAGTCTAATTTACATTTGAAAAGGATCAAATTTGAAAAGCATCAAACCGTTTTGGTTTATTATCTTCGATAATGAACCATTGGAATCGCCCAAAGAAAAAAATTTTTTAACCCCCCCTCAAAATTTGTTGGTTTACGTTTCAAGATACGTAGATTCAGAAAATCGAATAAAAAAAAATCCGTCCGTCCGCCGTACGCCGTACGCCGTCCGTCCGCGCCACTTTGCCCAGTTAGCGTTGATTTTAAATTACGAAATTTTTTTTATGGGTTACGACCAACCCCACAATGGTCCTCGAAACTTTTCATAACCCTAGGTCAAGGGGAAGGGGTTCAAAATGAATTTTGAAAATTTGAAAATCTCATATCTCGAAAAATTCATATAGAACGGTATGTTTTTTATTTCATATTTAGATAGAGTTTGTTCCGTAGAATTTTTTAAGACCATCCGCAGCTTTGTACGACCAGCCGTTCGTTCACAATGACGGCTCAAAGATTGTGCCTCACAACCCGATCGTGAATCAAACTGTTGAAATACAGGTCCATTTTCATACTAACAAGCTCTTTTGAACATCATATGGCTTAAGTGATGTCGAGTTTGTTGTTCTGAGGTGCGTTTCGTGCTACGGAAATGAAGGTAATTTCGAATGTTTGTTGGTAGGTACTTCTTTTATAGAAAAATTATTACCGACGTAGTATTAAAAACCCCAGAATTATATCGTATTAATTAATCATAATTAATAATAATAATTATTATTATTAAATACGAATTATTAATACCTAACAATAAATTATAATAATTCTCACTAGGTACTTGATAAAATTGTTAATAATTAGTGATAATTGATAATAATAATTAATCTAACATTTAGGATCTAGACATTTAGACCTAGTGATCTAGACAGAAGGGTGATCTGTACAAAGAAGATAATGAACCGTTGTGTCAAGAATTTGCAGAGTTTTTTGGTTTATTATCTTCGATAATGAACCATTGGAATCGCCCAAAGAAAAAAAAATTTTAACCCCCCCTCAAAATTTGTTGGTTTACGTTTCAAGATACGTAGATTCAGAAAATCGAATAAAAAAAAATCCGTCCGTCCGCCGTACGCCGTACGCCGTACGCCGTACGCCGTACGCCGTCCGCCGTCCGCCGTCCGCGCCACTTTGCCCAGTTAGCGTTGAGCTAAAATTACGAAATTTGGTTTCTGGGTTTGGACCAGCCCCACAATGGTCCTCGAAACTTTTCATAACCCTAGGTCAAGGGGAAGGGGTTCAAAACGAATTTTGAAATTTTGAAAATTCCTTTTTATTCGATTTTCTGAATCTACGTATCTTGAAACGTAAACCAACAAATTTTGAGGGGGGGTTAAAAAATTTTTTTCTTTGGGCGATTCCAATGGTTCATTATCGAAGATAATAAACCAAAATGAAGTACGAGGTACGCGGTGTGGGTGTGGGAGGGGGCGCAGAGACATAAAAGGTCTCGTCGTATGACGCACTAGTTGGCCTCCTGCCAGCCGTATTATGTCATACGCTCGTGCGTCATAGGCTCTGACGTACTTTTTGGCCTCCTGCCAGCCGTCTTACGTCATACGCTCGTGCATCATAGGCTCTGACGCACTAGTTAGCCTCCTGCCATCCGTCTTACGTCATACGCTCTGACGCACTAGTGGCCTCCTTCCAGCCGTCTTACGTCATACGCTCGTGCGTCATAGGCTCTGACGTACTTGTTGGCCTCCTGCCAGCCGTCTTACGTCATACGCTCGTGCGTCATATGCTCTGACGTACTTGTTGGCCTCCTGCCAGCCGTCTTACGTCATACGCTCGTGCGTCATAGGCTCTGACGTGCTAGTTAGCCTCCTGCCAGCCGTCTTACGTCATACGCTCGTGCGTCATAGGCTCTGACGTAATGGCCCGCCGGTTGCTTGTGTTCTGACGTGATCTGAGGGAAAGGGTGAATCAAGGGAACAAATTTTTCCCGTTTCAGTTTATGTGCCAAAGCAAAGACATGAAAATGTCAAAAAAATATGTAAATAGGTACCTAAGCCCAACTGTAATGTCAATTTTCTGACAATGAGTTTTCGACTATAGTTTTTATACCTTTTTACTTAAGTACTTATTGCAATTTGAGACTGATAATGAGCTGTTTGCAAATAAAAAGTCTGATAACTACTTTATTACATCTTATTAATCTATTTTCAAGTTCCGATTCACAGTTGAATGTATTTTATTTAGATGTCGTAAAATTCGAAAACGATGGAATGACGAAACCTGTCGACTACTGACTCAAGTGATACTGTCGACTTCTAACACATGTAGGTCGACTACTAGTGCAAAACCATGTCGACTACTGAAGAAAATGTTGGTCACTGGTATCGACTACTACCTAGAGCATTGGGATTTTTTACAAAACTTGTTTTTCCTTTTTCAAACCATGTTGAATAATATTTCCCGCTGCCAGGTCTTTTAGGGAAGGATCTTGGGTACACAATGAACAGGTTTGCAATGAGAAATAGTTGATAATAATAATTAATCTAACATTTAGGATCTAGACATTTAGACCTAGTGATCTAGACAGAAGGGTGATCTGTACAAAGAAGATAATGAACCGTTGTGTCAAGAATTTGCAAATTCTTGACACAACAGTTCATTATCTTCTTTGTACAGATCACCCTTCTGTCTAGATCACTAGGTCTAAATGTCTAGATCCTAAATGTTAGATTAATTATTATTATGAATTATCACTAATTATTAATAAGTTTATCAAGTAGATACCTAGTAAAAATTATTATAATTTATTGTTAAATATTAATAATTTGTATTTAATTAATACGATATAATTCTAGGGTTTTTAATACTTTTTAATTTTTCTATAAAAGAAGTACCTACCTACCAACAAACATTCGAAATTACCTTCATTTCCGTAGCACGAAACGTACCTCAGAACAACAAACTCGACATCACTAAAACCATATGATGTTCTAAACCATATGATGTTTCAGCTAGTTAGTATGAAAATCGAGTCGACCTGTATTTAATCGACGTGTATTTCAACCGCTTGATTCAAGATCGCGTTGACAGGCCCAACCTTTGAGCCGTCATTGTGAACGAACGGCTGGTCGTACAAAGCTGCGGATGGTCTTAAAAAATTCTACGGAACAAACTCTATCTAAATATGAAATAAAAAAACATACCGTTCTATATGACTTTTTCGAGATATGAGATTTTCAAATTTTCAAAATTCGTTTAGAACTCCTTCCCCTTGACCTAGGGTTATGAAAAGTTTCGAGGACCATTGTGGGGTTGGTCGAAACCCATAAAAAAAAATTTCGTAATTTTAACTCAACGCTAACTGGCCAACGTGGCGCGGACGGCGTACGGCGTACGGCGGACGGACGGATTTTTGGTTTATTATCTTCGATAATGAACCATTGGAATCGCCCAAAGAAAAAATTTTTTTAACCCCCCCTCAAAATTTGTTGGTTTACGTTTCAAGATACGTAGATTCAGAAAATCGAATAAAAAAAAATCCGTCCGTCCGCCGTACGCCGTACGCCGTCCGCGCCACTTTGCCCAGTTAACGTTGAGTTAAAATTACGAAATTTTTTTTATGGGTTTTGACCAACCCCACAATGGTCCTCGAAACTTTTCATAACCCTAGGTCAAGGGGAAGGGGTTCAAACGAATTTTGAAATTTTGAAAATTTCATATCTCGAAAAATTCATATAGAACGGTATGTTTTTTATTCCATATTTAGATAGAGTTTGTTCCGTAGAATTTTTTAAGACCATCCGCAGCTCTGTACGACCAGCCGTTCGTTCACAAGATTGTGCCTCACAACACGATAATGAATCAAACTGTTGAAATACAGGTCCATTTTCATACTAACAAGCTATTTGGAACATCATATGGCTTAAGTGATGTCGAGTTTGTTGTTCTGAGGTGCGTTTCGTGCTACGGAAATGAAGGTAATTTCGAATGTTTGTTGGTAGGTACTTCTTTTAAAGAAAACTTATTACCGACGTAGTATTAAAAACCTCAGAATTATATCGTATTAATCAATCATAATTAATAATTATTATTATTAATAATTATTATTATTAATAATAAATACGAATTATTAATACCTAACAATAAATTATAATAATTTTCACTAGGTACTTGATAAAATTGTTAATAATTAGTGATAATTGATAATAATAATTAATTTAACATTTAGGATCTAGACATTTAGACCTAGTGATCTAGACAGAAGGGTGATCTGTACAAAGAAGATAATGAACCGTTGTGTCAAGAATTTGCAGAGTTTTTTTTAACAACCTCTTACTTTTTGAAAGCTTTGGGGCGTCTTGACTACAGTATTGGTCTTTTGTATAGGGTCCTGAGTTAATCGAAATTCTCCCCAACCGAGAATTTCCTTTGATTTTTTAAAAAGTTTTGAATACAAAATTGTTTGAGGTAAACGACCGAGTTACTGTCGATCACGCGTCGGGTGGATCACGTGCGCTGAATCACACAAGTTCATTTACATGAATTCGATTGCCGCATAGGCCGCACGATTTCCATAACTTCCTGCTCCGGCTGATATTCGCGTATGAACGGCCTTTTATATTCAGTCCTCCGACGTAGCAACAGAAGGGTCTAGTGGTATTTTAACAGAAAAAATTGGTTTGAACCCAGCATTAGTACGAATATGAAGGAATGGGTATGTATTTTATATGTTCCGATCAACATTTCACTGCGAATATTTGTTTCGTTATAGCAATCATTGCAGTGGAGGTTCAGATCCCCCTGCTCGAGGCCCTCAAATGAATAAGTATTGAACCAACTAGCAGCCGGCATATTTAACAATAAAATAAACATGATGCATAATTTGAACCTTTCCCATCCACTCCAACCTCACAGGTCCCCACACACTGGTGCTCCAGTCCCCCTCAAACTGTACAAGTTGTCCACAAAGATTGCACTCCTCCCAAATCATCGAGAACCTTCCGAACAAAGAATTTATCTAGTGTGTAAATCACCATAATCATGCATCATGATCAACATTTCGTAAATTAACACATTTTAGTAGACTTTCCCTTGATTAACATTATCCAACATAAATACTTGCGTTTATTAGCGAATATTATTTCGGTTACAATAACATCACTCGAGTATTACTTGGTTCCTTCTCGGTTGTCGAATTAGCAGTGGTTCAGAGTAGGGATGCAACTCAATTATCGATTTATCGGATAATCGATTATTTGACCCCAATTGATCGATTAATTTTAATCGATGTATAGCTATAGATTATTTTGTATTAATCCACTATTGTTACTGATTAATCGGTTTTCGAATACATCAGGATTTTGAAAGAGTAGGTATAAGCATGGAAGTCGTATGAATTGAGGATAAGGATCATATTATAGTTGCGGATAAGACAAAATAGTGACAAAGACGTGGTTGAAGACAAATCATCGGTGTTAACGTTACTACCTCGAAGGAAGAAGGATGCTTTACTTTCATACTAGATACTTTTATCGGTTCTATTTATACCTTCAATTTATATTCAAATGTCTCCCTTACTGGGGAAAATATCTGATCATGGATATGTCTGTTAGCTTTAGGAGCCCCTCAGCTGATCCTGGGCCTATTCTGCTTAAAGTTTACCGCCACAGGAATCGCGCCAAAAAAACGTCACATTGTTTTGTATCACGCCAATTTTGGAAGTAAAACATTTCCATGTCAAAACTAGTTTATAACATTTTATTCGTTTTGGCGTTCCCTTATCTTAATTAGCCTTAAAATTTAACAATAGGTGGTCACCTACAGACGAAGAAAACCATCGGATCTTTAGATAGATACCTACCTAGTAAGATGGCTACCCACAAACAATAAATTATTTGTTCCCCACTTCAGAGGTGCCACTCATCATGGGTCATCAATGAAACAAACCCCGTTCTGTTATTCCACTCGTACATCGTCCAAATACAAAACTTGGAACGTACGTGATTGTCAGTACGCGACAAGACGTTGACAGAGAGACTTCCTCATTAGGTTTGTAGGTGTTGCTTCCAACCGTTTTACCCTTTGCTAGTCGTGGGTTTCTCTTTTCGTAGATCGATCTACCTTCCCTACCACAGTTCGCTCGGTACCAGGTTACACTGTCTTCACTAACCCCCTCGGTCTCACCAATTCATCACAGAAAATGTGGAGGAAAAAAAAAGTAGCTCGAGCGAAACCTCTCTCTTATAGCACGCATCTCATCATAAGGGTTCATCACCAAGAAATCAACTACAATCTCCGAGAGCGTTTAATCAGTATGACTCATCATTATGAGATGATCAATCATGACACAATACGAAACAAAACTACCTTTTCATGTGTTTAATTACTAACAAGACATAGTTCTAAGAGAAATATGATAGTAGGTAGCTACTCGTAAAATGGTATTTCAAATATTCGGTCTCAGTTTATTGTGCATGTAATTCTGATTTATCTTTCGAAGTGTTCGGTATATTCATTATCTACCTAAATTCAGCCGTTGAGTGAGACTATTTGGAAATCTGTAACAATGAAGTCATAATGATGTTGAAACAGTTGGTAGAAATTGGGGTGAGATACGATATGGCCTATTACGGAAATATCAATTTTTATATTGATTTTAGGTACTATTATATAGGTACCACTCGTATACTATGTTAACCTCGACTAATTCTTTAGATAACGCAACCAACTTGCCCATTCCAGGGCGATAATACTGCTGGTTGTACGTCCATGTGGAAGACGCCTGTGCAGGTTTGTAATGGCATCACAGCTGGTCTTGTTCTGACTTGGCTTACAATGCATGTATTCAATGCACCTGTACCATGAAGTACGAATCACCATGATATCAAGTAGTTGTAATAGTATCAAGTACTCTATTTTCAATCTAAAACTCTTTTCAGTCATATCCAGTAGGTTCCTACGTTTCTCAGCCAATTGATGTATTCATTTAGCCCTCAAGGTGCTGCTAAGTTGACCGTTGATTTACCAACTTATCAAGGGTTGATTTACCAACTTCCGGCGAAAAATCACACATGTTCACGTCTCTCATGTTACTGATGTACTCGCACACATTTTGTACTGATATCTCATGATAGTACATTATTATAATATATATAATATTATTTCTAAAGCAGAACCGAGCCGAAAACTAGATAACTACTGTGGCTAATTATTCTATTGTGTTGGCCCTGAAGTTGGTATAAATAACGGGACATTAGCATGTAGGCGGGTGCAGTGCCTATTCCTGACAGTAATGGCTCCCCCTTCTATGGTGTGTGTCACATTCCTTTCTAAACCTAGTGCGTCAAAACGACGCGTGAGCGCCTGATCTATGGACGTACAAATGAAGATAAGGCGCTCACGCGTCGTTTTGACGCACTAGGTTTGACGTACATAGATCAGGCGCTCACGCGTCGTTTTGACGCACTAGGTTTGACGTACATAGATCGAGCACTCAGGCGCTCACGCGTCGTTTTAACGCACTAGGTTTGACGTACATAGATCAGACGCTTAGAGCTAAGTCTGATCTATGTACGTCGAAACGACGTCTGAGCAGCTCTAAAGGCTAATTTACACTAGTTCACAGGTAGAGTAGAGTGGTAGAGTGTAAGCAATACACTGCTCCTGTACAAGTAAGTTTGAACGTTCAGTAGAGTAGATAGAATTTGAACGTTCAGTAGAATAGATAGAGTTCACTCTACTAACTAGTAGGTAGGTATCTTCGAAACGTTGGGACATAAAACATCTCTCATTTAAAGAGTACAGGGGAAGAATGATACATGTCCATAAAAGCTGATCTCGAGAAAAACCATTGTTTAGGTTTAAAAACGTTTTGAGGCAAGGGAATGGTCAAGATTAAAGCTACATTTTCCGCGAAAATTCACTAAAATAAAGCCATTGAAATGTGCCTAAATGCTTGCATACGAGTCTGCAACACATAGGGACATTTTATGTCAATATTAATAATATCCAATCTTAATAAACCGTTCAGTAACAAATTTATTTTTGATCACATTGATATGGTCGATTAATTAACCAATTGTCATACCTGGAAGAGGGTGTCACTAGAGCGCGGAAGCAAAGCCTCATAAAGCTACCCTTTCGGAAAACGTATCGTGGCCAGCTAGCTCATGACTATAGAGGTGTGAAACTGTACACTGCCTTGCCTGAAAGCTTACGCTCAATCTCTTCGCTATGTGGTTACAAAAAAAGACCTCAAGAAGTATTACAATCAGCAATATCTGACTTGATAAGAAGTTGACTTTTGGTTCATTTGTTCATGGTTTTTGTTCATTTTTTCATTTGTCAGAAACAACTAAATTATTTTGTTTAGCTAATTTTAGTTTAACTAATTTAACTAGTTAACTGTAAAGTTGACAAGATGTACCACCTACGTTTTCGTATTCAAAGTGAATGTGCTGGTGTTGTTCACCATTCCAATATAGACATTTGGCACCGTCGTCTCGGTCACATTGGTATTTGTAGTATGAAGATTCTACCCAGTTTGGTTGAGGGTATGAATTTGGATATGGAGTCTTTGAATAAACCCATTGAATGTGAATATTGTATTCAAGGCAAGCTAACTCGATTTCCTCACATTCAGAAGCGGATTCGAGCTCATAGACCCCTCGAACTTCTACACACAGACCTAATGGGTCCTATCTCCCCTATTTCTCATGTCTCACGTCGCGTTGCTCGCCCCTCTGGCTCTCGCTTTTGTAGTAATAAAACAGTGTTCAGTTTATATTTAAATTGTGCATTATTATTACATTCCACTGCCCCATCATTTTGACATATGATTTTTGGTGTCTTTGGGCAGTGAATTTCAGGATGGTCTGGATCGGATTTTGGTATAATAAGCTTTCGGAAATGCGAGTTTTAAACATTTTCGGCCGAGAACAATAGCTTCCTTTTCTTCGCAAATCGGTCGAATTTGCGCATAAACGCCGCCTGTCCCAATTCCGGAGTTAATATCCGGGTCGCCCCACAACGTGTTTGTGCCACACCTTTTAGTGTCGAATTTCGACAAATTCATGACTCAGAACACTTGATATAAAAGAGTATGTATACTGCATGTATGTAATCAGTACTAACAGTCGTAGTCATAATTTTTAATTTTGATTCGAGTAAGCCTAACTTCAACAGGCCTAACTGTCAGTCGGTTTGCTGTGAAATTCAAATAATTTTAACGAAATGTTTGAAGGTGAGCATACCAAACTGCTTGCTTTCAAGTTTTCTCTAATGAATTCTATTTATGCTCAAGCCACACATCCAAAATATAGGAACACATTGAGAGCATTCTTTTGTGGACTTATGCGCATCTCAATATTATTGCGTGCACATAAATCTTGGTAGAAGTTCGTTATACTGAAATGTTTGGGGATTATTTGATCGGGTTTCCTCATTCGATTGTTTTAAAGACTATATTGGATGACCGAATAGTACGAGTAAAAGTTGAATGCCAGTTTTGAAATATTCCCAAACTGTGCGGTTTTCGCTCGAATGAAAATTTAATTGCTAGAATTATTCGTTTGAACGTAGCATGAGATGACATGTGCACGATAAATCAAATCTGGCATGTGTAATGCCCATTAGTTCACACGAACCGTGAGGGAAATCGACGTCCATTTCCGTCAGTAAAACTGCGTTTGTCAATTCTAAAGGCTCAATATCTTGCAAATAATGAGGTCCTGCTTCGTAGATTGGTGATTTAAAATGAGTTATTTCCAGTTATTTGGAGACTAGTGATTTTCGACATGAGGAATCTTGGTGTTACAGCTTCAAACCCTCAGGTTGGCTACTGAAAATGAAAGGCTACATCTTCCTCTCGCTAGGGGGCCGACTGATAGCCATTTCAAAAACTAGCCAGTGCAAACGATTACTGCACTTTTCTCGCCCTGTCTCATGAACTCGCTTCCTGTAATCATCCCGTGGACTCAATCAGAAGCAAGATTTTCGGATTCCAATATTACAATCCTTTTCCTACTCAGAGTAACAGTTACTTCGATCTAAATTTACCTGACGTTCTGACACATAGCGTCACTTTTGTCGCCTTCGAACCTGAGACGTCTTTTTGTAAGAACGAATTTATTGGCTTACGAATGTCCCCCACCTGTGGGTCACGAAGTGGTTGATACTTCGGAAACGGCGAAAAGCACGGAAGCCCGTCAAAGGTCGTACGAGGTCAAAGGTCGCCAAAAATAAACGGTACATTAATTTACAAAATTTGATAACCTCTGGAGTGTTCACTCAAAGTTAAAATATTAAGCGCTTTAACACTCAGTATATTCACGCTTTTACTCGTATATTCAATTAACTGAGTAGGTACTCTCTTTTGGACCACCCTTCTGATATTCTACACCCTTTCAAACACTCTCGTCTGCTTTGATTTTTCAAAGGACCGAATATTTATGAAATGGACAGTGCTCCTCGTATCCACACTCCCCTCTCATCTAAATGCATCCTCCCGAATGAACAGTTGAACGTACAATGGTGAACAACCCCGCTAGTACACTACCAAGACTCCCCTACGAGCTTTTATATTTTACGCGAGATGTGTGTTGTATTCGGTCCCTAGTTATCCACACTGTCTAATATTGAGTCTTGAATTGGTTTGCTATTATGTCACTTCACGTGGGTTCTGAATCATCTTCAACAGCTGTTTTGCACTCGGTGAAGTTTACTAGTCTACCAATAATGAAACACCACTGTGAATCCCTGCGCACTATGCAACTAGTTTTTGAACAAGAAGTGAAATCTGCATGTTCAAATTAATTGGGATGCATGGATACTACAATCATAGTATGATTAATGATTCATACGATAGTTGTAACATGACTATGAGTACTATGTACTTTGAGATAATTTTAGACTTTGGGTAGAAACTACATACAGTGAAACCTGTCTAATGTGGAAAACCTGCCTAACGTGGTAAATATCTCTGGTCCTTTCAGAAAACCTGTGCATTTGTACGTATAATCTGGAAAACCTGTCTAACGCGGAAATGGAAAGATTAGGACCCTGGTCTTTCCATTTCCGCGTTAACCAGGTTTTCCACATTAGACGTACAAATGCACAGTTTCTTTAAATCGGGTTGGAAAATATGAAGCCAGTGATATAAATAACTCAATGGATTAGGTGAATCAGTTTTTACACTCTGCTGAACTTGTGCGAAAAGTAGATATGCTATGTTAGAACTACTGTAGTTCTAACATAGCATATCTACGTTTCGCACTGTAACAGTGGCGATACAATCCAACTGCGTCATTACTCACCAGTTGAACAAACGCTCACTTTTGTTTACGATGGCACCAAAGAAGGACCTCAAGTTAGCTGATAAGATCAAAATTATTGAACTTGTGGAGGAAGAAGGGACAAGTGTAAAGCAGTGCATAGATTTGGTCGAGTGTGGAAAGTCCGCAGTTTATAATGTAACGAAGAGGAAAGCGGAATATGAATCTTGCAAGTTTCCTTTTCTAAGAGTTCTTCCTAAAGTTTTTGGATTGGTACGAGATGATGTAGAGGACTTGTTGTGGCAGAATTTCTATGGGAAAATGAAAATTCTGATCGAGAAATTCGGTACTCAACTGATACATAAAACGAAATTTTAAATGAAATGACTCATTTTTATGAACCCGTTTTTACTGTATGTAGGTACGTAAATAATTTACACAATTTTTTAAATTCACACATAATATGTGTGAATATTATTCATCTTTTTCATTGCATTGTCAACCTTCCCCCATTCGATTACTCCTACCTTGGAACGTGGGAAATGTGGAAAAACTGTTTAATGTGGAAAAATTTTCTGGTCCCTTGAGATTCCACTATAGTGGGACTAATAATAGGACGTACGAATGAGGGTACTTAATGCGTTTGGAACATGACCACAACTCCTTTGTAAACCAATGATCAAGTCTGATATCACTCACTCGCTATGCACTAGAGAAGTTGGGGGTCGAATCCAATCAGGCGGGAGAACTCATTTCATAGAGTAGGTATTGATCGACAATGTATCGGATACAGTACGTCTTATTCACTACCAGAGTCAATAGAACTGATTCGTTTTAACAGTACCTCCGTTGAGAATTCTTAAAGTTGCCTGCGTTATAGAGACATACAGATTCTTTTCAGATGAGTAAGTTCATACGTGTAAGAATCATTAATCACTCACATATTCATCTTGTGTGTAAGGTTATAATAAGCTGTATCAGTCGAAGCTGGTAGTTGAACAGTCTACGCCACACCTGTTATAGAGACTGCCGATAACGTGAATGAAGTAGATGATTGAGTTGTGATGGTGATTGATAACTTGGCTCCTCCATCTCCGTTATGGATTCAACCTCGATAGGCCTCGGTAGAAAAAGTGGTGCGATCCCCGAAGGGCCAGCTCAGGGTCAACACCTGTGACATTTTCACCGCCCTCCTTTCATCGACCTTGGCCGTAATGGGGATAACTCATGAAAGACCTAACTTTTCCATCTGCAGAGATTTATTCCAACGTCAGCAGTCGTATCCCCCTGATTCGAACAGCGCGGTGGTTTTGACTCCAGAATTAGAGGTGCACACCAATCACAAACATCATCCATTGACAGAATCAAAATCGGCACCTCACTGATGGTGGAAAATGAGCTGAAACACCGCCCTTATCCAGCCCGTATTGTCACTTTGAGAAAACCAAAAATCCACATTCAAACGGTTTTAAATGGCGTGACATCATTCAGAGACAATGTTTCTTCAATGGCGTCACAAAATATTCAACACCAAATTCCATCTATTCATGCAACATTGAACAAACTGCTATGACACCTAAAACACCAACACGAAATCTCACTTACAGAGAACCTCCTTTACAGAAAATAGACGAATACTTTCCGTTTTGATGGCCCCGACCACGACGCACATGATCCTCAAGTCCACTCGACCTCTTGGATGTTTCCTGAGTAACTTCCTCGATGTAAATTCGAATCCCATTCACCTTCAGTATTACGTTGGTAAGTCCACTGGTGGATTTACTGTGTCAATGAATCTATGTAGATCGCATAAACTTGTTATAAAAATGTTTTTTCAAGCTGTTGTAGTGTGACCGAGTTCTTGTTGTATTGTAACAAATTTCAACCGGCACGAATAATTTGTAATACAAAAACGTAAATTTTTGGAATAACACCAAAATATGTTGTGGTTAGACAATTGGATCTTGGAAGAAACACGATGGTTCACACGAAGGATGTGTCAAAACATCAAAATTGATTGGAGGGTCAGATGAAGTCTTCAATACTATGAGGTGTATTCTGCTTTTGGTGTGTCATGGAAAGCAGTAATAATTATTGATGAGTTGGGGATGTCAGTGTTACAGTGTTAAATGCAATGTTACGTTCATTAGATAGATAGATTGATTTTATTGGGGTAAAAATATGTGAAAATATGTTTTTGATAAGAGTTTGCATTTACAAAATTACTATCAAAATAAAATACAGAAATCTTAACTTAAAATAAAATACATCCGAAAAAAGGAAGAAATTTAGCGTTGGCAGTAAGTTTGAAGTGAAAAAAAGTGAAGGGTGTAAAGAAAAGAACAACTAAAAAGAAACTACAAATAAGGAGAGATGACAAGTTCCTTTGACACTACAGCTTCAATTTATATACGTAGGAAACCCTCATTTATGGGGAATGAGCAGAAATCCTACCAACATCTCTGTCAGCAGAAATCCTACCAACATTTCTGTCAGCAGAAATCCTACCAACTTCCCCACCTCCTTCCTATCGTTGCACAGAAGAAGTGCTCGGAACACTGATTCATTGAGTTGGGGTACTCCAAAATATTTGGGGCGCTGGTAACGATAAACTTTGCAGGAAGTGATGAGGGGATAAAGCATAAAATATGTTAGTAGAAGTAATGTGGTTAGACAATTGGATCCTGGAAGAAACTCGATGGTTCACACGAAGGATGTGTCAAAACATCAAAATTGATTGGAGGGTCAGATGATACTTCAATACTATGAGATGTACTCTGGTTTTGATGTCGGTGTTAAATGCAATGTTACGTTCATTATACAGGTGATTTCGTGGTAATCATTTGTTGTAATAAAAGTTGGATTAAAAATTATTATTGATTCAGTTGTTGGTATGGAATGGTAGAGTGTGGTTGTTCAGTAGTACATATGGGAAGAGGTAGACTTAGTTCGCGTATCAAACATCGACACGTTCAACAACATTAAACATTCACTAACATGAATCTAAATAGAGTGGAGTGCGTTTTTCGTTTAGGAAGAAAAAGTGACTTGTGGGTTGAAAAACAGGAGGGTGCGACATGCATGATGTGACATATCGATCATGAAGAAATTAAGGTTGAGAATTTCAAGCAACAGAGAAAACAATCAATAATGATAAGAACAAAACAAACAAGTTCCGGCTCATCCAAGTGATAAGTTGAATGTGATACTTATGTGAGGGCGCGGTGATGTTGAGTTTTCCTTCAGATCTGGTTAAAGCACTATAAGTTCACATTAGACAGAAGGGAAGGCAGTCACTGACACGAGCTCTAGTACCTAATAAAAGTGAGGGGTTCCTGCCTCAGAAAGGCCGCGATGGAGTGGGGTTGGACCAGCGGGGGCGGCAAGGGCGCATGCACCGACCCCCGACCACCAGCCGCCTCCGGGTGGCGGCGTTTTTCCAACCTTCCCCGTAACGTCCCAAACGAAAAAAAAAAAATTTTTTTTTGTCTCCGGTTTGTTGTAGTTTAGTGTCAGTTTTATTTGAATGGGAAAATTAGACGATCACAGGGGGAGCGCAGTGTGTGGAGGTGGTACGTTTGGAAGAGACAACGCCAATTTCTACCTTGAAGATAACCTTGCACGAAACCTTCCCGCCGCCCGGGTGAATTTTTTTCGACTACCTACTCTGGAAATCGGTTTCCACTTTTCTACAGTCGTCAAAACCGTATGGGGGGAAAGAAACCCGTATTTTTCTCTCTGTTTTCCTCGTGGTGGTCTCTCAACGTCCCAATCCCGGTCTGAGCTGTTGAGAGATGCGGCACAAAAGGATGTGGTTAATTTGTGCACACTCACCTCAGAAGTAACCGGGTCCACAGCCGACGGCCTCCGCGGGCGAAGTGCGCAAGGGCCGCCCCACGAGCGCTTCTACCGCCCCCAACCAGTCGACATCCACCGCTTTCTAGCGAGTGGCCGCTCAACTACTTTCAACACTTTCTCTTTCTTGTGCAAGTCTGCCGCCTGAATGTCTGCCCTAATTTTTTCCTTTTTTTTTTTTCGTCTCTTTTTTTACTCTTTCAACTCCTCTTCGCAGACTGATCGTCTACAGAGGGGAACAGCCGGAGAGACGCTGCCCTTCTGCGTCGCTCGTAAATTTGCACTCGCCCGTTCCGGAGTAATTCAGATCGAGTTCATTCATTACAATTCTCATAGTAGAATCTCGTATGGAACGGCGAGGTGATGGACGGGGAGTCAACCGATTGTTTACCTTCCATATCAGTGCACTACAATAGGATTTCCAGACGAGGGGGTTCAGAACAAGTTCATGTCACGGCTTTGTCTCGTTTTTGACCTACCGTAGGGGACTGGTTTGTACATGTGGTGAATAGAAACGCAACGGCCTTGAATATGGGATGTCTATTTAACCATCAGTACTCCCAATAAAGTAGATTGTCCAAATGCCCGGCAACGCCATCTCTGCAGTCCTTTTTGTTTCTTTACGTGAGTACTTTATCTGCCACAATGATGTGGACTATGGACGGGCGAAAATTCATTTAAGGATTTTTGGATTTCTACGGGCCGAAATTCCGTTAGCAAATACCACAAAGAACACACGACAGTACGAGACGATGGTACGGCAATACTTGCGGTTGGTGACTTAGTAGAAGAAGTGACAAGGGAAATGCTAATAAATCCAAATATATACTTGACAATCTTCCATTCACCTTAAAATTGCATTTTTGCAACCTGGATTCAGCTCGTTGTTCTTGCTTAGAGATATATACTCGTAGAGTTAAGAGCGGAATGTACTTGGGAATAATGCTGGATGTGAACCTTCACTGGAGGGAGCAGGTTAAGACCGTTGTGGGCAAGATTAGTCAATTTGTGCATATATTTTACATTATTAGATACCACTTCTGTTGCAAAAAAGGGCTGGTTCAATCGGTGCCCCGTTTTGGTATCTTTTGGTGGGGTAACACATTCAGTGGCGTATTGGAACCGGTTATTGGAACTCAAAAAACAATCTTGAAGGTTATCATCAAGAACCCCCGTAGGTTCCCCACTGCTGAATTGTTTGAGGTGGCAAAAGTCTTCACACTGAAGCAGCTGTACATCAAGCACGCCTTGATGCATTATCACACTGGAAACAGGTCACTGAGCCAAAGTCAGTTACCCACGAAATGAGGCTCACCACTCTGGCGGTCATACCGGTACCAGTAAACCATTTAAGTTGTACGTCCCGCCATCTCTACCACTCATACTTCGCAAAATACCGCCTTCTTTCACTCATACACATAACATTAGTGGATCAGCATACAAAAAGTCCTTATTTTCACACCTCATTGTTGCCAGTTCATCGGAACGTGATGCTATGGTTGTTTGCACCAGTATTTACAAGTTCTGAGATTAATTTCTGTCTTTCATGATCTTCTGTATTTTTCTTGTTCTTTCACCAAGTAATTTTAGTTCACAAATAAATTTTTTTTGGTTAACAATATTGTGTCAAGAGCAGTGGAGCGTGATCTGAAGTTCAGCTCCCCCTCTTGGCATGAATCATGGATCTATTAGGGGGGGGGGGGGTAGTTCAAAATGTAGTGGTTGTGCATTTATGTATATACTATATGGAATACAGTATACATTCATTCAACCACATTATTCTGGATTCAGGAAGCGCCTGGACCAAAAAATGGCGCCTCAAGATTAATGAGGAAAAATCTACTCATACTGACTTTACAAACAGCAAGATTATTTAAAACTTTTCAGAACAAGGTACTTGAGAGTGTTGTCAACGCCCTTTGGTACACAAATGATGACCTCCATCGCGACCTCAATTAGTAAAGCAACGTGCAGTTCACACGAACAGCAGCTCCACGAACACGTGAGTGTGTACTGATAGAGAACAGTATGGAGACGAGCGATTATTGGCATTTGTTCTTGTTACACAAGAATTGCGGATTAATCTACCTGATTTGAAAAGGTTAATATCTTCAACAAAAGATATATTTGTGAAAGCCCATCGCAGAGTAAGGGCATTGAAAAATGTTGAAAGATGTTTTACAAGGTTTTTTGCTCATAGAAGTTCGAGTAACTAAAAAAAAAAATTTTTTGTATGAGTTCAGTGCATGATCGGGTTTTTAATGCATGTTTGGCATCATAGTTTTGCATGTCGATCCGGATTCTAGTTATTAAGCGCCGTTGTACTCGAAGACTATTTCGGTATTTTTCTTTCCCGGACGTTTTCACTATAAGAAATCACTAGAGCCTATTGAAGTGAATTACACAAATCGAACTAAGTTTATCGACAATGAAATTATTTTTATCTGAAGTAGAGAGTTCAATTCACTCCCACTTATGAAATACACTCTACAAAATAACCACAATTTATATGAAGTAATTTTAATCCTTTTCCCTGCATGAATGGTTACGCCTCCTTATGATTCCTTCCAAATTTTTATCGAATAAAGAGATCGATGTAAGAGGTGGGTCCCGTGTTGCAGTGTACCTACATAATGGGCCTAATTTAATCATGCAGCTTATCAAAGGAACACAACATTTGGAAAGAACCACCATTATGTCCGAATATAAAGATTCCACGTGTTTGTTGGTAGGGAGATTTATACCTGTGTAACGAGTGGTATGAGAATACTGATATTCACAAGAGGAAATCTCTACTTGTCTCAAGTTGAAATAAAACCGTGAGTTGGGAATGCACGTGAGTTGTAAAGGGCGACGGGCGGGAGGGGATGAACCATTTTCTTGTTACTCCCTCAGGAGCTATTAGCGAGAGGGAGTGGGATCAGGCCTAGAAACGCTAACACCAGAGAGTACGTCCTCGCTAATGGAAGGCTGGCGAGATCCCTCCGCCCTAGAGTCGTTACAGGAGACTGGTGGCAGAGAAACTCGTAAGGTGGGGGAGTAATCCCTCAACTTAATATTTAATTAGTTGCGAGAGAGGCTCTACTTGGGTACGAAACCCCTTGAGTTCGAGGCTTCGGCTTATCGACATGTCCTTCGTCTAATGGCTCTTGTTAAAAAATTCCAGGAAGACGGTAGGGCTTCCTAAACGGAAAGCTTCGGATTTGCGGGGGGGGGGGGGGTTGTTCCGATCCTAGTTTCCGGTAATCCGGAAAAAGAGTCCGCTTTCTTAGCGAATTTTCGAAGAAAAGGAAGTTATTGTTCTCGGTCCAAAATCTTTAAAACTCGAATTTCCGAAAAATATTTATACCAAAATCCTTTCCAGACCATCCTCAAATCACTACCGAAATACACCAAAAATCATATATATATTTATATGTCCAGTAGACTGTTAGTTATAGTTATGTCTTAACCGGCCTTGACGGGACCGACCCAGGGCCGGATAACGTAAAAGGTGGTTAGAAAGAAGGTAGTGAAAACCCAATTTAAAACAATATATATAGTTTTTTCATAGCCCTAACTAATTTTAGAAAACTAATTTTAGTCTGATCAAAAAATACATATACTTAAAATAAAAATCTAAAATGCTTCACCTGGTCAAAATCCACATTAAGAAGACTAAGGTAAGTAAGTACCTACTGATCTTTAGTGAGAGAGCACCACACCTGATGTATACCGTATCCCCCCAAAAAACACTCCGTGTAAAAATCACCCCGCCTCGCAAATATCATTCTTCAGAGGCCGGAAAAAGTTATAATATCCACTTTCCCCGCCCGCCCTTTTCATAAAAAAAAAAATAGAAAAACATGGTAATTGGTTTTTGAAGTTATATAACTCGGCTCCCTTTAGACCTAGCGACTTGAAACTTTCAGGGCTTTCGATTATACACACCAAAAAGATCCATACCACATTTCAAGTTGATCGGTCTACTAGGAGCCGAGATATGGCCATAATTAGCCTAAATTACCCTAAATTTCAGTTTTTTTTGTCCCTAATTTTTTTTGGGTTGAGATAATTGCTTATTTCGTTCAAATGACACTGAGCCATGCTATAAAGAAGGTATGTAAAAAAATTCAAGTCGATTGGTCCTTTTACCCAGGCTGTAGACTCGTCAAAGTGGACAGAATTTTCCGAAGGTTTCTGTTTTTTTGTTTCTAAAACTTTTTTGTGTTGAGATAATGGGTTAAATCTTATATAAGGCTCTGTCTCAAAGTTAAATGAAGCTCTGTGCAAAATTGCAAGTCAATCGGTGAACGTGGAGAGGCTCCAGCCTTGCCTGTCTGAACAAGGAGAAGAAGAAGAAGGAGAAGGAGAAGAACAATCTAAGGCCGAAAAACCGGGTTTTTGAAGTTATGTAGCTCGGCTCCCTTTAGACCTATCGATTTGAAACTTTCAGGGCTTTCTAATATACACTCAAAGAAGACCCACACTAATTTTCAAGTTGATCAGTCAAATAGGAGCCGAGATATGGATACCTCGAAAACGCGTTTCGTGACGTCCGGTAAACATACACTCGGCAGCGTTCGTTTTCTCAACTTCTTTGCTTGGCGGGGCGGAACGCTACCGCGTTCCTAGATTAAACTCCAATCAAATGTTGCTACATCACATTTTACATAAAACCAGTTTTTTCTTTGAAAATTCGCTCTTATTGCCATGCTGCATGACTGGTTTTTTCTTCTTCTTTTTTTTTCTTCTTTTTGAATTTTCCAAGACCATTGGACCAAATCGTTCATTGTACTTCAACGGAAGCTGAGGTATGCGCAAGACATTATAATATGTCATGCGCATTTAAATGCAATTAAATCGCAGAATAATAATTGAATAAAACTCGGCGCTTCGCGCCTCGCCAGGGGGGCAAGCCCCCCTGGACCCCCCGGATGCTTACCGTTTGGAGCCTGCGGCTAAAAATCGAGAAACATGGAACATGCTTTAGCTATGTCTTCTTTCTCTGTTTGTTTTGGAGACGATGTATGTTTTCTAATTAGCTTCCCTGGTAATGAAGCTTCGACCCTCGCACATAAGATTGTTTACTAACCATTTATAACATCGCATTGTTGGATTAATATCTCGTAGATAAATATAAAACTGCGACATAAATGCGTGATAAATCGAGAGCTTTCCAACGAATGGAGAACGATTTTTGTCCGATGAAAACTAAAGAAGTTTCATTTCCCTAGAAACGACTCGGTTGTACGTGAAAATCATTAAAAAATTTCGTCACCCATTTTTCGTGACACATTCCGCGTGACATTTTTCGGCTAGTCAGTCCAAGGCTAAAGCATGTTCCATGCTAAAAACCGGGTTGTCTCTTCTTGAAGCCTGTCGGCTAAAATTATAAAAACATGGAACATGAATGGGGTTGTCGCTCATATCTTATTTCCAACTCTCGATCATAATATGACATAATATGACATAATATTATTATCTCAGTAAACCGTCTGTTAGCCGACAGGTTTCAAGTAAAGACGACCTGGTGTTTTATTCAATTAATATAAACAAGCTGTACCGTTCACCTTATATGATTTGAAGGGATGGTAACGCGCCCACCGACTTTGTGACTAGTTTATACCGACCAATGAAAAAAAAAAATCTTCAGGAGCCCCTCTGCTTAAAATGTGAGTCCTAAGGAATCTACATACCAAATTACAGCTTCATAGAGTGAACAGAAGAAGAAGGAGAAAAACGTTTATTGGCAGATTGAAATTAACAAAAATAAATTAGTACTCCAATATTTACTAATAAACAATACGGCATGGCTCAATTTCAGCCGTCTGCCGGAGTGACAGGCCTCAATTACAGCAACAAAACGCTCTATAAAATTAAGTGAGTTAAATTAAAGTTTTTTGTTCGAAAATTAATGGCTTAATAGTAGTAGTTGAATTCCTTCACCAAAATGAAACGATACTTCCACGCAACTTTGCACAAGGCCGCCAAGTGGTACCACCCCTGTCCATTCAAGAGACCGACATCCTGCTCCGTTGTGAGGAAGCTGGAGCCAAACACTGGCATCCTAAACTCCGCAAGAATGGGCCATGCACAGAGGAAGTGAAACGCATCCTCTCTTGCACTCATACTGCACAACGAGCAGTTTTCGGACGTCCTGCTTCTGTATGGCCTAGCATTGAGCCAAAGCCCCTTCGTTCGCAGCTTGACAACCCACCGCCTTGTATGCATATCCAGTCCGGAATCCCTCTTGAAACTCGCACATTTAATATTAGGATCAAGCTCCCTGTAAAGTGTGAAATGGTCCTAGTGAATAGTAGGTATAGAATTTAGATGTAAGAGCCATTCAGATGATCCTGTATAATATACAGGATCATCTGAATGGCTCTTACATCTATTATTCTGCTTAATATTATTCTGCTTAAAGTGACTATATACCAAATTACAGCTCCATAGAGTGAATAGCATAGAAATTAGCTTTAGGAGCCACTCAGCCGATCCTGGGCCTTCTCTGCTTAACGTGTAAATCCAAAGGAGGCTACATACCAAAATACAGCTTCATAGAGTGGCTAGCATAGACTTGCCGGTATAATCGCCCGTTGCTGTTTATTGGTATTAAAACTGTACCTGATAGCGAAACACATATTTCTCCAAGACTCACTTGCTCTGCAACAAACAACATTTTCTTTTGTCGGCCAATGTAATTTATAGACCAACACCGAGCTAGTTGCCGACCTCCCCCGTTTCGGAGATGACCACCTGATCACCTATTGCAACAATATAATATTGTAGTAATTCCTCGAATTATTTCGTATATTTGTTGGATTCACAGGGGTGTTGTATACAGAACTGTGACCTAGAGAGCAGGAGATGATGAACCGTTGTGGAAAAATTTGCGGCGTTTTTCATTAGCGTGGAAAGGGTTACACTGGAGAATGAGGTGGTTCTGTAACGGATTTCACTCGTTATACCGAAGTGCTATTCGTCTTGATGAAGTTGGGTGGATTTAGTTTCAGTTTCATCGAGGCGAGCTGAAGAGAAATGATACAACATCGCCGTCCGGGGAGAGTGACGGGTCGCAGCCGCTAGGAAATGTAGTCTGGTCATCATGATCAAATGTCCAGGATTTTCCCAGGGAACCGACCCCCGCCATTGTTTTACATGAAACCCTCGGAGAAGGGCGCGGATCTAATGAAAAAGATTGCCAGGCGTTTATCACGACCGATACCGCCTCTCGGATGACACCTCCCGATCATCCCTCGCAACTGGCGATGTTCCCGAACCAGATCATAGACCCAGGGTCTGGACCCAGCCCTTCCGAACCGTGGATTAATCATGCCCTGTCCATTAGGCTCGGTCGTATCTCACCTGCATTACCCTCCGCCACTTGAGTTGATTTATGCTCTCCTGGATACCCCCATCCAGGTTGATGAATGGACTTGGAATCATCTCTCCCCGGGTTTCCTACCGCCTCTTGAGCGGCCGAGAGAACTGTTGATACCAGCGCCATCTGCGGCTTCCCCCTAAATTGATGACGTCATCAACTTCTTTTCCTTGAGGGGCGATGAAAGAATATCGAAAATCCGTTTATTCTGTGAATCACCCTTAAAAATAACGAGACCGCCCCTCATCGTTGGTTCCACCATTTAAGATCCAATATTTATGTAAATAATCCGGCAAGTCGTGCAGACAACAAACATAATTACGTTCCCTTGCAATCTCAATATAAATACCCCTTCTAGTAACTGCACTGGCTCACTAAATTATACCCCCTCCCACAATAAACTCAATATGGTCCTAAGTTAGTTACACACTATGCAGACATACCAAAGTTTGTAAAGTGTGAAAACTTTCTAATATCAACACCACATAGTTGAATCAGCCATTCAAGCATCACTCGCACAGAATCTCCATAAATTGCTTCAAAGTCGGTCTAATACAACCTGTGATAATTTGCCGATTCTTCTGTTCCCGAGTTTTTTGTTCGACCACTCTTGGGATGAACGGCTGTGGAACCACAGACCGCATATCCCTCTGGGTGGGCATACTGCCTAACCCCTCGAAGACGGGGGAAACTCAGCAAACCGTACATAGCAAACCCGAGACAAACGTGTTACGAGGATCTCACTTTAGTGCGTGTGCAGAAACTAGAGGATGTTGACCCAAATTTGTGGTTGGAAAAAAATTAGTTCGAAAATAAAAGTTCCATGTTGGGCTCATTTTGGGGCGTCTGGCCTTACAATAATTAGTCAAAAACTATCGTATAAGGTACAAGTTATAACAGGTATGTTTTGGTCAGTAGAAAAAGGGTACACATGTTCACGATCGCAGGTCAGAAGAGTGGAACAAGAGTGGCTTCAGACGGCCGGAGGTACTAGTACAGCTTTTGGTACGTACGGCCGCGTCACATCTTGGACTTCATTGATCTCCATACTTGAACACATCAATGCACACCGAAGATTTATTGGACAGTTAAACAAACTATTCACTATTCCCGATGAGATCGCCCCTCTGCACCATCGGCAAAACATCAGTATCACTGTTGATATTTAGGTAATTACACCCTACTTTTTTTTTCATTCAATTATTGAAAAGAAAGAAGAAAATTTATAGAGGAAACAAATATTGTCGTATACGAAAATGCAGATTAAATGATAAAATAAACTACAATAATTTTAGTTTATTTTATCATTTAATCTGTATTTTGATTAAGATTGATTTCAAAATGTAAATTCAAAACAGTTTATAATAAATTATAATACCAGTAACACTACGTACTACTATTATGTACGTGTAGTGTAACACTACAAACTATAAGGTGCACTAAATAATTTTTTAACAAGTAGCTTGAAAGTACGCAGAGACGAACAAATTGTAATATTCAGAGGCAAACTATTATACATTTTTGCACCACGTTACGAATTTAAAAGAATTTTCATTTATGGTCTTTACGATTGATTTCATTAAATTTAATGACTTCGTTAATTGGGCCACTATTAGGGGCTGGAGAGTAGTGACACCCACACCTCCACAGGTACCAACATTATAAGGCAGTACAGAATGGATTAAAGTGAAATAAAATTTCCGCAAGTTAATAATATTGAGAAACCCCCGGACTTCCAAACAAATGCCGGTTATTATCTATCATCTTGAAACACTTCGTAAACTTCACTTGACTTCATTTACGAGCAGTCGGCCCTCCGAAATTGGCTGCGGGAAGGTTTCGTGATAGTGGGAGAGAAGAAAAGTGTAATTTACTTCACGTGCTTGTGGGGCTTATGGATGAAGTGCGAGCTCCCGAAGTAATACTCGTAATTCGCAACCCCGCAGCACCTTCCAATGAGCTTTTAAGCTCGTCCCACTTGAAACTGCGTTCGCTTTCGGCCCACTCCTTCTCCACTATTGCTCAGGTTTACATGAAATTCATAAGTGAGGATCGGAGGATCAAACTGCACTCCCCCATTACTATGATAGTAATCGTATGAATCTTTTCGCTAATCGAGCCAAACTTAGGGACATCAATAGTCGCCTGCATCTCACAGGTACACACTTTGTTTTTGCTGGAAAAATTACCGAAGCAACAAATTCCATTCTATATTAAGGGCAGTAGTGGCCAACATCAAAATTTCCACACAAAAAAATAACTTCATTACATTTTAAATCAAGTTTAGGAAACTTGAGAAGTTCCAAACATGAGTGTACTCCTAACTTTACGTAAAATGGTAGGAATAGGGTTATTTTGACAATTTACATTACCATACAAAACCACAGAATATGTATACATAATACGACAAACGAAAATTGGAATATACCTAGCTCATCTTATATGAGCTAAAATCGGGTGGATAGCGATCTGGCATTTGATGGACTCCCGTGGTTATGACGAACGGAGTAGGATTTCGTTTGTATAAACATATTTCGAAAACGTAAGCAACTCAGATCGAGTGACACGATTCTCACGGGACGTCTCTTTCGCAATAATGTTGAAACACTCGGTTAACCATTACAAATGTAACCATTACAAATCCTTACAGATGATCACAAAACGAATTCGTTTCGTGATCATCTGTAAGGATTTGTAATGGCTTGATCAGTTCTCTATAATGAACCTACTGTAGAAAACGACGAGTAATGTTCTGTAGAGAAATTAAATTTATTCAGAGAATCCCCCTAATCGCATTGTATGGACAAAATGTTCCAAACAATCATGAAGTTCCATCTCCACCCTGCAGACCTCATCACCGAAAACCACCAAACATCCACATTCCACCAAGAAATCTCTGAACTTATAAGCAGAACTTTACATACAAAGACTGTCACCAAGACGACAGTCCTGGATAAGTAAAAAAAGCCACAGTCATGCAGCATGGCTATAAGAACGAATTTTCGAACCAATAACTGGTTTTCTGTAAAATGTCTCCATTTTACTGGTTTTGTAACACATTTTGTCTTTATTTTTTGCCAAGTAGCACCTCAGTTTATATATTTTTCAACGTTGAACACGATGGTGAAGTCAGAATTGCGATATCTCATTTCAGTATCAGATTAAAGCTGATGAACCGTGAAAAACATCTCATACGATGTATAAATCGGAATTCTGTCTTCACCATCACTTTCAGCGTAAAAAAACCGTTAAATGAGTTGTCAGACTGTTTCATAATTGGAATTTATGGGTAATTTTACGCCTCGAAAATTTCAAGTTGAAATCTCACTAAACCCCTTAAAGTGGCTTGATTTGGCCATCAACGATTCTGCCAAGACGGTTTTTTGTGCAAATTTGACCTTTTTATCTAAATTCTATCGACAGTTATCTTCTGGAATGACACATACATATCTGTAGGAAGATGGTACATTAAACTCCTGATCTACAAAGTGCTCGTGCGCTATGGTGGGGGCCTCTGGTGCTCCGCGTCACGGTCTCAGATTGGTCGTATACAGGTCCTACAGAACCGTGTGCTCCGACTAGTGTGCAACGCCCCATGGTATATCCGCAACGAGGAATTGCATAAGGACTTGGAAGTACCTACTGTTCAAGACACCCTTATCGCCACCTATCATCAAATGTACTTGAAGGCACCCGCCCATCCAAATCCTTTGGTGAATTCGATCCCCCTGCGCCGCCCTCCTCCTCGACTTGCTCGCCGTCTCAAAAGAAAACACCATTCGGACAACGCCGATGGACTCAACTAGCATTCTGCGAGCTTGATACCACTTCAATTTTAATGCACCTTATATTATTCGTTCATTGTTAATATTTATTCTATGCGCCCTTACATTTGTGTTAGGAGTTTATCTCCACATTATGCTCATATATAGGAGCTACTGAACTATAGCTCCTTCCCTTGAATATTTTTGTACATGTGAATCACTTTAAAAGTGCTATACTTCGTTATTATCTAACTATATAGGGCACTGCCCAAAAATGTATCTTATGGAATAAAAAAAGAAAAAAAAAAAGAAAAAAAGGAAGATGGCAAAGTGTGACATATTACACATTGTTATCTTCCTACAGATATATAAATATACATACACATATGATTTTTGGAGTCTTTTGGCAGTGAATTCAGGATGGTCTGGAACGAATTTTGGTTTAAAAGTTTTTTAGTTTAAAAGAAAATTTGAGTTTACAAATTTTGGACCGAGAACAATTGCTTATTTTTCTTCGAAAATGTGCTAAAACGTGTTGTATATACATTGTCACTTGTTATGATAGTCTCGGAAACGAGGAAAGGTAGAAGAGCAAGAATTCAAGAGGTTATACCTGTATGTATAGTAAGTACTTACGTTGTTATGATCTTGATGACTAGTGGAAGTATATGGATGCGTTGAATGACCAAATACTAGTCGTTTGTTTGAAGGTTTTTATTCCACGACGTTTCTTCTTACTTGTTTATTTTGGGACAGGATTTCAAATCTAGCTGCGACCTAAAAATGTCTCAGTGAGAAAGCAATAGTTGTTAAAGTGCTCAATCTCCAATGAAACAGAAGACCTTGAGAGGAGGTCTAATTCAGACATTGTTTTGGTCCTATTCAAAATTTTGATCCCATTCAAATTTTGATCCTATTCAACACGTACGTTTCCCAACACCGTGAAATCATTAACGTTAAATGACTGCGAATAAACCATTCTAAGAAGCCCGCCGAGATACGCGAAATATATAATGGATATTCAAGTACCGAACCGTTAGTGTTTTGTTATCTAAACTTCTGGCAGTCTCGCGGAGATCGTTTCCACGACAAAAAGGAGCTCCAGCCTCGGGGGCTAAGGATGATCGAGGAAGCTAAAGTAAAGAATATATTTCACACGACCGTGCAGTACTAAAACCATTTTTCCTCTTGAAGACACCGCTCGTCTATTTTGTGCCGCGAAGTGACGCGTCCATCAGTCTTCGTAATCTACAGCGGTGGAGCCCATATATAAAAGGTTTTTTTATTCTCCATTTCTTCTCCAATTACGCGTTTCACATCCTTCAATAGTCAAATTCCTATACGATAACGTGGTATGAGCACTTAGCGGATGTTTTATTCAAGCTGCCTTGAAAATATTGGCTCCTAAATGATGAAATGAGCTCTCAATAAATCCCAAAACGTTGAAATATAAATGCTGCTGATGCCAGATACCACGAACAATCTCTTCATACCCGGGTGACACCGCAATCCTGGCTGTTGGTGAACTAAACCACTCTATCTCCAAAATTCAACGATCGACTGCGCAGTGGAGGGTCATAATTAGTGAGACCAAGTCAGGTACATGACATGTGGTCTTCGGATGATTCAGTATACAGGGTGTCCACCTTGAGGGTGGACATCCCGGAGGGGGAGATTCTACAACTAATTTGTGACTAAAAATGCCCTATGACTTATATTTTTTACTTTTACTTATATTTTCACTAAAACCCCGAGTTTTTCACTTGAAATTTTTTTCGTGTGTTCTACCTTACGTCACAAAAACGGACATAACTCCCTTATCTTCCAAAGTATTCTCAAATCTCAGGAAACCGTTGGAAAGAACATTTAATTTCCTATCTCTCTGGTGCCAAACCAAAATATTTTGCTCAGGTTTAACGGGTAAAAAATAAGCCTAAAAAGAAAATTTTGCCAAATCCCGGAAATTTACCACTTTATTGAATCGCCAGTAAAACCTAATATTCAAATAACATATTTGAAAATATTCAAATCCCACTGTATAATCGTAAAATCTAGACCCCCCCCCCCCCCCCCCCGCTCAACCACATGGGTACCGGTAGGGGGGTACCCCGGGGTTGAAGAAAACTCGTGTTATTGTTACTACCTCTATGGATGAAGGATACCTCTTTCCGTCATCCATGGAGGTAGTAACAATAACAACGACGGTTTGTCTTAAGTAGAACTAGGGTCACAAAAAAGGAAAACAAATCTAAACCCAGAGGTGACTGTTACACCTCAGATACGTGGACATTTTGAGCTTAGGAATGTTCACTTACCTGAGAAAGGCGTTTATTAATGAACTAATGTTGGGCTACACAACTCATTTTAGTTCATAATGAACTACGTCAGCTTTGAGGGGGCTATATTCATATTGTTTTCTAGTTTTGTTGAGCTTGAGTAAAACATTCGATTTTACCCCTCCTAACTGGCTCGTTGGTCTAGGGGTATGATTCTCGCTTCGGGTGCGAGAGGTCCCGGGTTCAAATCCCGGACGAGCCCAATTTTTGCGTTTCTCATCAATACTTTTGGTGATTGCATTGTCCAATGCAATTTCATGGTTGATTCATAAACGTTGCGTTGTTTGGAATCGTACTCTTTGATGGGTCTTGAAACTACGTATGTTACCAGTTATCCTGTGATTCAAGTTTACGTAAATAAATGTTAACAGTAAATTTCTGTATTACTGATGATTAAATAGTTGAGATGAAAGAATCCCATTCACTCATATGGAATTCATAACAGAACATCTCAATCACTCAACAACTGAGATTGGGTCATTTGAAGCCTTGATGTTTCATCAGTTTTCTGGCAAACATTGAATATAAGAAACAGAAAATCGGTTCCCTTTTCAGCTTTATATTCGTCCATTTCCGTCCGAAAAAGCTGATTTACAGGAAATCGTCATCTAAGTTTTTTTCGTTAATTTCTCAGCTGTCCAAGCTCTTCTAAAATTAAGGCCATTGAAAAACCTCTGTAGATTTAGGTATTCTACTGACTGGAAAAACATGCCGTTTTTCCATAAAATACCGATGATGTTTCTCCGAATTTAAAGAAAAACGACACTTCCATGAATGTGGCGTTTTAGTATAAAATAAAACGGGTATCTTTTCGAGAATAATGACACACCACACAAAAATATCGTGGAGATTTAACATAGTGGCAGTCTTCCGTTAACAAACGTTACCGTCTCATTGCATGGAAGAATGGCACAACTGAAGAAGTGGCTACCTCACCGACAATGTACAGAGTGACACAAGTGCTCTCTATCAAAAACTATCCGAACTATTGACCACGATCTTCTCCAGAGAAAGAACACCTTTTTTTATGGTTGTCACTGTGTTCAACTCAAAAATGCAATTTTTCGGATTGTGTCTTGTAGCAGTGTGCGTTACGGTCTCATTTAGCCCTGATGTGAAAATCTAAGTTTGAGACTGTTCTACTAGTTGTGTGGAACTACTAGACATCTTATGTCACCAACTAACTGCTATCTCAAATAAATCCTGTTTATTTTGCCGTCAATTGCGAGAATCGCGGCTTTTCTGTGTAGAACTCGTAGGTAAATTCCTTTTTAGAACTCGGAAACTGCCCATTATTATTATAATAATCTATTATAATAATAGACATGCTTTCAAAATATGTAGGTGGGTTCTTAATAGGGATGCAATTAAATAATCGATTACTCGGATAATCGATTATTTGACCCGATTAATCGAGGTTTAGTTGCCGATTATTTGTATTAATCGATTATTATTACTGATAAATCGATATTAATACTGATTAATCGGTTTTCGAATACATCAGGATTTGATGAATTCTAATATGCTTACAAAATGCTTTCAAAATCTAGATGTATTCGAAAACAGTTACTGATTATGTAATTGATTGATACAAATTAAGACGAACCGTCGTTGTTATTGTTACTAGCTTCATGGATGAAGGAAAGAGGTAGCTATCCTTCAGCCATGGAGAAAGAGGTATCCTCTATCTATGAATTTTGGTGGAGGAGGGATTTTTGCAAGCAATTTCAATACATTTTAATGACATGTTTCCATCAAATGATTCTGATTAGACCATAACATAATTGCTGATAACCACTTATTTGATGGTACTTACCACCATCCTCCTATCCGTGAATATAGTTCCCGTTGTCTTCTCATTCATCAGAAATCCTTGAGTTGAAGAGCAGAATTGAAGTCATAGTTCACGCTTGTCGTTAACACTTCACAATTCACACAAAGTTTGGTGGAGGAGTGGATATTAGGGATGCGACATCGGAACAAAATAAGCGATTATAACATGAAATGATTAATCGTAAGCTAATAATCTATGTGACCGATTAATCGGCATTGAATAATATTATGTCCCAAAAACTAGTTATTTAATAGTATAAACTTTTTATCGGTTCAATTTATGGTTCCCTCAATTTCTAATAAAAATACTAGGTATTTTATGCAATTTTATTCGTTTGGCATTCCTTTATCTTCATTAGCCTTGTAATTTAACAATAGGTCGTCACGTATAGACAAAGATAACCATCGGAAAGTTGTATATAAAATAAGTAGGTACTTAAAATCGAATATTTGCTTTCGATTAATCGAATTATTTGATTATTCGATTATTAAATATTGATTAATTGGTCACATCGATTATTAGCTTACGATTTATCATTTGTTGTTATAATCTATTATTTGGTTCCGATGTTGCATCCCTAATTCTTGGTATTCAAACTATTCAATTACCTGAATCCAGACTCACCCAAGATCTCAAAAACCACGATTTTCAGTTTAAATTAATAATTAATTGAATAATCAATTATTGAAAGAAATGAGGAAAATAGTAAGTAAGGGGAAGTCTTTGCGATTCCTGTGTGAAAGAACACAATAGTCGGAGGGTTATAAAAAAATGTATGAAAAGATTTATATTCGGTTTATAAACCCCCGTTGTGCCAGATTTATCCAGGAGAATAGATTTAAATGGCCCTCGGAACGGCCGGATAAGATTGTAAACGGACCATTCAGGGGTTTGAACTGAACCCTTTTCACTACTTATGTGTGCTGATGATTTGTCGTTGGATTACTGTACATCTTCGGTTTTACTCCTTGACATCCTCGGATAATTAGCGGAAAAGAAGTCCAAACATGATAAGACTAACGGATTTGGAGAATGAAGTAACGGATTTCTTTATCCTCAATAAACAAATCAAGGGTCTCACGGCAACTTCCCACATCGTCATTTTTGGCCAAAATGAGTTATGTATACCATTCGAAGCGTCTTCTCCCAGCGGATCGACCTAACTAAGTATAGGTAAGTTAGGTCCCTAAGTAACTTAACACAAAATCTCACGATTTATTTTACTGAATTACTCAGTAAACATAGTAGGTAATTGGCAGATGGTTTTTGGCTCTGCTGAAAAGTTGCCGAAATGACGATGTGGGAAGTTGCCGTGAGACCCTCGAAATAACCGCTGAAGCTGAGGTTCTCGGATGGCCCACGACCGTCATTATCAGGTGGTTTAATAATCGATTTTTTCCAAGGTCGATCTGTCAGTCATCCAGCTCCATATTAAGTTGACATACATGAACGCATTTACCAGTTAGACGAGAGTTAATTACAACTGTGGTTTTGCGATACGGTCATTCAATTTAATAATTGACGAACCACCGCGTGACAGAAATAAGGTGCGGTAATGTTGGGGAACTGAATAATTACTTTGACTGTTAGGATACAGATTTCATTTATTCATTGAAAAGGTCAATTTGAGCTTGAATGTCCAAATGTGAAGATGTAAATGTAAGATTCGTAAATTTACAACAGTATCCCTGAGGTCATAAAAAGTAGATACCTACACATCGGATAGAGGCTGAACCAAATTAATGAGCATTTAGAATGTGGAAATTCTAACCGACAACAGGAAATGAGGGTTACGAGAAGAACAACGTAACGGTTCCTGTTGTTAAGACATATCAGGGCTCACACCAAGCAAAGAGCTGATTGACAGAAAGCTGCACACTTCCATCGAAAAATCGGAACAACTGATGCTGTTCTCTGATATGGACGGTATGGGATGTGCTCTGGGCTCTCCCTACGGAGGGCTCTGGTCTTTGAACATTCTGGTGTGGCCTTTAGGCTCTCAGGTATGTGCTCTGGGCTCTGGTATGTGCTGTGAGCTCTCCGGTGGGGTTACTGGTCTACGAGCTCTCCGGTGTGGTTTGTATATTCACTTTATAATGTACACTTTCATCGGAAGAAGAGCAACGTAACGGTTCGTGTCGTTAAGACATATTGGGGTTCATACCAAACAAGGAGCTGATTGACAGACAGCTGAACAATTTCATCGAAAAATCGGAACAACTGATTTGGTGAGCTGGCTCTGGTCTCTGAGCTCCCTGGTGTGTTCTCTGGTCTCTGTATGCTGTGGAAACTGAGAAGAAATAAATAATACTGTATTATGACTGATGGGGGACCAAAATAAGTTATATACCTTTTACAATCTACTTATAAATTTCTGGTAAAAATTAAATCAAAGCAAGTGCCTCAGCGGGCGATGCTGGAGTTCCTGGTGGTGCGGGATGAGAGCAGGGGAAGGTAGTAATGAGAGTGGGGGAAGAGGCCAACTGGCAGGTGTGGAGCGGGGGTATCCTTACCTTACTCATCTTCAGCGTTGCCATTCTACCGGAATTCTACCGGTTTTCTACTTCAACTCCCGGTCTACCGGGTTGAGCTTCAAATCTACCGGGCTTTGAAATTTTCGACAAAAAATGAACTTTGAGCGCAGTATGGCTGCTGGAGATCAATAATTTTTTCGCCAAAGTTGTTGGTTCACCTAGCTAACAAAACAGAAGTAGTATACCTACACCACCAACGTTTCTTTTTTTCGCTGTTATAGCTTCTTTCACCCGTTTCGGTTTCTGCCGTTCCCGTCTGTGAAGTTTCGTGTTTAAATAGATACCTACCTACATTCGTACATCCGTATTCGTTCGTTTTTCTCGGCCGTTCTTGAAAATGTCGTCAAGATAATACCTTGACGACATTTTCAAGAACGGCCGCGAAGTACTATCCAAGAGGACTTGAAGTACTATCCGGATCGTCTCAACATAATATGTCAAGTCCTCTTCGGCCGAAAAAAAGTACGCGCCGAAGTACCGAAAAGAGTGGGAGAAGGAAGTTCCTTGCAATCGGCCTAGCAAACGAGGTGTTTCGTACATTTTCTGTGTGGCGTACCACCCAATGATTGTAACTGACCAATAATTTCGAGTCCGGCCAAAACTGTTCTAAAAAACAATAACTTACGAGTAAGTATCTTTTTCTCTCTCTTCTTTTTGACATTTTATGTCTACTCTGGCACTTAACTCGAAAAACGTTACACAAAAGCGTCACACGAAATCGTCACGAAAATTTCTGATGATTTTCGCTTACAACCGATTCGGTGCTACGGAACTTTATCTTCGCCATTTATCATCGTACAAAAATCGTTCACCACTCGTTGGATAGCTCTCGATTTACCTAACCATATTACGTTAACCACTGCGGAGTGCGTGGCCGACAAGCTGCGGTATGAGCGTAATTGTTTAAATAATTGTTTACACACAGGTGATAAATCTCAATAATTTATATTGTCTATACGAATGCAAGCTTCATAACTTATGATGAACCCTACAATTAAGTATAACAACTACCCTACTGGGGTAGGTGATGTAGCATTGTTCGAAGGTTCTTGAATCACTTCTTTAAAGACATAAAATGTCCCAATGTGTTGCAGACTCGTATGCAAGCATTTAATTCTCGACTGTATCAACAACAGGATGGAGTTGACATTCTTTTGACATTTTCATGTCTTTGCTTTGGCACATAAACTGAAACGGGAAAAATTTGTTTCCTTGATTCACCCTTTCCCTCAGATCACGTCAGAACACAAGCGACAGGCGGGCCACTACGTCAGAGCCTATGACGCACGAGCCTATGACGTCAGACGGCTGGCCGGAGGCCAGCTAGTGCGTCAGAGCCTATGACGCACGAGCGTATGACGTCAGAGGGCTGGCAGGAGGCCAACAAGTACCTACGTCAAAGCCTAGGCCGTAAGAGCCTATGAAGTCAGACGGCTGGCCGGAGGCCAACTAGTACGTCAGAGCCTATGACGCACGAGCGTATGAAGTCAGACGGCTGGCAGGAGGCCAACTGGTACGTCACAGCCTATGCCGTTAGAGCCTATGACGTCAGAGGGCTGGCTGGCTAGGTGATCGGGTTTTGAATAATCACACACTCGTAACTAGTCAAACATCTGTTGCTTGTGTGGGTTTACCACACTACCCCCTTCCTTCTTTTAATAGAGCAATCACGAAATTTTTGATGGAAACTTTACGACTTATGAACTTCAATACCAGTCGTACCAAATATACTGAAATGCCGGAGTGACGTGTTAACAGGTAGGCCACGTTCTAAAAGGGGAGAGTTACGCAACGTGTCGTAGGGAGTTGAACATAAAACCAGCTCAAGTTTTTCCCGTCGATGTAACAAAAGAAAGACAGCAGGAAGAACCGCCAAAGAACGTCACGTCGGCCGGAAAAGGGCGGAAAAGTCGAATTCGCTCAGCGATAAATTAGGAGACGTTGTGACAAAACTCCCTGTCGAATAGGTGCGGTCGTAAAAATATCGCGCTGAAAGGAAAAACGAGACGAGGGGAAATTTCCACCCAGAAATGTGAGAGACCTTCGGAGGGCGGCGGATGCTGGGAGATCGATGTTAAATACCCGTCGTCATAGCGACCGCAGCCACCGCCCGTGGCCCGGGTCGTGAGCCGAGTTCGGGGAAAAGGCTCGTTACGTAGGGTTATCCCGGGCATGGAATAGGGAGAATTTATTGTCCGCTGAAGTAGAGGTGATTTTCATCAGAGGTAATACTTCTGAAACAATACCTGAAGAATCGAGTAGATTTGCTCCCAATGACAGAATCCTGTGTCAAATGTATCATATGATAGTCAAGAGAGCGAAAACAACACCTATTGCAACAGAGTGCTGTTCATGAGGTGGAGTTTCAAAGGTATGATCTCTTCATCTATCTGCGCCCTTATTTGGATTATTTGGTACTTGCAAAATGGAAGAAGTTATTTTGTACAATCTGTATCGCCTAGTTGGAGCTCCATGAACTTGGTACGTGAAAATACAAAACCTGACAGGTTTATATCGGCAGATACAAACCTAGTGAGATTTACATAAATCCGTTTTGTTCTTATCCACTCAGCACTCGAACCTTTTAGGTTGGTGATGGAAAGAAGAGATCTTTCATGAAGATTTCATTGGATTGCACCTCAAACCTTCACGTGGGAATGTCACGCCGACAGGCTTTACCTAGTGATACAGATTTGTTCTCGAACAGTTTCCGTAGCAGAGTGGATCGCAAAGTAGAATGAAGATATTGGCGAAATACGGTATTCATTCATCTTCAAAAACCAGCACCTTGTCGTGGGAGTGTCCAGAGGATGAAAAAACGGGCGATTGTAAGCTGAGCCCAAATCCGAGGTAGCCGATGTAAACTGAGCCCAATCCTCCCTACTTGCCCAGCCGCTTGATGTGTAAACTCAGCCCAGGATGCACTCATACTCATAATCTCCTCAACTCGTTCACTGTAAAACTGAGCCCAAGGAACCAGTTAAAAGTAGCCGTTCATTCCACCAAATTTTATTCATGTTTTTACTCCGCAACCCCGTCCACCTGATTTATATGTCCAACTAATCTATGTGGTACAACTGATTCACCCGTCCCTGAATCCCAGCGTTTTCTAAATTTGAACATATCCACTTTGATATGAACGAAACCACGCTGGCTAATAACATTCGCACATGACATACTTGTAGTTTGGGTACCCGTTCACTTGGAGAAACTGATATATGTGCTAAATTGGGAAAACGTTGTCCTATCTCCATTTTGTTGATTTCTGTCTACTTCCAAAGCTAAAAACTCCGAAATGTGAGCAAAAATCAGGAAATGAAACGCTAGACTCGTATAACAGAATCAATTAGTTCCCCGAATTGTATGGTTGGTCCTAGATGAGTAACTATAAAAGGGTTAGGACCTTTTAGTCTAGTGTTACCTGACATCGATTTTTCGTATCTCCAACCTTTTGTTACAAACATAACATCTCCATTGTAACATCATTGCTTAAGATGGATCATTGATTACCTCCTATCATTATCTGTGCCTTTCAACCAAGAAAGTAAACGGATACCACCAGTATTCTGGTGTTTGAAATCTTCGAACGACCCTCAATTGGATAGTACGGGGTGGAACCCAATAAAACGTCTTGAAAGTACCTCCTCCTAGTAAAAAGATGTCTTGAAGTCTCCTCAATAGGATGGTAGGTACACAACCGCTGATGTGGAATGAAGTAAACTACTTCTTTTTGGTATTTTTGGTCTCTCCCATTTGTTATGTTCAACGCACCACCCAGAGGGACTGTACAGGGATCCGTGTCAGTATATTTTAGTCAGTGATTCCCAGAAGCTGTTAACTCCAAGTATTACTATGACGTTGTAATTTGGTATTTAGCCTCCTTAGGACTAACAATTTAAGAGAATAGGCCCAGGATCAGCTGAGTGGGTCCTGCTAAACCTAATAGGTGAGAAAGTGGCTATCTGTTCCGATAGCCAAGCCGTGTTGAAAGTATTTGCCTCTCCGGTGCTGGAATGCCCTGGACAACATATCATACAGGAATAATGTCGCCATAGTATGGGTGCCGGGGCATTCAGGACTAAATGTAAATGAAGACCAAAAAAGGGCCAGAGACTCTCGTCATTGGTCCTGAAATCTACTGTGGGGTATCCAAAAGCCTCCGGAAAAGCACCATAAAAGAGTGGCAGCTGTCAGGAATTCAAGCCTCATGGTCCACAGATCCACAGGTGGGGGCATGCGAAAACGATTCATGACAGATACCTCGCATGCATCTGCGGCAGATCTACTCAACCTCAGACGCACCAGGCTGAGGATAACGGTAGGTCTGCCGACTGGTCACTGCCAACTCTGAAAGCATCTCTGCAGGATCGGGTTGGCCGAGGACAGTCAATGCTGGTTCTGCCTCGAAGAGGAGGAAATGGTAGAGGGACTGGCCGGGTATCGACTTTTGTGCGTGGGTAATGAACAACATGACCCAGAAAACTACATGAGGTATCTTAATGGCCTCTGGAAGTTGTTAAAACAACTGGAGCTCACAGAAGACCTCTAATTACAGGGAGGTCACAATAGATCTAATTAGGATGAGGTCCTCCACTTATAATAAGCCCAATTTCTTATCTTATCTGGGAAGCAAACTGTCTTGAAATTATTGATATTTCTGGTAGGCGCAAGTAGGATGTGTGCAAAGAAGAGTGCGTCGAGGGTAAATTCCAATATGAACTGTATGCATCTATGAGATTGATAAATCTACCTGTCACTAGCTTGTAGTAATTTACCAACTAACCACTGACGTCGAGTAAGATATTGGTAGATAACGCAACTTGAACTTGACAGACGACCACTTTATTGCAGACGGACTCCAATTCCTTGGGTTTCAACTGCCGAGTTTTCGGGGTTGTAATCAGTTGGGCAAGATTCCCGTGCCGTCTTGGGATAATGTCAACCCTCGTCACCCCTTTCTCCGGAAGAATCCAAACTATTTTCAATTAGCGTTCATCCTGCATGTAACAAGTCGGTTTCCGGATAGAAAAATTATCCTCGTACGCACTCTGTATCAACATCTACATCTACACAGAATCAAACGGTGAGAAGTGAACAGTGATTAATGTGTGTGTTCTCCTCACGAACGTAATGGTTAATAATAATTATTAAGCACGTTAATAATTATTAATTATTAACGCACGTGAGGAGAATTATTCATATTATTATTCGAATCTAATACCGCTTAAATGGTGGAGAAATTACGGACACGATTAAGTTATGTGTCCGCTGTCATATATTAAATATTAACTCAGTGGAGTTGCTCAGTGGAATGTCACAAGTTTACACCTAAAATAGCACTATGTTCTTGCGAGTGATAATGTTAAAATAGGAAAAACTGTGCCATTTTCTACAACTCACTATTCCTTGAAAAGGACGAAATAAATCGTCGAAACGTTGAAAAAATGAAATTCATTTAAACCTGACCGAACCTCGATAACAACAGCAGCAAATTTCGCTTCAACATATTAAATATTAACTTTAATATGATATTCATAAGTAGATTACACATTGTATTATGAAGGCATTCGACTCCTGTAGTTGTACGTTTATCGCAAGGCCGAGACGCAAGGCTGTGCCTTGTTTTCGTTACCTCGTTTGCAAGGATCATTTCAATGCCCTGTTTTGGGAACCTTGTCGGAACCTTGTTGGCGCCTTGTCCGAGGACTTTTAATGTTTATACCATCTATTATAAAAGCCCTCTGCTCGTTATTAGAGATTAGTCAGTTCGCCGAGGAGTCGATGCCCGTACTATTGTGAGTAAGCTGTGTTCAATATATATTTTCTTGTTGCTTAAACCCACTACGCGTCTCATTCGTCTATCCTGAAAGTCTATTCCCTAACGTATCTAGGGATACGACATAAATTTGGTGTCAGAACTACGGATTCTCTCTTTAAAAAATCGTTCGCGCATGCATAAAATATCCATCATCTCCTTCAATCGTCGTCATTAGACCTGGCCAGTCCAAATTCACGATAACTTGCGTTCGTTTTGAGAGAAAAGCAACAGAAAATATATATTGACATTAATATATATTAATATATGACACCGCCCTGGCAGTCGTTATACAATTTCTGACGGTCACAGCCCATTCGGACTTTAGCTTTCAAAGAGAGAATATTGGGATTATTAAGCAGATGGCAGTTGGTGGGATACGAGGATGATGTCCCATCAGACCGCCACTGACATAAATGTTCACCGCCCTCCTCTTACGTCCGACCGCACTCGAGCGCCTGAATGCTCTCGATGCCGTCCGATCAAAGCGAACCAGAATTTCGAATTGTTCGAATTGAATTACAGTCGCGAGCATCGGCCCTCGTGCTCCCCTCGGGGTGCCGGCCGATGCATTAGCTCAGTTTATAGTTGCATCTAACAGTAACTTGATTATCGCAGGGACCCCTTTGTGTAAAACCCTCGCCCCAACCGGAGTGAAGTTGCCTGTTTAGTATTCCGAGAGCGAAATTTAATTTGCCGCAAACGCCCCTCTCTGCACTTCCGCCGCTTTCGATGTGGATTCAGGTTGTACATTATGCCGGGATCGCGGTAGATCCCTCCTGCTCCATTAAGGCCTGCACTTGGGGGTGCTTGAGTGGAAGCGACGGAGAAATGATACCTATCCACCAAATTCGTCATCCTCAGATCCTACGTACAACTGGAATATCAATTACAAATACTATAATACCTACGATCGGGTAGCACTTAGGTGTAGGTATGTTTTCATTTATCACTTTCGAACGCAATCAAATTCAAAAGGCGTGACGGATTTCGATGTAGGGTTTTTGGTACATTAGTTCCAATAATGAACCATTGGAATAGACCAAGAAAAACAAACTGTTACCCCCACCCTCTACTTGGTCGCTTTACGTGTGAAGAAATGGCTGAACCGTAATGATTTAACTTTAAACTTGCAAAAACAAACTTTGTGACCTACCTTCACTTGTAATATTGCAACTCAACCATCTAATGATAAACATTTCTTACATAGAAATTATTGTGATGTAGAGAACTGTAATTCATGATCCTCAATATCTAGAGTTAATGTTATTAAATTCTTGGTATTCACATTGACCAGCATTTGAGATGGCATATCCACCTTGAGCTGTTGACAGCACGCATCAGAAAACTCATTTATATTGTTCTAGGATTAAGCCTTTTGTTTCAGGGAACTCTTTGATATCCGTGTATTATGGGCTGGTACAATCACTTTGACAATAATATTGTCAAAGTGATATTATGGGATTCTAGCTTGGGGAAGTGCATCTCAATCCACGGTTTTTAAAGCGGTTTTTTCAGTGAGGAGTTGATAACACTACCTACCACATTTGGCAACCTTTTGTATATAAAGATTGAATAAAAACGTTTTGATAGTCTTGATATCAATTATTGAAGATTACGTATTGGCGGAGAATTTGAACGGGGAAGAAGAAATTCTTGAAACGTGTTTCGAGGTCCAACCACAGCATCTGCCTCTCGACTATTGACATTTCGAACTTGATGTAATTGAACTAGAAGTACGTAATGCAGTCGATGCATTTCACCTTCTGGTTTTTTTCCGGCATGACTAGAGGGTATATATACCTTCTATATGTATATTTGTTTCCATAAACAACCGCGGATTGATAACAGTGGACAGCGATAAGGATAAGAACTGATTTGGTTCCTCAAGGTGGCTAGCGCATTTCGATTTTCGACGATTCGACGTGGAAACTGTTGGGAGCCTCATGAACCCTACGTATTCGATTTACGACGATTCGACTCTACTTCAACCTTCAAATTTATTCATTCTTTCTATCATTCATTCGCTCGTTTATTACTTAAAGTTCAATTACATCAAGTTCGAAATGTCAACTGTCGATAATCGAGAGGCGGATGCTGTGGTAGGTCCTCGTAACACGCTTCTTTCTTTCTTTTGGTTTATTATCTTCGATAATGAACCATTGGAATCGCCCAAAGAAAAAATTTTTTTAACCCCCCCTCAAAATTTGTTGGTTTACGTTTCAAGATACGTAGATTCAGAAAATCGAATAAAAAAAAATCCGTCCGTCACCCGTACGCCGTACGCCGTACGCCGTCCCCCGTACGCCGTCCGCCGTCCGTGCCACTTTGCCCAGTTAGCGTTGAGCTAAAATTACGAAATTTGGTTTCTGGGTTTGGACCAGCCCCACAATGGTCCTCGAAACTTTTCATAACCCTAGGTCAAGGGGAAGGGGTTCAAAACGAAATTTAAAATTTCGACAATGTCATATCTCAAAATATTTAACTGAATCGTGAAATGTTTAGTTCACTTTTGAATGACCTGAAAAATTACGAATCTTTTAAGACCAATTGGAGTTTTTTGCGACCAGCCGTTCGTTCACAGTGACCGCGCAAAGGTTTAGGAAAAACACTAAACTTTCGCGTCGAAAACGGCCGTTATGTGACCAAACCCCCAGACGCCCAGAATAAAACTACATTTTTTCATCTTCCCGGTAAACTACAGTCTAGAAATTTTAACCGTGAGTCGGAGATAGACCACATTGCAATATTCACTCGGTTTCTCATCTGTAAAATTGTTTAAATAATACCTTTTTGTAATAATACAAATTAAATTTTGATGATGAGTTAGATACTTGAAATTTTAAAAATAGGTCAGAACTGGATCACAATGCAATATTCACTCGGTTTCTTGTCTGTAAAATTGTTTAAATAATACCTATTTGTTTAAACAAATTAAATTTTGATGATGAGTTAGATACTTGAAATTTTAAAAATAGGTCAGAACTGGATCACAATGCAATATTCACTCGGTTTCTTGTCTGTAAAATCGTTTAAATAATACCTATTTGTTTAAACAAATTAAATTTTGATGATGAGCTAGATACTTGAAATTTTAAATATAGATCAGAAATGGATGACATTTCAATATTCACTCGGTTTGTAGGACATGGTATGAGTATGGTATGGTATATTATTGTATGTATGATTTGGTATAATACAGTATGGTATGATAGGAAAGAAATTCGTATGGTATGGTATGAGTACGGTGAGAATATGGTATGGTGCCGATTTGCAATACAGTCTGGTATAGACAGAAGGGTGATCTGCACAAGGAAGATAATAAACCGTTGTGTCAAGAATTTGCAGAGTTTTTTTAACTTTTATTCATCTTTTGTATTACAATATACTTCATGTTTTATTAATTATAACGATTTAAATATGTGTGCTTGGGCACTATGGGACGTGTATCAGGGGAGCTGTCCAGCGGCAGTCCCTATAAATAATTCATTGACTTATAACTAATCGAAGAATAGTCGATCTAGTCGATGCATTTCGCCTTCTGGTTTTTTTTTCGGCATGACTAGAAGGTATATACCTATTGGTTTTCATAAACAACCGCGGATTGATAACGGTGGACAGCGATAAGGATACGAACTGATTTGGTTCCTCAAGGTGGCTAGCGCATTTCGATTTTCGACGATTCGACGTGGAAACTGTTGGGAGCCTCATGAACACCACGTCTTCGATTTACGACGATTCGACGGTCGAATCGGACCATGAATACCCCTAATATGACTTTTCAGTTTCACCGAATGATTGGGAATACTGCTAGTTTCCAGTGTTGGGTGACTTCATCTAGTGAAGTGAACTCCCTTTCTACTATTAGAGCAGTTATAGATTACGGGTCAATTTTCTATGGCCAAGCTGCGAACTCAAATGTAGTAAAGTTGTCTAGGTTACAATACAAATGTATAAGGCTGTGTATAGGCTATCTGCCATCAACGCGAATAGTTGCAATGCTAGCCGAAACTGGGGAAATGCCGTTAGCTGTCAGAAGACAATACGTGTAGAAGACTGTTTCCGTCCAGATAGATCTATGTCGATAAATGAACAATTTTTGGAATATGTCAATCGACAGTGGCAAAATTTCAGATTGATTTGCAACGATGGCTCGAAGGCGGGACGTTACGTGGGGGCGGCTGTTCTGGATGTTCAGTCGGATATTTCTTTAGAGCTTAAATTGTCGAAGGGAACCAGCAGTTTTACAGCGGAGGTAATAGGGATTTCACAAGCTCTCCAATATATTCAGTCTAATGTAGATCCGTTAGCATATCGCAAGGTGGTTGTCTGTACGGATTCATTAAGTACGTTACAGACACTTTCCAGTCCATACCTTAAAAAATTCAGGAACCCCTTTATTATAACCATAGTTAAACGAATATCAACGCTCAAGGATATGGGGATAGAAATCATATTTCTATGGGTTAAATCACATGTAGGTTTATTGTTCAATGATAAAGTTGATATCGCCGCAAAGAGGGCACGCGGGAAGGTCTACCATTATATAATCCGATATTAAAGGAAGAATTGTACACTGAAATGAGATCTCACCATCAAGATATGATGTGGCAAAACCTATACAGTCAGGGGGAGCAAGGGGCGTTCTACAAGAAATTAAACCCGAAAATCAGCACGGTACCATGGTTCAAACGAATAGATAAACCGAAGCGATTTATACGCATTTTCTGCAGACTGAGATCTAATCACGCCATAAGCCCTGTGTATCTAAACCGTATAAACCGTAGAGAAAATGCTATCTGTGATTGCGGTCATCCGACAGGTAGCTCGGAACACAAGGTGATGGAATGCCCTTCTTACAGCATACAAAGAAAAATCATGTTTGACAGGCTAGTAAGTACATTTTCATAGAAGAGAACAACATAAAAGTATGAAAATAAGTTAAGAATAATTAGATTATAAGTGAGATAGATATATAAAAATGATATGATATCGATTGGACATAAAATGTACATAATTGAATAATATATTATCACGATTAAATTGACAAGAGAATTGTATAATTATTTTGAAAGTTATAATGGTTATTTTGAAATGTGGAATCTTCATTTGAGTGGTAAATTCATTAATTTAATGCTAATTAAGAAGTATGAATTGAGTATAGATTGACCTTGGAATGTTATGGCTGTGTGTTATGTAACTATGCCAAATAAAAATTGTTACCCTTTCCATTCTAGAAAGATATAAAAAATTGATACTGCGTAGTACTTGCTCATGGCGTGAATTGGACGGGAAATAGGAGGGGGATTAAATGAACAAAACCAAAAAAAAAAAACCGTGTTTGCGTTCGAAATCAAACGCCCTTCGTGGCCAGGCGAAATATCACGAAATTATTTCGAGTTGGGCGTGTAGTGGTGCGAATTGACGGGAAGCGTGTGGTAGCGGAGTTGGAAAGCTCCTCGGTCTTGTTGGTACTCGACGAAGAGGGTGCAGCATCCAGGGGCCGTTTCCAAGGTGACGAGCGATGACGTCACTCGCAGCCTCCATATTGATTGTCGAGAGAGGCGGCCAAGCCTTTTTCCGGGGTATTTCCCTGGGCCTGGTCCCACCCCCACCCCCACTCCCACCCATCGTCACTTTTAACTCCACCACCGCCACCCACTCCCACCCTTTTGTCCTCGGCCGACCGCTTGCCTGCCGCTCCCTCTCCCGTCAAAATCCCTCCTCAGATGCCGCCGATAGGCGGGATAGCGCTCATCCCCTAATACACGCCAATACTTCCGTTTAATTCGCTACTCTCAAGTGTTGTACAACGATATTTACTGTCTAATGTAACTCTCCAAGTATATCTCTCTGTCGAGTCAATATCACTTGGAGCCGGTTCATCAATTCCCCAGTCAAAACTCCTTAAAGCCCTCCCGTTTTCATAATAAAAATACTCCTTAGGAAACCGATCAGATATTCAACTGAGAAAATTATTCACAGAACTGGGCGTGATGGATCTGTATAGATTAATAGAGAAGACAACTGTGGTATATGTATATGAACTCTTTCTGGAAAATAAAATTGAACGAATAAACATAGGAACTAGAAGTGCCGAAAGAATTACATTAAAAAAAAGGAAAATGAACTCTTCTGCAGCACAACGATTATCTTCAATAACCTGCCATCTAAATATTGTACATCTGCGATACCGTTGAACTCCTTCAAATATTGTATGAAACAGCATTTTACGGAAAAAATCATATTAGTGTATATAGTGTTGTGGAAGAAGCACGTACCTGTTATTTTAAAATGTTTAGATAGCCACATAAATATTTATATTTATATAAATATGTTATGACATAATTGTAGATCCTTAGAAAATAACTAGAAACAGTAATTATAAATATAAGTTACCACAGCCAATCGTCGACAAGACAAAGGACCTCATTCATCCACACCGGATGCGATAACGCCGCCACTTGAAGTCGCTGCGGATTCAGCAGAATCCACATCACAGACTCCCATTGTTGTCATTTTCCTAAAAGATGAATCAACTAACTCCCACTCATCAACTCCCGTATAAAAAGACTCTGTGCCCATTACTCGCTCTCTTTTCTGTTCCCGAGCTCTGTCGCGACGCAACGTTTTGTTCATTGAGAATAAATTGTTTTTAAAAAGTTAACTGTGTGTTCGCGAGTTATTTTTGGCGCAGTCGGTAGGACGTGTCACGAAAATTGCTTTCGGAATTATTTTAATAATTTAAAGACGCGTCCGAACTAAATTCGAATTTGAACGCGAATTCGAATTAAAACGACCCGCGACAAACCGTTACAACGGCCGGCAGAGACCACAGAAAAGCAGCCAAGGAACTGTATCCGTCGAGAAGGAGATCGTCTCAACCTGTGCGGAATGAACACCGTCCTTACAGCCCTGTAAGTAACAGACGTTATTTATTAACTAACGATCACCGTTCCCGCAGCGACGATAGCCTTTCGGATCTCCCAAACAGTGTCCTTGTAGATTCGAGTCACCAACCTCTTGAAAATTCAGTTCAAAATATGACTCACCAAGCTCAACTCTTAGCCCTCACGCCAGCACAGCTACAAGAGCTGATAAACGCTGTCAGGCCCCCAATCCCGGCACGCCCTCAACCTAAACCTGACAAGTCAGACTTTAGCGGGATACCGGAATTTAATGGAGAACCTGAACTACTGTCCCAATTTATTGAACGAAGTGAAGAGCTGATAGACCACTTCTATGACGAAGATGATCCCAATAGCTATCACAATAAAGTAATATTGAATAATATTAGGGCAAAAATAAGAGGTAAAGCAGCTGTAGGTATCTACAACAATCCCATTAGTAGTTGGCCAGAAATCAAATTGGCCCTGCTAGCTAACTTCAGCGACAAAAGAGACATAGAGCATCTCATACTGGAGTTAGGGAAAATGCGCCAGGGAATGAACGAAACCCCGTTCGAGTTCCACGCCCGCGTACACAAAACCTTCACAATATTAATATCAAAATTGAAGAATTCCACTGAAGAATACACCCACACCACGTTCAAGCTCATGGAAAGGACAGCCCTACGAGGTTTCCTTATGGGACTCCATGAAGACATAGGTCGGTTATTGATAACCAAAGGACCAAAAACTCTGAACGAAGCGATCGAAATACTCACAAACGAGTACCAATTTCCGACATTGCGGAAGAAATACTTAGAAAGGAAATTGCCTCAATCCTCACAAGGACCATCAACGTCCGGATCGAAGCCACCTTTCGTACAAAAACCCTTCCAAAAGAAACCTCAACCACCACAATATAACAGACCACAGCAACATCCACAACAACATCCAATACCCCCGAGGAAACCATATCTCCCCTTACGAGATTCCCTCAGACCAACACAACAAAGACAAGACCCCCCATTCATTCCTCATCACCTACGAACAAAGGAAACGATGAGTTACCAGACGACATTAAACCATGAATTAGCGGAACTGGAGGAACCCGAACACGAACAAGAACAAGATCAAGAACAAGAACAGGATTTTTTAGAAGAAGCCGAGGAGGATCCCGATTCAACCTAATGCACCTCGAAAAACCATCAACAAATCTCCCCTACATCACTACAAATAATAAATTGAAAGTTTTAATCGATACCGGAAGTTCCAATAGTTTTGTAACGACAAAAGTGGCCCACAAAAAATTTAGGAAATTGATGAAAAAGGATGCATTTTTAGTTACTACTTCACATGGACACACTTCAGGGACACACAGTATCATGTTACCTAATATTATGCTTAATCCAAAATCAACTAACCCGCATGTTAAATGTAAGTTCTATGTATTTGACTTTCATGCAAATTTCGACTTGTTGTTGGGACTTGATAATCTCCAATTATTAGAGGCCACCCTAAAATTGAAAAACAACACGATTAGTATACAAAATGAAGAAATACCCCTGGAATTTTACAAAATACCACAAAAACCGAAGACCGAACAATACACTATTCCCCCTAGATCAGGGAAACAAATCCAAATCCACCTCACAAACATAAAACAAGGAACAGCCATCATAAACCACAAAAAAGTAGGACCCTTCGAAATCCCAAATTGCCTAGTTTCTGTAGACAATCACATCGCAAGATGCATCGCCATAAATCACGCAGAAACACCTAAAACCTTGAATGTAAAAGCATTAGACTCAGCCGAATTAGTCACTGACGAATTATTTCTCGATACCCCTGAACCACGTAAGAAAAAGAAATTAGTCAACATCAACAATATTAACCTAAAGTTAAAGGCGAAAAAAATCACCCCCAATATGAGACTTGACCATTTGAACACAGAAGAAAAAACAGAACTACAAAAACTCCTTTCACAATACTCAGACATATTTTATGACCCTGACGAACCCTTGACAACGACTAATCTCACCAAACATGAAATACACACGACGGACGAAATACCCGTGTATTCCAAATCTTATCGATACCCCGAAATTTATAAAACCGAGGTAAAAAACCAAATTCAGAAAATGATACAAGACGACATAATCCAACCTTCAAATAGCCCCTATAACTCACCTCTGTGGATCGTTCCAAAAAAGGACGACGCATCAGGCAAGAAGAAATTCCGCATCGTAATAGACTATAGAGCTTTGAATCAGAAGACGATAGACGACAAATATAACCTCCCAAACATCGAAGACATCCTATCAAAATTAGGGAAATGTAAATACTTTACAACGCTCGATCTTACGTCCGGTTTTTGGCAAGTAAAGATGGAAAAATCGAGTATACCAAAAACAGCCTTCAGCACTGAAAACGGTAAATGGGAATTCAAAAAAATGCCCTTTGGATTGAAGAACGCCCCTAGTACATTCCAACGCCTTATGGATAATTGTCTTCGTGGTATTCAAAATGAAATTTGTGCTGTTTATATGGACGATATCATTGTGTTCTCTTCCAGCTTACAGGAACACATAGTAAGATTGAAGACAATATTTGACAGACTCAGACAGGCTAATCTCAAGATACAACTGGACAAGACGGAATTTATGAGAAAAGAAGTGGCCTTCTTAGGACATCAGATCACGGAATCAGGCTTAAAACCAAACCCAAAGAAAATCGAAGTAATAAAAAAATTCCCCATACCAAGAAATACCAAAGAATTAAAAGGATTCCTTGGATTACTTTCGTACTATAGGAAATTCATAAAAAATTTAGCGGACATAACGAAACCACTAACCACTAGATTGAAAAAAGGAAATAAAATCAACACAGAAGATCCAGACTACATAAAGGCTTTCGAACAGTGCAAAACCCTTTTAATGAACGACCCAGTCTTAAAATATCCCGACTTCAATAGACCATTCATATTAAATACGGATGCATCAGGAGTCGCTCTCGGCGCCGTCTTATCACAAAAGCTCGATAATGAAATACACCCAGTCGCTTATGCCAGTCGCACGCTAAACGACACCGAAAGAAAATTATCTACGATAGAACGCGAACTCTTAGCTTGCGTTTGGGCCTGCCAACATTTTCGACCCTACTTATACGGCCGAAAATTCACATTAGAGACAGACCACCAACCCCTTCAATGGCTCCACTCATTAAAAGAACCGAATTCCAAACTCTTTAGATGGAAACTCCGTCTTGAAGAATTTGACTTCGAAATAAAATACAAAAAGGGAAAACACAACGGAAACGCCGATGCACTCTCGAGAATAGAAATACATAACACAGAGATCACTAATACAGACAAACAAATATCCCCTTCACTCATAGTAAATCTCGACGAAGAAGACACAGAAACAAATATAGACACAATACACTCAGACAAAGAAGGAAAAGACATATCTTTAATACCAATAAAAAACAACGCTATCAACCACAGTAAAAACCAGATAATTATAGCAGTTGGCGAACAATTCAATACCGATGTAAAAACCGAACACTTATTCAAAAAAGAAAAAACTAGGATAACAGTTAAATTTCCCCAAAGAAATTTAGAAAAAGAAATTACCCAATTCCTTATAGAATATTTGAACCCAAAAACACCATACGGAATATTTTTCGAGACCGACATCTACCCATTATTCGCCTCAATATTTATGGAAAAATTTAAATCATCCGAATTGAAACTCACCAAACACACGGAAAAATTACTAGACGTTGAAGATAAAGAGGACCAAATTAACATCATACTATACAATCACAGACAGGAAAGATTTCATCGTGGCATTGACGAAACATACCAACACATAAAACGGATCTACTTCTGGCCCAATTTAAAGAACGATATTACCAACGTCATAAATCGATGCGAACTATGCTTAAAATGCAAATATGAACGCAGACCCCTAAAACCTGCCTTTAATGTAACACATACCCCTTCACGACCATTTGAAACGGTGCACATAGATACTCTCACGATAGAAAGACAGAAATTCTTAACAATAATTGACAAATTTTCAAAGTATGCTCAAGCATATCCATTAAAATCCCTAAACAACATCGAGATAACGAAAAAACTCTTGACCTTTATATCCCACCATGGAAACCCCGAAGAAATAATTATGGACAACGGCAACGAGTTCAGTTCATTTATTGTAAGAGAATTCCTCAAGGTCCAGAATATCAAAATTCATTTCACTTGTACCCAGAATCCCAATTCAAACTCCACCATTGAAAGATTTCACTCCACGATAATAGAAACAATTAGACTTATGACGGAAAGTGACGAGTTTAAACACACCCCCATAAAGGAACGTTTTAAATACGCGATAATCACGTACAATAACAGCATACACAGTAGTACAGGAGTCACACCATATGAAATAATTAACGGAACGTTAGGATCACAAAACCCGATTCCACCTGACATCGAGACAAAACTTACTAACATCTATATCTCCGACCACAAGGAAAAGGTTAATAAATTATACGAGATCCTACACGACAAACAACAAAACAAGAAAGAACAGATTATTGACAAATTAAATGAAAAACGTGAAAAAACATTACCTGATATACCGACGGAAGTATTTGTGGAATCTAAACAAATACAAGACAAAACTAAACGGAAGTACAATAAAGAAATCATCAAGAATATAAACCCGATTAGGAAAACCGCCGAAATTGAACCACGACACCACAACACCCGTACCAAAATTCATTTAAAAAACGTCAAAAGACCTAGAGCACTAAAGACAAAACCCATCAAAACACTAGACTCCGACGAAGTAAAACCCGACGAACCAAAACCCGACAAACCAAAACCCGACGAACAAAAATCCGACAAACAAAGAATAGAACCCAGAACAAAATTATCAGTAGACGATCTCGAAACCATTAAAGGTTCTAATTGGTTTAACGACCAAGTAATAAATCTTTATATGGAATTAATCAATATCAGGAGCAAAACCAACCTTAAACTACCCAACACATACGCTTTCAACACCTTCCTGTACGTATCCTATTTACGGGGTTACGATCATGTAAGGAATTATACGAAGAAAATCGACCTTTCAGAAAAGGATTTAATATTGATCCCCATTCATGAAAACGCTCACTGGAGACTTGTATCTATCAAACCCAAACAAAAGACAATAAATTATTACGACTCATTAGGGTACAATGGCTCTCAAATACTCGAAACTATATTCCAATACTTGAAGGATGACTTGCAAGATAAAATCAACCAAACTATAGAACGATCAGAATGGACTCTACATGCAGTAACCCCAATACCACGTCAAACTAACAGTTACGATTGTGGACCGTTCACCTGCAAATATGCCGACCTTTTATCACAAGATAAACCGCTTAAATTCACTTCACAAAATTTGCGTGATGAAATTCACGACAACGTCACCAATAAACACTTAAATTCTTAACTTTAATTTCAGACTCATTACGGGCACCCTTGCTGCCGAGATCCACAACGTCGACCAAAGTGGAGGACTGATACCCATCAACTTAGGACCAGCATACACTGAAACCGAGGAACACCTCATGATCATACACTACGACATTAAGACACTACACACCTCGCTGAACGACCTACAATCATCTTTCATAAAACTCAAGCGAAAACTCCAACAGAAATCATCACAAACACTTAACGAATACGTACACACCATCGAAGCGAATTTGCAAATTGCAAACGAAAAAATTCAAAACTTACAACCCCGTCAAGACATTAAAATCAGCCAGCGCTCTAAGAGAGGCCTAATCAACGGATTAGGATCGGTCATCAAATTTATTACCGGAAACCTTGACGAAAAAGATAGGATAAAGTACGACAAAATAATCAAAACCCTATCTGAAAGAAACACTCAAACAAACGTACGACTGAATAAAGAACACCGACTATTAACAGAAATTGCAAAGGAAAATCGTAGAAACAATCTAAAAATGTTCAACAACACAATAGAATACGAGCTAAACTCCAAAACTATTTGTTCACTAACCAATGACCAAATATTGTATATAATAAGAATACCAGTCTTTGTTGATACTGGACTACAACTATATCTACTCCAACCTGTACCCATTATAAAAGGTACAGACTATGTAACCATTATACCTAAGAACAAATTTATCCTAGTGGATAACAGTTACACTATTAAATACGCCACTAACAAATTATGTTATAAAACTAACAATAACTATTATTATTGCGACAATGAACAATTATGTGAAGAGACGTCCACCTGTTCTCAAAATATAATAAAGAATAATACCCTATCAGGATGTCAATTTACGAAAATTCAAATTAAAGTCCCCTTTCACTCATTAATACCCGAATCAGGTCATATCATCATAACGGCCCCACATGAGGCCATATTAGAAGACAAAACCCCAGAAGGGAACATTCTAACCCGCATCAATGGCACTTGGATAATTCAACCATCAACGGATGAAATCCTCCTAAATAATATCCCCATAAAATCGACAAATTCAATCCAAACCAAACTAAGGATACCTCTAATCCCTCTCAATGAAATTTCAAACCTGAACATTAATCCTATGGAATTAAATTTAAAAGAGTTCTCCAATATTCCCCAATTCGATGAACGATGGCCCTCTCTAAATACCAACGACGTCGCTTTCGACTATGACTATGTACATTTCCTAGTAAGTCCAACGTATGTCATATTAACCATATTGTTATTAATTGTACTCGGTTGTGTGTACCATAAACAAAAACGGAAAACCCCATTAATAACACAACCTGCCAGTTATCCGTTACAGTTCGCACAGTGACTCATCCCCGCGCTGCAACTCAGCACAGTGACTCATCCCCGTGCTTCAATCTACGGCGAGAGGAGTTACCACAGCCAATCGTCGACAAGACAAAGGACCTCATTCATCCACACCGGATGCGATAACGCCGCCACTTGAAGTCGCTGCGGATTCAGCAGAATCCACATCACAGACTCCCATTGTTGTCATTTTCCTAAAAGATGAATCAACTAACTCCCACTCATCAACTCCCGTATAAAAAGACTCTGTGCCCATTACTCGCTCTCTTTTCTGTTCCCGAGCTCTGTCGCGACGCAACGTTTTGTTCATTGAGAATAAATTGTTTTTAAAAAGTTAACTGTGTGTTCGCGAGTTATTTTTTATATAAACAACTCCTCCCCTCAGCACAAGCTATGCTTAAAGAGGGGAGTAGCATTGTAACTTACTTTTCAAGATTTATTGTAAAATAATGATTGAAATAAATGCAATTAAAAAAAATAATAATAATAATCTGGAGTGTTTTGAACAGGGTGGGCAATATTTAAATAGTTGTATTAAACAGTGTTTAAAACGTCTCAATTAAAGAACATGATGTCCATGAAGAACATCTCAAGTAACAATCACGTTTCTTCATCTTCAAAGTGCTCCAGGTTATTCAAAGATATAGGTACGAGTAGCAATACTGACTTCCCCATTTTATTCAGTGTGTAAAAACCTTTAAAATGAGGTGTCACTTGACAGACCGTTTCATTTTTGGATTTTATGGGTGGACCCCCCCCCACCCAACCACCCCAAAATCCCACTCAGCTTTTGGACTTTTCAACGCTGTACACGACGGAGAAGTGAGAATTGCGAATTCCGTCATCAGATTGGAACAGACTAACCATGAACATCATAATATACTTGTACTTGATACCCTGTATTATCAAGTAACAACCACGTTTCTTCATCTTCAAAGTGCTCCAGTTTGTGAACGGAATGAGATATTGCAATTCTGAAGCCACCATCGTGTCCAGCATTAAACAAAACCTTTAAAATGAGGTGTCACTTGTTAGAATGTTTCATTTTAGGAATTTATGAGGAATTTTCTCCCCCTAAAACTCCCCAAACACCCCCCCCCCCCCACTATAATTGTGTTGCATTGTTCATTCACTCTCTCCCTGGAACCCACATTCAATTTTCGAGGGGTTGAAATTGAGCATTGAGCTATCGACTAATTCTGAAATAGCCACTTCAAATATTCAACTTAATCAAATATTTTTTAATCTTCCGTAGAAAGTTGGAAAATAAATGTGTTCTCTTTCTTGTATTTCATTTACCGTTTATTTTACACATCCCAGATTGTAACGTAAACTTAGATCAACACTCTCAGTTTTTCCAAGTTTATTACCCAAGCATTCGCCCGCTTCTATTCTTCAAGAAGCCCACCATTTACGGATTACGTTGGTATCATAAGAGGACGATAGGATGATGGCTATGACTGTTGAACTCAGTTCAACAAGTGAACGGTCATGTGAGGAAAGCTAGGCCGTTCGATCGAAGGTTAATATGAAGCTTTTTAATATAAAACGTCGACTTTTTACTGAATATTCTACTAAATACAAGAAATAACGACCAGGAAGCAAGCTGTACGATATTCCAAAATGTCTGTTTTGGCATTTGGCATGCATGTATAGTTAAAATCCCCCCAAAAACAACTCCGTTGTAAAAACTGGCCCGCCAAAAAACCTCAGCCGCAAAAAGGAATGATATCCATTTTGCCCGCCAGCCACATATATAGGATGCTCGGTGCTTCGCACCTCGCTGTTGAGTATGCATATAGAAACCTGATCCTCCTACCCCTAACCTCCACCGTCAATGTTTTCCTGATCCCTGTCTCCTTCCCACAACCCCCTCTCACCCTTAGTCACCCTCGGTTTCACCTAATATGTTTCCTCTGTTACACCAGCAGGGAGCTTTACGCTTCTTTCAATGCTGTTGGCGGGAGCTTTTTGCCAGATGAAAAAGCCTGAATTAAAGCATTACTATATTATAAGTATTACTGGTGGTCACGAGTAATCAGTAGTGGTACACCTATAATGAAGTAATGCTTCAATTCAGGCTTGTTTATGTGGCAAAAAGCTCCCGCCAACAGCATTGAAAGAAGCGTAAAGCTCCCTGCTGGTGTAACAGAGGAAACATATTAGGTGAAACCGAGGGTGACTAAGGGTGAGAGGGGGTTGTGGGAAGGAGACAGGGATCAGGAAAACATTGACGGTGGAGGTTAGGGGTAGGAGGATCAGGTTTCTATATGCATACTCAACAGCGAGGTGCGAAGCACCGAGCATCCTATATATGTGGCTGGCGGGCAAAATGGATATCATTCCTTTTTGCGGCTGAGGTTTTTTGGCGGGCCAGTTTTTACAACGGAGTTGTTTTTGGGGGGATATCACATCTTTTTGCATGGCTAGTTTTCGAGTGGTACTTATACAATACGGTTCAACAACTTATACAATACAAAAGTACCTACGAGGTAACTAGTAAATGTTTTCCTAAATGAAGTTTTATCCTAGTCAAAATTTAGTAAAAAATTAGTACGCCTACTAATTTGCCTTTTTGTTTCTGGTTTTTGTGACAAGAATAATTATTTTTTGGAAATTATTGTTTATCTGAAATGTGTTTGAAAAATAAGTAGTTTTAAAATTTTTGCGAATTGGTTAAATATTAGTTTTAAAATTTTCGATTAATTAAAACAATCAACAATTTAAAAACAATTATTAAAATTTAATACAATTACTTATTCTTATTAAATTTAAAAAAATAGAAAGAATTAGAAATTTGAATAAATTTGAATTAGAAATTTTTTGAAAATTGGTTGCACTTTTTCTTGGGGATTGTGCAAATTTTTGTTGTTGAGAATCATTACAATAATTGTAATTATTGGTGTCGAAGAGAAAGAGGAAAGAGAAAGTTTGCAACTGGTAAAACGCACGTTTTTATACCAAAAATCGCGAATAACTCGAGAACCGTTGGGAAAAGTGCCAAAGTGCGCTACCCTCATTCGAAAGCCCATAAAATTTCCTATCGATCCTTAAACAGGCGCCACTCTACGACAATTTTTCTGACCACCGTTCAACTTTGATGTTTTCGGAAATTAGCCAAATCAGTAGATGTGGAATTTATTCACGTATTTTTGGCTGAGGATTAGTCAAATCGATTGAGATTTAGTTCAAAATTATTGAGCATATTCTAGACAACCTAGCGGACATTTTAAGACCAACCGCACCAATTTTCATCAATATTTGCGGCAGTTGTTGTTGAAAATAGAAAAATCACCATAACTCCTTTATTTTCCCCCTTAGGAAGCATTTTTTGATCTCAAATTAAACAGTTTGAAAAGCTGAACACAACTAAAAAAGAAAATCTGAAAAAGCTTCAATTTTGAAGGAGTTATGACCATTTGAAATTCCTAAAAAACACTATTTCCCCCCTAATTGGGGGGGAAATGGGGGGAGGGAGAAAAAATGGTCAAAAGGCACTCCCTTGGAGCATAACAAACGTGTGTGCAAAATTTCAGCTCGATCCGATTTGTCTGCTGGGCTGTAGCCCCGTCAATGAACAACGAGAAGAAGAAGAAGAAGAAGAAGAAGAAGAAGAAGAAGAAGAAGAACACGAAAAACGTGAAAAATAGTGGTTTTAAAATTGTTATACCCCCGACACCTGATGTTCCCGAGAGCTGAATTTTGGTTTACGTCCTCACGTGCCCCTGGAGAGTTGGTGTACAAAAAATCAACTCTCGAGACACTCAGGGGACCGAGCTACGGGATGGTGAAAACCCGAACTTGTTCCGTCGCGTAATCAGTGTCTCAGTCGCTTCGGTTTTCAGGGCTTCGGTTTTCTTGGCGGGCGGGACGCTCCCGCGTCCCTAGATTGGTCTAATTTTAAAATTTAGGTGTTCTTTGAGGTTGCCGTTAAATTTCCTACAACTCCAACTCCTAGAGCGTTTTGATGCTGCAGACGACAGTAAATCAATAAAGAGGCAAATCGTCAAATGGTCAATTTTAGCCAATATGGGGAAACTTGTAATTTTTCAGCCGCCGATTACTAACCTATAAAACGGTCCCATTTCAAAGTTCGCCTCAAAATCTAATGCTCCTCAATTTGCTTCTTGGTAAGGTTTTCGCTACGATGCGTTGTTTCGGAGTTAAAAGCGAAAAACTGAAGGAAGTTATTTCAGGAAAATGATGATCAAGAAAATCGTGGAGGTGAGGCAACAACAAATTGAGGCCTACTCTATTTTTCCGTAGCCATATACTAATTTAACATTGTTGATTCAAATTTTACAAGGGCTTTTCTTACTTGATGGAAGTTAATTCACGATTACACCATATAAGTGGTGTTAGTGAAGTGGTCTTCGTAATTTTACTGGTATCAATTACTATCAACTATCAAGTTACCTGTATGTTTTAACAATTTTATGCTATCTATGGCGGATGGTTATTGCTCCGGATGAAAAGAAGGAACAGTCTTTGAAATTAACCTAATCTTTAATTATAAGGATCTCAAATTTACATCAATTATACAAAATTAAATAGTATGACGTGGACAATGAACGTCATAAACACTCATGTAAGGTACGCAAGTAAATCTGCATTACATCGCAAATCAGACATATTTAAGATTTTCCATCAAGAATTTCAGGTACCCTGCAGTCTTTACAACATCCTCAACGCTTATTTGACCAAGGATTTTATTCAGGACTGAATCATGTCTGGCAGAGTTGTTTGATCCCACCATACGTTTTTGAGCTACACATAACTATGATGAGGAATATCGAGTACGTTATAGGCATGATGGAGTTAGCTGATCTGAGCTAACTAATCACGAATAGACAAATACAGTATAATCCTCCTAACGCTTTTCGTTAAGTACTGTCAGACGCACCACCATGAGGGTATTAACCTATTCATTTAGGAACGAGGAATGGGGATATTTTTTATGCGTCGTAATTAGGAGGTTATTGCAGATTACGTGGAGCACAACTCCTAATCAGGATGCCACTACAATAGAGTTTTCACGAGGTTAATATTGAGATATTACTTTGAACAAATACTTACACCCGTAATTTCGATCTTTATTACACTGTAACTTCATTTTCATCAACATGCGGTCATTAACATGTTTAAAACTTTAAATGGAGGTACCATAACAGAGTTTGTGACTCGAAAATGGATTAAGCGCCCTTGAAAACAGCTTAAAACCTTCAGTTTAACCGACATAAATGGGCGGAGAGTGCCGTCCTCCAACATCGAACTTTCCACTCGCTGAACTTACTTAACAAATTTTCTGGTTCCGTAAATCCTAGCGACGCGGATAATCCCGGTTGGATGGTACCGTTAAAAAAACAATATGCTTATAAATTTATACACATGTACAGAATTTCCAAGTCAAATTCAACCTTCCTCGACTTTAACAGAAAATATCGATTTTAATCAACCGAATTGTGAACCCCATCGCTAACCGTTGGTTGCTTCATTTAAGGCTTAAATGTGACTACACTATAGTGGTTCAGTGCAGTTACTAGGTACAACATAGTACCTATTCATTCATAGTGTGAATCATCATAGTATTGTTCAATTTCAGCTTTGAATAATGTAGAAATGTAGAAATTGAATTCGGATTGGAGAAAGTTGACTTTGGTTTTGAGAAAGTTTAGTTCAGTTTGAATTTGGTAGGGAAGATTCTGAATTTGGTGTGGAAAAGGTTGAATTTGGTTTTGGAAGAGGTTGACTTTGGTTTGGAAGAGGTTGAATTCGGTTTGAAAGAGGTTGAATTTAGTTTGGAAGAGGTTGAACTCGGTTAGGAAGAGGTTGAATTCGGTTTGCAAAATGTTGAACTCGGGTTGGAAGAGGTTAAATTTGGTTTGCAAACTGTTGAATTTAGATTGGAAAAGGTTGAATTCGGTTTGGAAGAGGTTGAATTTGGTTCGCGAAAGGATGAATTTGGATTGTAAAAAGTTGAATTAGGTTTGGAAGTTAATTTTCTATACATTACCAAATAATTTTGTTGTGTTGGTAATGCTAAATGACCATGGTAATATTAATCTGGAATTACTTTTATATTTTAAGTCACGTCGAGCGTTGTTTAAATCAACACAGAACTTTCACTCTGACCTCACTCATTGTTGTAATAATTGACTACGTCATTTACATGTTTCGTCCAAGATGCTGATTGCTACTATGGTCGCCAATACGATAAAAAATATTCGTTGGGAAAACAACAGCTGTACTCGTCCACATGAAATATTCATACCCATATAAATACTGAAGAAAAGGGTTTATTTGTAGAAGATCCTCGTGGCATAGTCGGCGTAAAACTAACACTATGAACTAATATTGGTTCTATCAATGTTTGGATTGTGAAACATTGTCGTTGGGTTGTATAAAGTTTTGAATCGGACATGAATTGATTTAGTTACTCCAACAATGAAATTCGTCTACGGTCTTATCCTGTGTTCGCTCGCAGTCGCCGTTGTCGTCGCAGGTAAAATACCCGTAGCTGCCTGACACAGGTGGCAATTTTGACTCCTGTATTATTTCCGTTCAAATGATTGCCTCATAAAATTTAAAGTACGAAAAATTGGTGCACAAGTGAAAAAACTTGTAAAGCGAGTAATTGTAGTTCTGTTCAATAGGTTTCGAATAATTATTTTGAGGATTTTAATCTGCTCAAAGATTTCGTCAGTCAGATTGCCCTTCGATTTTTGTCAACGTTTACAGAGTTGGTTCCACGCGTTGGCCAACTCCTGGTATTCGTTAATTTCAAGACGAAATTCTTGCCTAAATCAACCTGACTACTCTGAGTAGTCAAAGTATGGTATTCAATGACTATCGAAAGCAAATGCCCCCTTGTACATAGAAAATGCAAAAGACAAAGTTTCCCGCTGCGATCAATGAGAGGTACGTACATGCTTTAATCATTAATCAGCGTTAGGTACTCAAACGGTGGAACTTATCATGCAGCTCCGGTAGAGAGCAAGCTTTCGCATAATCTCACTAATCATTATAACGGCTCCAAGTCGATAATAGGCCAAATCGCTTAAGGGAATTCAACATGTCCAATGATATGATGAGCAAACATATCAGTGATATTAATTACGCTTATTTCTTCTCGGGCATCAAACTTCGAGCATTTTCAGTTTACTTCTTACGGACAAGAAATCAACTGTGGGGAACCACTATATTCGATATATTATTATCACAATAAATATCTACCAAGAGCAGCACACCATCAGTCGAGAACTCCCCGTCCGGGTGTTTCCCAAGACAGGTCAACTACCGCTTCACAGGGTCTTTTCCTTTGTAAGAGAGTATGGTGAGAAGAGGGAGGCCTATATATAGCATCGACCAGCCATAAGCAACTATGACAGTGGTAGGCGCTCTTGGTACTCCCTCACTCATATTCAAGCCTTCTCATTCAACCCAAAAACCATTCCTCAAAGTTAGCCTAGTCTATCAAATTAAGCCCTTTTAAAATTGGTCAGTTTTTAGTCAGCCATTCCTCTCATACGAATTAAGTGAATGGTGTGTGCAGATACAAGTATCTGGTAACGACCGCCAACTTATTTCGCATCCTCTCTCTATACCTCTCCTCTATATAACAACACTTTTTATATAGCACCTTCTCCTATGGTATGGAGTGCGGAAGTGACCACCTTCGGTAACACAGGTCATTCCTTTTACCACCTTCTCTTTAACTTCTCCTATGTGTAACTAGGCGTGCGGATGTACACATCTGGTAACACTTGATACACATAACCCTTACCTCTAATCTGGAGTGCGGGGTCCAGTACCCCCGGTAACACAGATTATCCTTCACGCTATCTCAAAAACCTTTCTCCAAACCTACTGAACCAAAAATCCAGCTAGTATCCTCATCGGAAGGAAACGTTTAAACAGTGAGGTACTCGTACCATACTGCATCACAGAAGAAAGGTCCTCAAATAAACAATAGTATTTTCACATCTACCATACTTTGACACTACTCTTTGATCAAAGCAAATGTTCATATCAAGATTTCTTCGTAACGGCTGCAGATTTGACTCACAGCCTGACGACTGGACTAAAGAATCGTAGACCCGAAAATCTGTACAAAACAAAAAGGTCTTAAATCCTTTAAATCCCGATTTTGTTCTATGTCCTAACTTTCTTCAACTCTACCGAGAGCCCTTGAACTGTTTGATTCATTCAACTCCAGCCTTCCAGATAATTACAGCGTAACTGCTGTGAGTAGCTACTACAAGAATTCAGGCTCTCAGCTCCACCACCACCTAGTCCTAATTAAATCTTGAAAATTCTACCATCCAGTGCCACTTACCATACGATGCCGGAAACACTTTTCAGTTTAGGAAGTCAATCCGACTCAAGTTCTGCTCCGATGTTCTATAAAATGAATTAAATATACTTACTCGAATAATCAGTAAGTAGCTCGGGTGTAGCTCAAGTGGCACCCGTGATTATCAACAAGTTGATGATTCAATACGAAATAAATATATTGAAAATAGATAACTGCTGGATTAACAGATGTTCAATTCTCACCAGTCTCCCTCTGCATAATATCCAATATAAGGTTTCTTCTTCAACGTATTCGCATTGTGTTTCAGATGACAGTGAAAATGCAAAGCAGACTCCAAACTTGCGGCTTCCAGGGAGGATTGGTGGACGAGTCGTCGAGGTGATCCAGAAGGCCCATAACACGGTCAGCGGCCTGATAACTGGATTGTTGCCCAATGCCGGCGAAGTTGATTACACCGATCAAGACGCCGTCGACACGGAGAACGCTCCAATAGATAATGATGAGAAGGGGTACTAAACCTGGTGGTTAACAACGGAAACAGGCTCTTGAACGCATTTGAGACTAAATAAAGTAACATAACACTCGTGGAGATTAATTTTCCAGATTTGGAGCACTACTCGGACAGTAATTTCTAAGACTGGTATGCCAATTTGACCCGTACAAGACGGGTATCTTTCTTTTCCATATCTGTGGCACAGTTTGGTCTGAATGTGTTCACCCCTTCCCTCTTTTTGTTATGAGTAATTGGTTTATAGTCGCGTCTCAAATTGAGGAAAATATATCTCCCTATCATCAAATAATGTATCCCCCTGGACCCCTCTTCATGTTTCATTTTGAGCCTTACGGCCAAATTTCTATAAGCATGGAACACCCTCTCAGCTGATCCGGGGCCTGGACAGCCTCAAGTTAAAATCCTAAAAAGGCTACATACAAAATTACAGCTTCATAGTGTGAATAGCATAGAAATTAGCTTTAGAAGCCTCTCAGATTATCCGGGGCCAGGGCAGAATCATGTTAAAGTCCTAAGGAGGGTAGATGCCAAATTACATAGTGTGAATAGCGTATAAATTAGCCTTGGTAGTTACTCGCTGATCCGGGGCCTGGACAGCGTCAAGTTAATGTCCTAAGGAGAGTACATGCCAAATTATAGCTTGATAGAGTGGATTATAAATGTTATGACCATAGCTCTGCTATTCGTACAGTCACAAGTGGCGAACGATCAAAAATGGCAAAGATACATTTCCATAGCAACGGTTTGGTTGTAAATCATTATAAAATCGGAAATAGTTTAGCGTTTACGGAAATAGTTTAGCGTTTAGTTACAACGGACGGTCACACGCTCGTTTCGTGCCAAAAATATGAAGGTTAAACATGTTCATGTTAATATCAAATAGCTCATATTGTCCTGTTGTCTAAAAGGACTTACCGAATTTGGGGCCAACTCTGTAGATAATATTCATCTATGAAGTTGTGCTTGAGGTATGTTACATAATATTATATTATGTACTGCTACAGTATATATACAGTATATATGCTACAGTATAATATGTTATACTGTAGTAGTCGCCATGAAGCGCAGCTGCTAGACAAATGACCGTTTTCTATATAATATATATTATAGAGTTTCATTTTTTGCAATTTTTACTGATTTCACATTTCCTATTACATATATTATTATTGACGTAGAATATTTGTGTCGTACTCATTTTTGATTGGAGTAGTCCCAATTCTTAACAGACACCTTGGGCTCAACTAAGCATAAGACTGGTGATTTGCGAAATCAGTAGACGTAATGCTTCCATTTAAGAGCTAATTCCCTTAGCGCATTAAAATACTTAGTGGGTCGGTATATGATTCCATTCAACACAGATACCTGATCACTTCAAGAGCACCTCCTCCTATAGTGAGTTTTCGTGCATTGATACTTTATGGTAGTACAGGAACAATTGGGCATTTGTCAAAATTTGGTTACAAGTTACATTTGAAATACGATTTATGAAGCAGACGAGCGAAAAAGACGAGCATGTTTAAATACATGGTGATTTGAATAAGAAATGAAAACAAGTCAACAACAGTGATCTTTGAAACCAGTAGCCCCCAATAACTTGACGTTTTGCTTCCATTTAAGACCTCATTTCCTTCGCGAACGTTATACTGTAAATCAGTAAAAGTTTGGGAACTCTATCTAACATTGACTATAGGTATGCACTGCCAATATTATGCGTTCACTTTTATCAACATAAACGTGAAAATATACAAAACTGTTTCATTTAAAATTCTAAAAACGTGCGGCGTTGTTCCAACTCCAATTGTCGATCATAATGTTCCATTAACTCCAATAATGTGAAAGATGTGGAAAAGAAAACTCTACAAGAGTCTTTTCGGCAAGTGGTGTTCAAAAAAAATCGCTGTCACTGGCTGTAACCACTATTTAACAGCTTTTCTCCACGAGGAAAATTGGTACATCAAAGATATTGTACCACCAGCAATTTAATGAAGCTGAGGAACACGTCGTGTTCAGATTTGCGGGTTTTGAGCCGCCATCTTTTTGGACTCTTTGGTTTTGTGAATATCCGGCCAGAGGGGACCAAAGTCTCTTTCCTGTTCTATGAAATGGGTGATTGTAGGTATTTTCAATGCATATGAAAAACTTGATCTCAGGAAAAACTGAATTATTCTGGGTTTCTTCCTAACTACGCATTATCAACGGGTTATTGGGTGCCTATAGTATACTGACGACAATCTATTGAACTGAATATAACCACATAAGAACAACGTTGAGAAAAGTTATAAGGTGTAGTGTAAAGAAATTGATAGTGTGGCAACACACATGTGTTTAGATCCAAGTTGTTGTTGATATTGAAAATCTTGTGGTCAGTCTTGTTACGAAATTTACCCGAAAAGATTATTTTGTTGATTTTGCTCGTGAAGACTTTACAATTGCCACAATACATTCTATCCAAGTATGTACTCATAGTGAGCTTCTGGATCCATTGCCTGACGTGCCGTATATCTACTGACAGATTCAATTTCTTTAGCAATAAATTGTTGATTTTTCTTGGGGTTTTTAGTCTTGTAGTTTTTGCTTCTTGAAACCATTCAAACCCAACGGGGCCCTTGTTCTGACAGTATCCCATTAGAAGTACGAGACCAGATTTTCTATTACGAGGCTGTCAATATGATTTGAAGGGCTCGCAGCTACTTTCTATCAGAATTTAAATGGAACTTCTAACAGTTCTCCATCAAATACGAGAGTTGTTTTTTCTCTCTCTCTCTCTCGCTCCCTCTTTCATAACTCTCTCCAAGTTAAATTTCCAGTTTGGTCCTCCAATCGCGGAAAGGCTCCTGAAGGGGGCGGGTCCCGTGGGCGCGGAGTTACCATAGCGACCGCGCCTCCGAAGTCCCAATCAGATGCTAACATTGATCCAATCAGTAATTCAAGGCCCTCGGTATTGTTTGAATTTATAGCTTGCCCTAGGTTTGAAGGTTTTGAACCGCCCACCGCACCAGCTTCCTCTACCACCAATCAACCCCTTTCCCCTCGTCAAACCCAATGCTACTCCAAGTTCAATTATAATAACCATTGTAAACCATTAAACCCTGAACAAATAGTCCGTTTGATTGCGCCATTTCTGTACACATTATTATTGTGATGTTACTACTGCCGCTTCGAAATGAAACTGATTGAGTTCTATTTCAATCAGGTACTGAATTGTATCTTGATGCGTGAATAGGGTACATTCATATTACATATTCAGAAATTCGAACCAACTTAAAATGTTATAATCTAAATGTAGATATTAGACAATGTTCCTTACACCATACATGAGATACGCCTGTGAGTTGCCACAGTGGGTGGGGCTGTGACCAGAACACATTTTCGGTCCTTTTTGGATGCCCAACCTCTCCAAGAAAACGCCTCGAATCCATCCACAAAGATTTATTATTACCTACCAGTCTAGTCCTTAAAGTCGTGTACAGACAAGGCCAGTTGGGAGGCATGCAACTTTGCCAAGTGATCAATCGAGTAGTGTTCAGACGTTTTAGTTGTAAGTTGCAAGTGCAGTGCCAAATAAGGACCTACTGTTGTGTCTTGTTAAGAAACTTTTGTCAAATAATAAATATGTACCCTTTTGAACGTGACGCTACTAAGGAGTAAGACGTGAAATTTAACAACAACAACAACAACAATTGGGTATATTTGACAATTATAAGTATGAACAATTGGAACGCGTTTTGTGAACAAGAACAATGAATTTTGAGTCGAGGAGGAGATTTGGCTCAGTGTTGCCAGACCTGGTGAGTGGACTTGCGGACGGCTGACGGTATAAATGCGGATTTCGATACGAAAGTGCGGAGAACTGCTAGACTCTTGCCAGAAATTTTAAAAACGCTAATAAAGTGTTATTTTAGTTTAAAAAGACCTTTTTGTTCCAATTTTATTTATAATATAAGAACATCCTAGTGTCTTTCCCCCAAGCGGGAAAGCCAGGAACTACGGCCGGCAAGTTGGGGCGGGAGGCCGAAGGGTTTTAATTAATGGTGCCCTTTCGTTCTCGCTGTTATAGTAATGCCAACTCAAACGCAAGCACATACGGGGAGATTTCGTATATTTCCTATATATACATAGCATATTATAAGCCTTTCCCGAGGAAAATGACGAAAATGCGGATTTTTTACGGTCCCCGAGAAGAAAATGCGGATTGCGGATGTGAAGATAGAATTGGGGTACAAAATGCGGAAATGCGGGATATCTGGCTACACAGATTTCTACTGATTTGCTAGATGTCTGTAAACAAGAGACGAACGAATTAATTTAGAGCCAGCGAGTTGAAATGTAGTGTAGCCTCGCTACAAATGAATAAAACGAAAGGAGCACAACAGGGCGTTGGCTGGGCTAAGGAGAATAACCGGGGTTTTTCCCAAAAGTCAGGAAAGGGGCCCCCACGAGCACTATATAAACCCGCAGGAGACCCAGGTGATATCACTCGTCCCCTTGTCTTCTTTTCTAAAACCTAAACTTGTCAATATTTATCTCCTATAACCCTCTGAATTTGTGAAACGAGCTGTTTTTCCGTTGGAAGAACATTATGTCCTTCATTACATGGTATAGCTGTTTTCCCTTTGGGAAGTAGTTTGTCTCCTGAAGAACTCTAACTTGCTCTTCCGTATGAGATAGTTGACCGCTTGGTGAAACAGAGGGCCCAAACAGGAATGCCGCTGGAGTTGGTAGTTGGGATAAAAGATTTCTTTTCCCTCAATGGGCAGGCTATATCGGTAAGGACCGAGCAGCAGCAGTATTGCTCAGCCGAACACCCTACATACGAGTATACCTTGGTTAAGCCAAAGAGCAAAACCATATGTAGACTGCGATCAAACCACCGCACTTGGGACGAATATTTGGCCGAAATTGGAGTGCCAGCCTCAGAGGAGTGTAGCGGATGGCAACTTTGGCAATGGAATCCTCGCTGTACAAGACCAACCACACAATCTGTTTGACAGCATCCTTTTAATTATGAATCGATTTTACAAAGCAAACCCTTTGCAATGTTAGTAAACAAATTTTTTTTAAATTCAATAATGGCTGTAAGGTACGTTTTTAATTCCAAAAAACTTGTATTTTGCCTCCTGCCTTCAAGTTTTTATTTCAAAAAACCGGTTTTGGACTCAAAACACATATTTATGTCTTTTACACGTGTCATTTTCTCCCACGTCCATAGCTGCTTTGTAAAAGAATAACAGTATTCAGTATTGATAAGCACCGAAAATCTGACAATTCAGTCGATCAGTCCATTCATAATTTCAATAATGAACCCTTTGCCTCGACCAAGGCCTTCTCAGAATCAACCAACAACATATTTTAGTTTTTTCTTCCACACCCCCTCAAAATGCGTAACTTTACGCCATGAAAATTTTAATAAACTGACTGTGTGGGTGACGGGGAATCAACTGAATGTATACGAGGACGTTGGTTTTGGAGTGTTCAACCCAACGAGGGCGATGCTCGCGTAACGCTCTCTTACGTTAATCTACCTCGACGGATCCTTTGGAAGTTGTAAGGAACTCGGAATCTCATTAACCCGCTCTTTGATCCTCAAAGAGAAGAAAAATTAAAAAAAAAAATTAAAAAAAATTTAATCGAATGTCCACCAACGTCTGATGTAACGGCGAACTAGGGCTTTCATAAAGTGGTAGAAGGAGAAAAGTGATAATTTCTCCGAGGAAAGTTAAGGTTTCATTAGGCCAAAGAGCTTCTTTTCTTAGTTGGTAATTGCAGGAGAGACCTTCTCATCTTCTTCGATGAAGAGCCGGGCGGAAGGTGCTATAAAAACTTCAAGTGGTGTTTGCGGTTCGGGGGTGGAAATTTTAACGAGTTTTCGAGTTTACAACCACTTTCTGGTTGGTGGAGACGGGGGAAAGAGTGGAGGAGGGCTTTAATATTTTATTGCTCATTTTCCTCAGAATATCGTCGTAATAACTTTGTTTGAGTTCGCCGCTCGCTACAGATCATTAAGGTACACCTTGAAGCGGAACCCATTTAACTGTCACATGTGAAGTGGATTGATGTCTGCCAATATTCACCAAAGTTGAAGAGCTCCAAGTTCATCATGCGATTTGATTCGATAAAAACCGAGATGAAATAGAAGTACGAGAGGAACACTCTTTTTCAATATGTTAGTAATCGACTTGTTTAACTATCATCGTGGTTAAATATATTTGATATTAGGCTTGGTCTAGTGCGTTGGTGCGAAGCCACTCGCTTCCGCGGGGATGTCCCTAGTTCAATAGGGAACGCCAGTGTGTTAGAGAATAATTCTTTGATGGTCAAAAATCGAAAATTCGTGAGTCACAAGACATGTAAACGAGTAATTTGAAACGAGAAAATGTTTGTGTAACTACCATATCGAACTGAAGAATGGCGAATTTGAATGTTTTCCGCTCAACGTGGTTGAACAGGGTTGTAGTTGATACAGCGGCTGATAGGGGCTGTAATGGTCCCCAGAGGTAGAACAGAATAATTAGGTAGGTACAACTCCAACAATCTGTTTTGTTGCTGATTATGGCCTACCTCATCACTCCCCTGCTTTTCACTACTTAGTTCCTATATGTTGCTGTGTTGCAAAACTTTTTTTTCAGCAATTAGTTTTTGATAACATCCTATCTAGTTTTAATATCAAAACTCGGCGCTTCGCGCCTCGCCAGGGGGGCAAGCCACCCTGGACCCCCCGGATGCTTACCGTTTGGAGCCTGCGGCTAAAAATCGAGAAACATGGAACATGCTTTAGCTATGTCTTCTTTCTCTGTTTGTTTGCTTGCACAACTATAAAGGTTTATAGCACTTATGATTACTCACTACTTCTCAACTCACTATTTCTCACTACTTCTTATAGTTGTCATGACGGCAATGGATACGATGTATGTTTTCTAATTAGCTTCCCTGGTAATGAAGCTTCGACCCTCGCACATAAGATTGTTTACTAACCATTTATAACATCGCATTGTTGGATAATAATAAATGGTTAGTAAACAATCTTATGTGCGAGGGTCGAAGCTTCATTACCAGGGAAGCTAATTAGAAAACATACATCGTATCCATTGCCGTCATGATAACTATAAGAAGTAGTGAGAAATAGTGAGTTGAGAAGTAGTGAGTAATCATAAGTGCTATAAACCTTTATAGTTGTGCAAGCAAACAAACAGAGAAAGAAGACATAGCTAAAGCATGTTCCATGTTTCTCGATTTTTAGCCGCAGGCTCCAAACGGTAAGCATCCGGGGGGTCCAGGGGGGCTTGCCCCCCTGGCGAGGCGCGAAGCGCCGAGTTTTGATATTAAAACTAGATAGGATGTTATCAAAAAACTAATTGCTGAAAAAAAAGTTTTGCAACACAGCAACATATAGGAACTAAGTAGTGAAAAGCAGGGGAGTGATGAGGTAGGCCATAATCAGCAACAAAACCGATTGTTGGAGTTGTACCTACCTTCCTGCCAGCCGTCTTACGTCATACGCTCGTGCGTCATAGGCTCTGACGCACTTGTTGGCCTCCTGCCAGCCGTCTTACGTCATACGCTCGTGCGTCATAGGCTCTGACGCACTTGTTGGCCTCCTGCCAGCCGTCTTACGTCATACGCTCGTGCGTCATAGGCTCTGACGTACTTGTTGGCCTCCTGCCAGCCGTCTTACGTCATACGCTCGTGCGTCATAGGCTCTGACGTACTTGTTGGCCTCCTGCCAGCCGTCTTACGTCATACGCTCGTACGTCATAGGCTCTGACGCACTTGTTGGCCTCCTGCCAGCCGTCTTACGTCATACGCTCGTGCGTCATAGGCTCTGACGTACTTGTTGGCCTCCTGCCAGCCGTCTTACGTCATACGCTCGTGCGTCATAGGCTCTGACGCACTTGTTGGCCTCCTGCCAGCCGTCTTACGTCATACGCTCGTGCGTCATAGGCTCTGACGTACTTGTTGGCCTCCTGCCAGCCGTCTTACGTCATACGCTCGTGCGTCATACGCTCGTGCGTCATAGGCTCTGACGTACTTGTTGGCCTCCTGCCAGCCGTCTTACGTCATACGCTCGTGCCTCATAGGCTCTGACGTACTAGTTGGTTTCCTGCCAGCCGTCTTACGTCATACGCTCGTGCGTCATAGGCTCTGACGTAATGGCCCGCCGGTCGCTTGTGTTCTGACGTGATCTGAGGGAAAGGGTGAATTAAGGGAACAAATGTTTCCCGTTTCAGTTTATGTGCCAAAGCAAAGACATGAAAATGTCAAAAAAATATGTAAATAGGTACCTAAGCCCAACTGTAATGTCAATTTTCTGACAATGAGTTTTCGACTTTAGTTTTCATACCTTTTTACTTAAGTACTTATTGCAATTTGAGACTGATAATGAGCTGTTTGCAAATAAAAAGTCTAATAACTACTTTATTACATCTTATTAATCTATTTTCAAGTTCCGATTCACAGTTGAATGTATTTTATTTAGATGTCGTAAAATTCGAAAACGATGGAATGACGAAACCTGTCGACTACTGACTCAAGTGATACTGTCGACTTCTAACACATGTAGGTCGACTACTAGTGCAAAACCATGTCGACTACTGAAGAAAATGTTGGTCACTGGTATCGACTACTACCTAGAGCATTGGGATTTTTTACAAAACTTGTTTTTCCCTTTTCAAACCATGTTGAATAATATTTCCCGCTGCCAGGTCTTTTAGGGAAGGATCTTGGGTACACAATGAACAGGTTTGCAATGAGAAAAAAACCGAGTGAATATTGAAATGTCATCCATTTCTGACCTATATTTAAAATTTCAAGTATCTAGCTCATCATCAAAATTTAATTTGTTTAAACAAATAGGTATTATTTAAACAATTTTACAGACAAGAAACCGAGTGAATATTGCATTGTGATACAGTTATGACCTATTTTTAAAATTTCAAGTCAATAGCTCAGCATCAAAATTTAATTTGTATTTAATTAATTTGTATTAATTTAATTTAATTTAATTTGTATTATTACAAAAAGGTATTATTTAAACAATTTTACAGATGAGAAACCGAGTGAATATTGCAATGTGGTCTATCCCCAACTGACGGTTAAAATTTCTAGACTGTAGTTTACCTGGAAGATGAAAAAAGGCAGTTTTACTCTGGGCGGCTACCCGGGACCCACCTAACGGCCGTTTTCGACGCGAAGTTTAGTGTTTTTCCTAAACCTTTGCGCGCTCACTGTGAACGAACGGCTGGTCGCACAAAAATCCAATTGGTCTTAAAAGATTCGTAATTTTTCAGGTCATTCAAAAGTGAACTAAAAATTACACCGTTTCTTGAGAATTTTTAGAGATATGACATTGTCGAAATTTCAAAGTTCGTTTTGAACCCCTTCCCCTTGACCTAGGGTTATGAAAAATTCCGAGGATCATTGTGGGGCTGGTCCAAACCCAGAAACCAAATGTCGTAATTTTAGCTCAACGCTAACTGGGCAAAGTGGCGCGGACGGGGGACGGCGTACGGCGTACGGCGGACGGACGGATTTCTTTTTATTCGATTTTCTGAATCTACGTATCTTGAAACGTAAACCAACAAATTTTGAGGGGGGGTTAAAATTTTTTTTTCTTTGGGCGATTCCAATGGTTCATTATCGAAGATAATAAACCAAAATCGTTCACCACTCGTTGGATAGCTCTCGATTTACCTAACCATATTACGTTAACCACTGCGGAGTGAGTGGCCGACAAGCTGTGGTATGAGCGTGATTGTTTAAATAACTGTTTACACACAGGTGATCATTCTCAATCATTTATATTGTCAACACGAACGCAAGCTTCGTATAAAACTGATGGGAGGGGGCGCAAAGACATAAAATGTCCCTCGTGGTTGCGTACTTGTACGAAAGCTGTACCTACCGTTTGTGTTTCGTTATTTTTTTTGTAATTTTCGTTATAGTGTACTTTTGAGCTAGGTACGCACACCATGTTGAAGCCGACATACGCAATTCCCAGTGATTTTTTAGAAAAATAATAAATTCGTTGAAAATGACCAAAATTGGCGCTTTTGGTGTGATGTTAACGATATGAGAAGCCATCCTACCATTTCGACGACGTACCTACTGTGAGTACCATCATACGTAGTGGCTCGAGTTGGGTTTTCCACATAACAGTGATTTACAAGGAGCAAGTAACAGCAGTTGTGAAACGAACTGATTCATTTTTGGAACAAGCGGCAATTTCTTTCGTGTGCATCGGTACAGAAGAGCGACTCTCAGATGGCGAAGGTAAAGATGGAGATAAGGTAGGCGCGTGACCCTGAGCCTTGGGGGCCGTGCATCCCTCCCCCCCCCCCGCAACCACCCATCTCACCATCGCCATTTCGGGTGAAACGGCGTGTACTACTGAAATGGGTGAAACTGCGAAGAGGCGAGGTAGTGGGTGGTGACGTTTTCAGGACAGCTAGTAGCTCACCTGGAGCTCGGATGCTGAGTGAGGCTGTGCCCCGAGGATCAATACGCCATCAACGAGGGGTCGGTAAAGTAGCGGGAGGGGTGAGGGCGAGGGGGAGGGGGGCTCCTTTTATTCCATCTCCCCCTCGAAATTCAACCTCCTACCGTAATAATGTTCATCAAAGTCAAAATCGATATCCGTCAAGTGCACCCAGTCTATTTCATTACGCTGTTTCATTTCAACGTAAAGTAAATCATTTGAAACACTCCTCGTGATCCCATGAAAAATACAAGAAAAACACGGAACTCACGTTTAGAACTAAACTATTAAAAATATTATCCACAACATTTGGTCTTGTTCTGGAAAACTACGAGTGAATTCATGTTTTGAAGAATTTTTTTTTTTTTTTTGAACTACCTTGTATTGTTTATTGACTCAAATATTTACAAAGATTTAACAAATATCAACAGTATACAATCGACATGAGGGATGAGATACATTAGCCCAACAGTTAATGTGATTTGAACAACATTAATTTACAACAAAATAGTAGTATTATATATAATAAAATAACACACCCACGATCTAGTCCAGTAAAGCGGTGCTATTATGAAGTTCCGTGATGAATTTCCGTTTCAAAGTTTTGCGAGGAATTTGAGACGATTCCCTTTTAATCAAGGGGTTTTGATGCTTGCTCATCGTCGTAGCCAAGAGTGCTGTCGAATTATCTCACTGACTTGTTCAATGTGAAGGTCCTTGTGGAGGGTATCATTACTGACGTACCAAGGTGCGTCAGTTATCATTCTTAGGACCCGATTTTGAAAAACCTGAATATAATTTAGGTTGCTTTTTGCACTTGCGCCCCAGATTTGGCAACCATAGGTCCAAATAGGTCTGATCAATTGCATATACATAAGTTTTTTAGTGCTTAAACCTATGTGTTTACTCTTGAGCAGGCTATATAGTTCTCTGAGTCTTGACCTCAATTGACCCGTAAGGAATATGATGTGCTCCGAAAACGTAAGTTTTGAAGAAATAAATCCTTATTTGAGGCGTTTGCTATCAAAATCAGCTCATTCCATATTATTCTGAAATCCACTTCTTTGTATATTTTGAAAGTTTAGAGGGTCCTTCATAACCTGACCAAGGGTCCTTCATAATCCAGCTTACTATAACCCAAAACTAGATGAAAAGGTTTGCCCTCTGCATCAAATCCAGCTCATTCGAAGCTTCTGCCATCTCCCACGAGTGCCATTCTGTTCCATTTGGCGTAGCAATTTATGACCTTTTTCACATTGTACCAAAGTTTATGTCTCAACTGAGAAATTTCAGATCATTTGAAAAAGTTAAGTGGATATCATTTATTTAAAACTCGTAAAGACACAAAATTTGTATTGTTAATAATATTTAATATTAACTGGTAAATTGGAAAAAACCAATTTCACACAACCTAATTGAACAAAAAACAACTTTAGAACTCTGGACGTGAGAAGTTTTTTGTCTCTCCTGTAAAATTTCCAAAAATGGAATCAGCTGGTTTTGATAGCAAACGCCTTATTTTAGACACCACGATAAAAACGTCAGGTTGGTGAATACCGAAAAAATACAGCTATTTTTTTATGGCCCAAACATTTGACAGACGTTACTGAGCTCTACCGGTACAATATGCACTTAAACTGTTTGAATATCTTTCTGGTAGGTACTCAGAATAACAAGAAACTAATCAGATTATTTATCAGACCATGGATTATTTATCAGCTCGTTGTAGAAGAAGAAAAACAAAAATCCACAGTCTTGCAGAATGTCAATAAGCGCAAATTTCCGAAAAAATAACTGGTTTTATGGAAATTTTCTCCATTTTATGCCGAGTAACACCTCAGTTTATAGATTTTTTCAGACTGAATGGTGAATTGCAATATCTCTTTTCGTTATAACGAATCAGATTAGAGCAAGTGAACCATGAAGAATATTTCAAGTAACAACCACGTTTCTTCATCTTCAATGTGCTCCAGTCTGAGGGCGGAATTAGATATCTCAATTTTGACATCAGCATCGCGTTCAACATGAAAAACCTTTGAAATGAGGTCCCATTCGTCAGACTGTTTCATTTTTGGAATACATGGGTAATTTTTCCCCCCTAAAACTCCTCAAAGTCCCTTCCCATCTACGAACTTTCGATTGCTGGGATAGATTTTTTGTGCAAATTTGAACTTTTTATCTCAATTCTAACGAGAGTTAGGTACCGTCTGGAACACTATGAACGAGCCATAGTGGCCTAGTCCGAAACAAACGCATTTTTCTATGTTTGCATTATTCTTCATGGAAAGGAGGATACCCCAAAAATAGTTCAACGTGCATATGAACCCTTTGGCTTTATATGAACTCAGGATAGTCTAGAACGGTATTGGGTATGACATTTTTTCGAGTTTTAAAAAGTTTGGACCGAGAAAATTCGCTAAAATTAAAAAAAATTATTAGCATGGATTGCCGTGTGGTTCGAGAGGTCATTCATTATTATTTATTCATTCCTTTTTAAATTTTTCATTAAGTATGAAAAACAAGTTTTACACTGGTGAATTCGATGCACTACCAGTTGAGCTCTGCAACCATCACTGTTCTATACTTCCTGGCAACATTTTGGAGGCAACATTTTGTTATTTAGAGTTCCCTAGCGCCCAGACGTCAAACCCTAAATGCCGACAGCACTGGGCAGTCACCGAAAAGGTGAGCCAAATCCTCTTGAGCCGCCATGCTGCACATAGAACAGATTCGACTCGGGCTATCTGACCGAAGGAGTGCACCCCTGATTGTCAGTACTCAACGGCGAACCCAAAGTGGGTGATCCAAATTCCGCCCCCGCGGAACCCTGGTCTTCCAACAACATCAAGCTGAGGGCTCTAAAGTCAAGTTCGAACCTAATGTAAGTACGAGTAGGTCCTTGAGTATGTCCTCAGCTTAATAGCGGGTCCTCCTCTTAATTAGAGCACGATAAGGGCACACTTAGAAAGCTCAGCTGCTGAAGGTAGGTACACCCAGGGCTTTATAAACGAGGCAGGACACTGAATATAGAAAACTCGTACAAATAAACTGAGTGCGCACTTGAGGTGACTGCCGACTGCCCCTTGGTGTGAAGCCCTCCTGAGCCCAGTGTAAACTCAGTTCATAGCCAAGTGGGCTTTATGAATAAAAGCTTATTGTACACTTACGAATACCTACACTCAACATTGCAACTATGAGTATGCGCTCGTCAGCCCATTTGACGGAGAACCAAACGAATAGGTACCTACCTTTTCGAGGACTGACGGGAGCGTTCAGACTAAAAACCAGCACGACTGATCGGTCTTGAAGGAGAGGAATAACTCGTGCGCCGGGTCGACGGAGGCTGAGATATTTTCGAACCAAAAATTATAAAGAGCATTGAATTGTCATAAGATCATCTATAGCAGGGGTCGGCAACCTGCGGCCCGCCTGCCAAATGTTGCGGCCCGAAAGAAATTGAACATTTTAAAGAAAAAAATTAGATTAAAAAAAAATTATTTCCTTCAAATAATAATTAAATTTACCAATAAAAAGAAATAGAGTAATTACTTTTTTTCATTTTCTGAGTGAAAGAGAATTTGAAACTGCTTGTGATCCTAAGAAAGGGCAAACTGGCAACTTCGGGATAATACTGTGTTATGGAGACCCAATGAGGAGACCTCTAGAAGGGAAAATCTAACAAGTGAAAAATTTGTATACCATAATCCTATAAATTCAAAAATTGAAACGCTCTGACATGTGACACCTCATTTTAAAGGTTTTTTTTTATGCTGAACACGATGGTGAACTCAGAATTGCGATATTTTATTCCTTTCTCAAACTGGAGCACATTGAAGATGAAGAAACGTGGTTGTTACTTGAGATGTTCTGCATGGTTCATCTGTTCTGCTCTGATGAAACTGGTAGCTCCCTTGGTTCTGTACACATTCAAGTTGTGTCTTGAGTATATCATAAAAACAATTACATGCCACCTGAAAGTGAACTCATGAATCTTAATGCAGTTCATGGAGGAAGGTGAATAGGGAAATATGTTCACTATGTAATAGGGGCGATAAAGAGGACACGTTTCATTTTATTGCTATTTGGCCTGTTCTTACCGAGTTTAGGCTGAGGTGGCTTAAGACAAGGGAGATGAACAGGGTAGTTCATTTCGTTTCTTAATGGTCGAAATTGGAGAGCATTATTTCTCCACGTTAATGAGGCCAATAGGTATAGGAAGATGCTTGTGGAAGATTTTAATTACTGACCACAATTTCAATAATAAACACTAGCAAATAAGAACTTGATGTTGAATTATAATTTTTGTAAGTACCTATTGTGAATCATTATCATTGGTTTTGAGACGGATTTTGTAACTTGTTTTGTATTTATATAATTTATATAATTAATACTAATTTTGTAATAATTACAAATAATGCTAAACATCAATTATTGATGTTTAGAAACTGTACACCGGCAAAATGGGCACGTGCCATTGCCTATTTGTGTATGAGGGATATTTATTTTATTTTTGTACAATGGAAGGAAATATACACTTTATCCATTCATTCATTCATTCTTCCGATTTCTTTGATAAATACTAACGGATAATCACTGTTCGTAGTTTCGTCATAAGAAATGGAAAGTTCTCATTCTGAATTGGAAAATTCTCAATTTGGTTTGGAAATTCTCAATTTGACTTGGAAAACCTATATAAAGAGTCGGTTTTTACCATTTTCATTTCTCTTGTACATAACCCATTCAGGTCTGTGAAACATTCTGGATGACCTATGGGATATACCTGGAGGATCTACCTATTACGCTTTTCAAATGCACCATTTGGAAACCCATCAATCAATTCCCCCCAAAAAATGATGTTCAATTTCCAATTAAGTTAATTGTAGATTTACTGAAGTTTGGCCTTTCTCTTATTTCAAAATCCCTGTATAATGGAATATAACGTGATTTTAATTGGAAATATTCTAGTGAGCGTTTGAAGGACATTTAGCCGTTTCATCATTGGAAAAAGCAATTTCAGAAGAAATCCACGAGGACTGATTTACGTTCAGTAAAGGGACTCATTGGTGGGGGGGGAAAGACTCATCGGGCCTTATTACCCGCGATGAAGACAAATTCTCCACTGTAATTCAGGATTCTCTTGGATAAAGTCCGAAACCGACAGGACTTGTAGTTGGGCCATCAGTCAATCTGATTCTCAGCTCCCCGTTGTTTATCGTCGGGGTTGGCGAAGAATTGAGGGTAACGGAAACGAGGAACGTGACTCCGATGAAGGAAGCTTATCGCTCTTACGGCTCATTAATTCGACTCTGAGCTTCTCGCGTCGGGTAAGTCCTCGGAAATGGAAGGGGTTGGTAAGAGTCAAATAGCTGTTGACGAATCTGAAGCGATTTCTCAGTTGCGAAGGCAACGGAACGAAAATTTACCTCTCGAAGATATTCAGCAGTCCACGAGAACTTCTTAGAGAAATTGGCCAGTTGTACTCAAATAAATGGGCGTACAGTTTCCGATCAAAATTGTTTACTATCGAATAATAATAGCAATACACGCCCTCCTACTATTTTCAATGTGGTATTTTCTCAATAGGTTTCTTATTTATCAATCCTTCCGCTCCAAAGTGCATGTCTCAGTCGGATTTCCATGAAATTCATGTTGGGCCAACTGTGAGCCAACCTGCACCTACTCTCAATGTGTTAGCCCTCAGGATTAGATGAAACTTAATATTTTTTTTTTTACCCTACGCCGACCAGTCACGGCTCTTGAGCCATTAGTTGACTTCTGGCAGCCCAATATAATTTTGCATGAAACTTAATATGGAATTATATACCTTCTAATTATATAACTACAGGGGATTTGGAATTTTTTGTCACGTAGACCACGTCAGATCGTCTGGAAGGAAACGAGGCAGGTAGCAATCGTACACGCATATGCACTCATTATACCATTGAGACATCGTGCATTTGACTACGAATATTCGGTCGGAATGATCGAATACGCCTTGATGAACATGAGTATGAGCATCAACATTTTTTGTAAGAGATGAAATTGAAAGTGAAGTGTGAACTTGATGATCATAATATGGATTTCGAACTGATGCATTTCAAAATTGTAGGTCATTTCCAGCTCAACTTTTGTTGTGAACAAAACCTCGTTTTTTGGTGTTTTTAAGACTATGAATAAACTAATTGATTGTTTTTTTTTCTTCATATTGTGTCTCTACGTGGGTTCCTTAACAGGCTCCTTAAGCGCGCACACACTTTTTGGATAGTTTGGGAAATATTGAATTTTGAAAATTTCAAGTTTGTAGTCTCCCCCTTTGTAGGGGGAGAGACAACAATGGAAATATGAACTTGAAATTATATTTCAGAACAAGAAAACTATATTCATCACAATATGTATGTTCCTGTAACTGAGGTTGAGGGTTGAGCCCTCAATTCATCTTCGAGGGGGTTCTTGAGTTATGGTTCAGTGGCTCTGCAAAGGCTGCCGATTCTTGTCGAATCTCGCATTCAGGAAGATACACAGAAAATTCAATCGGGTCAAAAGGCAGTCTGATATCCAATTACCTATCCGTGCAAAATGTAAGCCTTACTATCTCCCTACAATCCATTCTCTCTCCCTACAAATCCAAATGTTTCGATTAGTTTTTGGGAGAGATGTTGTAGGGAGAAAGGTTATAGGGAGAGAGGTTTTGGAGGTTATCATGTCATGCAGCACAGAGGTCGGAGATTTTTGTTAAAAAAAATAATAAACACCACATCATGACAGTAGTATTCACAATAATTGATTATTATTTAACTAATTAAATAGTTACCTTATTGATGAGGTGGTTGTAGGGAGAGAGAAAGTATTAAAATACTGTTGTCAAATCCTCACTTGTTATATTTGGATGAAAACGACACAGTGGTGCTCTGGCAGCCATATTGAAGCAGTATTGCCTTGGATTTTCCACAACACGAAATATCCTATTCTAGGGGTTCTGGGATTGTGATTTCAAAAGATTGCACGGAGAGAGAGAAAACTGCGTGACAGACATAAAACCTGGTAAATACATATGTAAATGATGAAATTTCCTTTTTTCCCTAAGATATTATTGTAGAAGAGAGTATCCCGCAGCTAAAAAGGTTTTGGTCAGTAATAAAACATGGGTTGGTGGGAACATAAAAATCTGGAAACTTCCTCACCTACCCATTGTGAGTTGAGTAGGGAGAGATAAAATGGGGTAATTAACTCATTTTAATTATGGAACTAATAAACTTTTTGACCTCAAATTAGTTGCCGTACTATCATGTCCTCCCAAACAAAAATGGAATTTCTATGGAAAAAAAAAAAACTGTAGGCACAAGAGCTGTTTGACAGGAAATGACCCATAATTTTGAAACGACCCGTGTACGTTCTGCAAAAGACACCAAAAGTCATACGTATATATTTTTATCTTCTTTACGTAACTGGTGCGCTCCGACTTTTCTTTCAAAGACAAATTGTTTTTCAATGAAAGTTGTGATACTGAGTGTCACGCTGTCAGTACATTTGAATGTCACAGATAACTACAGTTCGAATTTGAACAAACCTCTGCAATGAAGTGGTTGGAATTCATATCATTTCTTTCATGTTGATATTTCAGAAAAAGTTGAGATTTGACTCTGGAGCTACGTTTCAGCCCTCCCAAGCCTTCGCGACAGACAGGCCACAAACTCACTTAGACGAGCAAGAGTCTCAAATTCGCGAAGACACTCTGTCAGAGCCTGATGACGGATTTAGTGACATCCAGAATGGCAAGGAGGAGATTCGATTCTCCTAAAGCTGCTCCCCATTATGTATGAAGATAGGGTGAAGTTTTAGCGTTTGATCCACGTTCATTTTGATTACGTTTTATCTATTCAAACTTGAAGTCCTTATAGTGTACGAACGGTTGGTAGTACAGCGCGTCCCAGAAGAAACCGTTAGGCACGGAACATAGTCCATTTTTTCACTTCTACCGGTTGACTGAAAGTTGTGAAAAGTTTTAGAAATTGAATCATCACGATTCATTAAACCGCTGAATCACAAAAGTTCATTGAACCGCGTAATTACTGTTCGGCCTTTAACAGCATGGGTAACTGAAATTCCTACTACCGACATTATCGTGCTTTATGAGGGGGCCATTGAACAGAATCTACCATAAATCTTGGGGAAACTAGCCTTTCCCTTACTTTTTTCTACCTTTGAACAGAAAACAGCTCCAAGTTATTCACAGCACATCACCACAACTCACGTTTTGTCTCAAAATGACCACGCACTTCTCGGTTACAATATCGCGGTTATCCTGAAACACGCGATTGATTTTTGTTCTTCTTCTTGTTTTCTATCACTTTAAATCCGTTGAAATCTTGTGGAAAAATCACAATCAAAAGCAAAACCCACGTTGGTGTGGAAACAAACAAAACTTCAACAGTAAAATCAAGCAGTCGAACTCCAGCTCTGTTTTCATAGTGGGGAATGTTTGATTCCAATTACTTTTTGCTGAAATCCAGTTTCATGTTTAGAAATACTTTTTGAGATACAACTATAACCATAGTCTGTTGCACCAGTACTGAATTTCAACGGTGGTTTCGTTCAATTCAAGGTGTCTCAAAAGCGGATTTGTATTCTACATCTTAACGAAATAAACAAGTGAGTAATGTTTCCGGGTACGTTTCAGTAACTCAATTTAAAGTGACTAACAAATGTAGTGGGTAGAGATCACCGACAAGGCCCGAAATATATTTGACGGAAAGGTGCAGGTAACGCCCTGAATTTCAACCGTGACAGACTTGTTACTCACGGTACGTACTTCACCTTCCATACTGAGTTTAGTTGGACGAGGGAACCTGATTGTGGAGAAAGACTGCCGTTACGTGCCTGGATTGTGAAGAATGGCCCTTTTAAATGTGGCTCTGAAAAGAGGAAAATAGCAAGACCTTCACAGAACCTGCGGAGTACGCTATTCAAGTAGAATTCTCCTATTTGTCGTACAGAAGGTTGTCAATAGCCTGAAATTTCTTTGCTTCAGCTAAAAGAGCTGAATTCTCATAGGTACTTGTTACTTCTGAATTCTGTACAAAATACCGATTACGTTTACTCCTGGACATGGTACTGAACCGGCATTCTGACAATACGTGGGACATGAAAAGGTTCTAGTAATGCAAAATGGTCAAATGCGCAAATTCGTATAATGTAACATTACCCCAAAATAGTCACCTCATCCTCTTAGACTGAGATTTGGGTGTAAGTATACAAGCAGGTATACTCATATGCAAAAGGAAACGTTGAACATTCTTTTGAATCCATGGCCAATGATTTTAATTTCAACCGATCCTTTACCAATTTTTTTAAATTTATTAGTTCAACTTTCAGTATTACAATACTCTATGTTAGGCTAATATTTCATTGATATTTTGGTTTATTATCTTCGATAATGAACCATTGGAATCGCCCAAAGAAAAAAAAATTTTAACCCCCCCTCAAAATTTGTTGGTTTACGTTTCAAGATACGTAGATTCAGAAAATCGAATAAAAAAAAATCCGTCCGTCCGCCGTACGCCGTACGCCGTACGCCGTACGCCGTCCGCCGTCCGCCGTCCGCCGTCCGCCGTCCGAGGCACTTTGCCCAGTTAGCGTTGAGTTAAAATTACGAAATTTGGTTTCTGGGTTTGGACCAGCCCCACAATGATCCACGAAACTTTTCATAACCCTAGGTCAAGGGGAAAGGGTTCAAAACGAATTTTGAAATTTTGAAAATTCCATATCTCGAAAAATTCCTATCAAACGGTATGTTTTTTATTTCATATTTAGATAGAGTTTGTTCCGTAGAATTTTTTAAGACCATCCGCTGCTTTGTACGACCAGCCGTTCGTTCACAATGACGGCTCAAAGATTGTGCCTCACAACCCGATCGTGAATCAAACTGTTGAAATACAGGTCCATTTTCATACTAACAAGCTCTTTGGAACATCATATGGCTTAAGTTATGTCGAGTTTGTTGTTCTGAGGTGCGTTTCGTGCTACGGAAATGAAGCTAATTTCGAATGTTTGTTAGTAGGTACTTCTTTTATAGAAAAATTATTACCGACGTAGTATTAAAAACCCCAGAATTATATCGTATTAATTAATCATAATTAATAATAATTATTATTAATAATAAATACGAATTATCAATACCTAACAATAAATTATAATAGGTACTTGATAAAATTGTTAATAATTAGTGATAATTGACAATAATAATTAATCTAACATTTAGGATCTAGACATTTAGACCTAGTGATCTAGACAGAAGGGTGATCTGTACAAAGAAGATAATGAACCGTTGTGTCAAGAATTTGCAGAGTTTTTATTTGTACATAAGTGCTATGGCACATGTGTTAGGGTTACTATCCAGTGACAGTCCCTATAATCAGTCGCTTATAATAAGAAGTTAAATAAATAGATCAATAAGTTATAAATAATTTTGAATTTCAACGAGATAGTAACAATAATAATATTCAGGTACGATTTAAATCGCCAGGGTTCAATATGTCGGGTGCTCTTTTTCTTTTAAGACGTCTGGGTTGGTGTACTCCCCACAATGGCAGTAGCTTTTGAAATATTGTAGGTGATGGCTGGTTGGATACAGTGGCATGTAGACGGTTAATGGTGGATTTGATCACTTCGTCAACTATTGGGATTTCAAGATCTCTGTGGATAACGTCATTCTTCACCAACCATGGCGCATATTATGTTACGAGTATAACCGTTAACGCTCTGGTTGGTTGGGTTTGAATCGTTTTTATATGAGTCATAGCAAGCTAAACCCCAGATAGAGCAGTCATATTGCCATATTGGTCTTATTAAACTAAGATATAAACAAACGTTTGTTGTCCAGAGTTAAAGGTGACGTGTGTCCGAGTAAGGAGTAAGGAGAAGGTTTGAGGAGATTTATTCTAGAACGTAGTCTCTTGAGCAATTTTCCTATGAGGTGATAATATGATCACCACATATTATGTTTTCCTATGTGGTCATAATATGATCACCACATATTATGTTAGGCGTTGTTGTAGGTGAACACCCAGGTATCGGACTGCTTGAATGACGCTTGGGATTTAGTTGTTAACGCTTGGGTCAACGGTTCTGACTGGAAGTTCCTTTTCAGCGTGAATGTGGTGGCAGATGATTTGGCGTCCATTGTTGAATTCTAAGTGGAGTTGGATATTTTTTGATGCAACCGTACCAGATGAGTCGCGAGATAAGATGGCGTGATCGTCGGCGAGCATAGCGGAGGTCGTGTTCAATGATACGGGTATGTCACTCACGTATATATACGGTATATATAAGGTACAATATAGGTCCCCAGACACTCCCTTGGGGCACAAATATGCCCTAATACATTTCCTCGACGATTTGGGAGTGTCGCACTTTACATGAAACGTACGGTTTGAGACAAACGACTGTAGTAGGTATATAGTCGTAGTAGGTAGTAGGTACGTCTAAAGTAGTTATCTGGTAGTAGTGGCTTAACTTTGTATAACAGACCAGGGTGCCACACGATCAAAGGCTTTCTCTGCATCGAGAAACAGCCCTTGGCAGACTTTTTGGTTTTCAAATGTTCCTAGGATTTCTTCTACAACCCTGTGGAGTTGTTGCTGGCATGACTGTAAATCTCGTATGGCAGGAGCCAAGTATGGTAGTAGTTTAGGCAGCATTAGCCTTTCGAATATTTTCGAGAAGATAGAAAGGAGACTGATAGGGCGGTAACTTTTAGGGTCGTTGGCTGGTTTTTGCTGTTTCCGGATCAGCGGTCTGTAGCCTACACGTTCAATAAATTGTAGTATAGTAAAAAGGTTCACCCTAAAAAAGCCTCTATCGAACAGAATACATCTTACAAAATTTGTGGGGAAATGTGGGAGTTAGTGATATATCACTAATTCCCAATAATATATTATAAATTCACAATAATATATTATTGTCAGGAAGGAGTTCAGAAAAAAGGCAGCAATCATATTGTAACAGAATATTGTAGCTTTTGGCAAGCAATGGAATATCGTCAAATATTACATTTGGTTCTTTACACATGAAGATATTGATAGCTCATAGATAAGCAACATTGACAGACAGACAAGCCATGTGTGCTTATATGCAATGTTTTTAAAATTACCCTCATAGGCCTACTTTCATTGGCCAAGTGTAATTTTTGTATTTTTTTTAGATCTCCCTTGAAGAGATTGGTGTCATGACTACAGCCTTGCCTTCTATCAAGAGACTGGAAATAACTCAAACTACGAATTTCAACTCCTAAAAACTCTTAAAAATCTATACTCACAACTTGATCCTCCCTCGTACAGGGTTCCTCGAAATTTATAAGGGAGTGGTAAATTTACAGCTCCGGACAATGTAAGTGGGCGTATTTAGAGTGGATGACCCCATTTAATTGAGTATTGATAAGAGGAGGAAGAAGGAGATGAGAGGGGGTTGTGGTCCATGCGCCTTGAGGGAGGCTGCATTGATTGCCGGCCCTGCCCGGCTTATCTCCAAAGATCATGGCCCTTACTCTCTACGTCCGCTCGGCTTCTACGAGCATACGACCCTTTCATATGTGACTTCGACAGTGCATACAGCGGTGCGTAGATGTGTTGGTGGTGGGATACTCAAGCTTGAATTGGTTGAAACAAAAAATTGTGGGTGGATATTTTAGCTGCCTCCTAAGCTTGAGAAGTCTTGTATTGATGCAACTATCAAAAGAAAATGTTGTCATCCACTCGAAATTTCTACTCGCATTTTGCATTTTAGAAATCAATATGCCAGTTTGTCTGAAAACATTTTCTTGTTAATTTCAATGGAAGAATCATTTCATGACATGTTCAGGTATCAAATCAATTGGGTCGCTAATGACCCTCTAGTAGTACCGTCTGCACATGTGTGAACATGGGTTTCCTGTAGGCTTGATTTTCACATTATTTTCAAGGGCCACTGTGTGGGGAAAGTTGATAATTATGTCATATAAAGAGTAACATGCGTAATGAAGATATCTGATATTGAACAACTACAGGTCGTATACGTCACGTCCAGGATGTGAGCGCGTGTGTGTTTGAAAGTACGAGTAATAATCACTCCCCTATCTGACTCATGTCTACGTCACAGTGACGTAGTTTGAAACTCCCAATTTCTATTTGTTTCTCTCATTTTATGTTATAATTTTCTCGACGAACAGACAAGATTTTTGTTCACCCCAAGCAGTATAATATATTATATTGGACAAGAAAATTTTTTTAAAACTCGACTGGAATAATCATTATACCTAGGTGGTCCTTTACTTGGATTTGCAGAGTCCATAATTTGATAATAACGAACCGAAATTCTGGCCAACACCACAATAATATAGTTTTTCGTCGGTTATTGAAACTCCATTTGAGCTGCACAGGATAAAAGGGGGAGGGGGCTCATTCCCCACCCCGAAAAAATCTGCAATATTATAGAAGTTGTCCGGGCGTAGTCTAGCATTATTGCCCAATGGTCTCACATTTTCAACAGGATATCTCAATTTCCAAGATAGTCCCAAATTTCGAGGGGCTGTTCAATAGATTCATGCTAAGGCTGAGTTCGAACATGGACGTCTTTGGCGTGCAAAAAGTGTTTTGTAAAGAAGAATGCAAAATCGCTCAAAAACATTGATTTGGTCATATCTGCTCTTGATAAAATTGTGGTACAAACTCATATTTCCCTGCAGCAGCAATCAATATGACATGTTTCACAGATTTTTCCCAGATTTTTATACCTCCACCTAAGGGTCAAAATTCGCAGATCTATCTCATGGACTTACGCCCTTTTAAAAAAATCGTGTACTACCTCACTTTTTTTAATTGCTGCTGTTCGAAAATCATGATAAATGACTTCGATTAGCTTTTGCAACCCGGGAATTTGTGAAATTTAGGAACACAGTTGCTATGAAATTGACAAAAAAATCAGAACTGTTTATTTTTGAAACGTTTGAAGAAACACGACACTAAAAATACTTTAAAATAATCTTTTTTACCAAAGGTTGTTTTGTTGGTCATTCTTAAAAAAAATCGTCGCTGCGATCAGCAACATTATTTGCTGACCAATTTGTGATTGCAGCGTAGAATGCAGCATGCTCTTCTGGAATATACTGCATGATCTTCTCAATATCATCAATCTTGTTTCTATTGATCGGGACTTTTCCGCTGGGGTGTTGAAACTCTACCAGAGACAGTTTTCTTCATGAGGAACGAGTGTTTCGTTTGTCCCCCAAGAATGGGGAATGCCACAACCATTCCAGGATGATTAGCGAGAAACTCAAACTAGAAGAACTTTGACAGGGATCCTTCTTTGGTTTCCCAGCTGCTTCACTCGGGGCGACGACTTTTTTGTAGTAAGTACTGGAATCACCATGTACATCCAAAATCCTCGATAAATTCGGAAGAATCGACAGAGCGCAGTTCCACTGCGGGGTTTTAAAGGGGTTTAAGTCCGGACTTACGCCTTTTTAAAAGAAACCAGGATTTTCAAGAGCGATTTCAACCATGTTAGAGACCGCATCTCCTCTTAATAGGTAACTAAAAATTCCAATTGTTGTAAACTATGCGCCTAATAGTTGTAGAACTGGAAATTGAAAAAAAAACCTAAACTGGCGGTTTTGTGGACGCCCTTTAAAAAATCGATTTATTTGTCTGTACAGGTGGGCTATTGGGCTCATCCTTATAACATGCTCTTTCTAAATCTAATGATTTACTTCGTACTTCGTTCGCTCCTTCGTTTCGGATTCACGGGATGTGGCAAAAGTTGGGTCTCCGGTTCAGGTTTGTCAAATAAAAAAATTTGAAAACCCCTCATTTAATTATACCAGCCTCATTTCGTATGCGAATCTATTCAAGCAATGAATCCATGATTTTTTGACGAAGGGAATCCAGATGCTCCCAGCGCGGCTAATTTCCGCCTTCGGTAAAGCGGAAAGAAAAGTTGGAAATTTTTTTTGTCAGAGACCGTCATCCAAGCCCTGCCAAGTTTCGTCATCCCCCGTGACACGTCCCAATTTAGTTTTTAGGCTCTGGAGAGAGGAAATGGGAGCAGCTCAATAATTCCGAGCCGGGAGGAGGGCGAGCCGGGATTTCGAGGAAATCCCAGGCCCATGGTCCAACCCCAGCCAGCTTGCCTCCAACGTGATTCGTTTTCCGTCCGCGAGACACCGGGAGCGTTCACCTCATCCACGCCCTAAATCCGGTTTTTGCGCATATCAGCCGCCTCCAAGCGAAGGCAGCACTTGACGAATCGCTGCATACTGTTGAAGATTCCCCATAGACTGCAGCACCTCCTGAGGCACCCATGAAATACAAACTCCACCCTCATCAGTTTCATCTCATCATCGCCAGAGCGCAGCGTCGTAGTGAGTGGTGTGAGGTAGGTCGAACTTTCTATTAGCTTAATTTTTAAACACACGTTTTTGGCCAACGCACGAAAACTTTAACTCCATCCTTGAAATCCTACCCGTTTTGATCCCGAGCGTAACAATCCCCAATCATACTGCTCATCGTCCAGAACACGTTATGAGCTGCAACTTAGATTACAACCCCTCCCATGCCCTATATAAATATTTTAGTTATATGACGAGAGATCCAATAATGTATTGATCGTACTATACCACTCTATCATACCTAGTACCTCAATTTCTGCCATAATGCTCACTCAAGTAACACAACACGACGTTTGTGGCCCAGATAACTAAAACCTAACCTCAAAGTTTGACTGCTATGAACAATTAGTACAATCTGTACAAATCTGTACAAATGTTGGGACATGGCAATTGTTAATATGCGCTGCTGGACAAATATGACGGTTGCCAAGTTAGGGATTTTCCCCCTGGATCGTGGGCGTAGGCAGGATTTAGCCAAGGGGGGGGGGCCCAAGCGCTATATATATAATGTGTATAATTTATAGCAATTTAAGCGCTATATATATAAAGTAGGTATGCGCGTGCGTATTATAGCAAGCGAAAGGTACAAAGTCTGAAATCCGAGAAATAATTTTCATGATAGATCTTTATATTATATTTTACATTATTTCTTGATGCAACATAGGTACTACAAAACAGCAATGAACAATTTTTAAGACAGCATCAGTCTTCTGGAGTGGCTGGCAAATCGATCAACAACCTCTTCTACAATGGTTGCCTTTTTTCATTTCACCAAAACTCGGTGGGGGCTGAGCATACAAAGACCGTTCAGCCTATCCTCTCCCATTGTAGACCAAAAATGTTTTCAATATTACCTACTTAGAACCTTCACTTACTATGAATTATTACTCTGGCTCACAAAAGAAATTTGATAGGTGTCATAAAAGACATGTTTCCAAATTCCAATACTACCTTCACATGTCCCCACCTACGCATTCAATTCTAGTGTTTCTTTTAAATAAGTTCAGAACAATTTATTTTTGTGTTCCCAAAAGTCCAGGGGGGGGGAGGGACGCCCATGCCCTGGATTTAGGTTTTTTTTTCGCTGACGGATTTGGGGGGGGGGGGAAGTAATGTATAGGATTTTTCTTTAGGGTTATTCTCTCCTAGTCAGGGGTTTTTCAGGGTTTTTTTAGAGGGTGAATTTCACTGATGAATCGAAGGTACCGAAACTGTAACCCCAGTGTTGCTAATCAAAGGACATTGGAAGAGGGTTGCTTTCATGGGTGCTAGTTCCAACTTGCACCCTCGATGCGGGACAATTTATATTTGAAGAAGTGGGTTAATCTTTCCGATGTGACGAAGTTCTGGGTTGAAGTGTCGATCTGATGTCGACAGCGCAAAAAACCCTCGTTTCAAGAGCGTTGCGCCGTTAGCACTGTCGCTGATGTCGCTCCTCATTTCGAACGCATACGTTGGGAGACGCTTCTCTGTGTACAACCACATCAAATCGAAACTAAGGAACAGGCTTTCCATTGACGTGGATGCTCACCCTACGTTACTTCCTCCGTGAAGAGGGGATCACATGTGCCCAGTTTCAGCCAACAGAGGAGAAGTATGGAGATAGTATGCTCATTGAACAGAAGGGAATCTTATGTCCAACCATATTTCCAAAGACACTGACAAAATCCCAAAGACAGGGATTTTTTTGGGGGTAATGTATGTATAGGGTTTTTCTTTAGGGTTATTTAGTCAGGGTTTTCTCGGTTTTTTTTTTAGTATAGGTCAGGGGATTTTGAGGCAAAAAGGTTGGCAACCGTGATAAATATACCAGAATAAAATTAATTTAAAACTTTACATTTCCATAATTCATAACCCAAAAATGATGTAGTTATAACAACAGAATATCTTGGTTGTTGAGTGAGTTTTACAATCCTCTAATAATATATTAAATGCAGCCTAGCTCCTATTAATATGATATTATGGTACTAAGTATTATGATACATACTAAGAAGAGCTGACCTAATTGTGATCATGTCCTGTGAATGTGTTGGTTTGTTTGTGTATAGGACTTGGCATTTAGAAACGTCATAGGAAATGCAAAGGACAGGAAGTGACAGGAAGCCAGGGTCGCCTGCGTTTGAATCTCAGGGAGATGCTGGTGCTTTTTCCGGGCTTCAGCCAAACGTTGGTTTGTTGCGGCAGCTGAAACTGTTCGTCGAGCTCGGAGCCATCAGAAAGACTGAGGACAAGACGGCGATGCAGTACACGTCGAAAATTCGGGATATTCATAAGAAATTGACGAAAGCGGGAGTTACTATACCGGATCATGCTTTGGCGCTCATCATGCTGAGAGGGCTTCCGATGTACAGGTACGAAGGGCTGGTGCTCAGGTTGGCGAGAGACGAAGAGAAATTGTCGTCAGTTTTGGTTGAGTCCAGACTAACTGAAGAAGACCTAAGAATCAAAAGAGACTCTGCGTTGAAGAAACTGATATGTGAAGATAGCTCCAACATGCACCCTTTGGACAGCAACATTACAGCAACAGCTCAGGAAGATCGAGGTGATCAAGAAGAAAACAAAATCAGGCGCGTTCAAAGTCAAAAAGAAGACACCCGAAACACGTGCCGCTCTGGAAAAGATGATCGTGTTCCGCTGGGGCAGAAGATTTGTCGTTCATGCGACGACATCAACCTCAACGCGCGTCACAGCCCCAAGTTTAGAGAAGACCGGATTCTGGAGGAGAAGAGAAAAGTTAGTAAAGATGTCGACAAAGAGAATAAAAAAGCCAAAATGTGTTCGTGCGATCGGTTGAAAAACTATTGGATTTTGGACTCAGGTGCTGCGGAGCACGGGACGTTCAATAAGGAGCATATGGTGAATTTCGAAATGGTCGGTGGTGATATTTGTATGGCGAACGGTGCAAGGTTGTCTGTAGAAGGGCAAGGCTCGGTCAAGTTATCACTGGAAGAGGCTTGTGGTGGAGGGGATTTAGTGTTGGACTGCGTGAGGTACATTCCTGAGCTAGAGACCAATTTGATATCAGTGGGAAGTTTGGACGAGAGTGGGATGACTCTGCTTATTAAAGACGGGAGGGCTGAAGTTCAAGACGGTGGTAAAGTCCTATTCACTGCCCATAACGAACACAATGTCTTCATAGTGAAAACGAAAGATTCGCCCGATAGCAAAGATCAGACGAGAGTGTCACAAGGTCTCACGACCGGATGGCGCAGGTTTTCCATGACAGAAGGCAACGAGCGAAGTAGTAGAAACAGGTTGACTTCATTGTGGAAATATTAGAGCCAGTTAATGAGCAAAATTGTGAGTCAATAAATAGAGTTACTTGAGAGAAGTAAATTCTTTAGCGAGACTTCCCCCGAGTGCCTACAGCTCTACAGCTTACCAGTTACAATACACGTGGATAGGTCTATCCAAATCTAAACACTACCATACTCCGTTCTCTGCATAGCACTACATAATCCAATATATTGGCTCGTTACGCTACCTCCTCCACTGACCAAAGTTTGTTCGAACAATAAAATAGCTCCTAAATTAGTTGCTATGTTATCATTTGGTGATATTCCAGTAAGAGCTATCTACTGTAATCGTACTATAGAGCAGAGCGCGAGGAGCAAAATTTATTCATTTAAAAATTTGTGTTAGATTACAAGAACATAATAATTTGTTTTGTCAAACGCCCTCAGTAGAAATCTCTCCTTCTGGAGACCGGCGCACAGTGGGCAAAACCTGTAACTCCTTCGAAATGTGTGTAAACCGGACTCATATTGCCTACCCCCCCCCCCCCCCCCCCCCCCCGAGAACAGGGGAACTCAGCAGCCATACATTACATATTAGACCCCCTCATTTTCTAAATTTGACATTTTACATAAAACCATTATTTCTTCAAAAATTCGCTCTTATGGCCATGCTGCATGACTTGGATTTTTTTTTTTTTTTTTCTATCAACAACAGCCTGGCATAGTGGGAGTGTGATGGTTTGCTGAGCCCCTGTTCTCGAGTTTTTGTTCGACCGCTCTGGGGAAAGGTTTTTGCTTTTCATTGGGAGCCATCGGTGACCTTAAAAACACCAAAAATCGTTGTTAGAATTCCATCTTATTCGAATGGGGACGAGAGGGTACGAAAAAGTGGTTGAACTTGTGATGGTTTGCTGAGTGTTCCCGGTTCCCGAAGTTTTTGTTCGACCACTCCGGTGATGGACGGCTGTGGAAACACAGACCGCAAAACCCTCTGGGTGGGCATATTGCCTAACTTCCCGAGAACATGAACAACTCAGCAAACCATTCATTACAAACTTGAATGTTTTGGGTTGTATAAAGCCACTGAAAACCGTTTTAACACGTTGACCAAATCCGTTACATACCAGGTGATTTTGATGTAGGTATATTACTCATTAAGTATTATGTTCAAACCTACAAAACATTTTTGTTTCTTATAATATTTGCAAAATTGTAATGATATCCGTCAAACACGTTATAATATGTTATAAGTATTCTATTGTACCTTACTTTTGCAATACATTAATTTTTCCCGTATCTGCATACCCTGTGTCATAGTGGTACATAATTAGTTATTTCGTACCTTAAGTGGTCTTTAGTAGCACAACTTTGCCTCATGGAAACCAAAAAAGGGGGAATTTGAAAACCTCAGTTGTTTTTAATAACCTGACCATTTCCGAATTCGTACAAGGCCTAAAGGCTCGAATGAAATAGTGGGAAATTGATTATTGGGCTGCCAATGATTAACTAGGTTCCTACTGTGTAGTAAGAAATGATGAACCGACCCTGATGAGACAGCAAAAAAATCAATTAATTTATTAAGTTCTCATTTTCAAGTTGGAAATGAGTGCTACCAGATGATAATTATATCAAATAGAATTACGTAAATTTAAATGTATCTTCGTGTCTTGGAGAAAACTGAGGATTTGCATGAGTTCATTATGCAGTACCTACCTAATACGTAAGTGTAATAAAACCGGACGCTCATTCAAATGCTTCTTCTAGGGCCTTAATATGAGCTATTATCATGTATAAAAAAATATAGATGTATTTCAATGCTTCAAGTTAAAGACTTAAATTTATACGTTTTGTGCATAGCCATCATGTGCTTTAAGTGTTGATTGTTAATTATAGCGAAGTTTCGTCGTTTTATCATGATTGTCGTTCTCCTGTGAGGTACATCAGGTGATTGTTCAGGTTTATTGAACTTGTATGGGAGGTTTGATGTGACTTATAGGTGTACCAGATCTGCTGACAGCCAAAAACCAGTCATCAAGGCGAGATGGCTTCATGGGGTTTCTTTCTATATTGCTGGTGTTTACATTATGAAATTACTTCTTAATTACGTTGAAGGGCATGGAGCAGAGCTCTGTCTCACTAATCCACTCCATCCTTGTCTAAACCCTCTTTAAAGGGCAGGGAGCTAAGCTCTGGCTCACTAATCCACTCTCCTCCCTTGTCTAAACCCTCTTTAAAGGGCATGGAGCTAAGCTCTGGCTCACTAATCCACTCTCCTCCCTTGTCTAAACCCTCTTTAAAGGGCAGGGAGCTAAGCTCTGGCTCACTAATCCACTCTCCTCCCTTGTCTAAACCCTCTTTAAAGGGCAGGGAGCTAAGCTCTGGCTCACTAATCCACTCTCCTCCCTTGTCTAAACCCTCTTTAAAGGGCATGGAGTTAAGCTCTGGCTCACTAATACACTCTCCTCCCTTGTCTAAACAATCTTTAAAGGGCATAGAGCTAAGCTCTGGCTCACTAATCCACTCCAGCCTCGTCTAAACCCTCTTTAAAGGGCTTGGAGCTAAGCTCTGGCTCACTAATCCACTCCAGCCTCGTCTAAACCCTCTTTAAAGGGCTTGGAGCTAAGCTCTGGATCACTAATCCACTCTCCTCCCTTGTCTAGACTCTCCCCGAAGGGTTTGGAGCTGAGCTCTGGCTCACTAATCAATCCACTCCACTCCCTTGTGTAGATCCTCTTTGAGGGGCATGGAGCTAAGCTCCGACTCACTAATCCACTCCCCACCCTTGTCTAGACCCTGTAAAAAGAGCATCGAGCTAAGCTCTGGCTCACTAATCCACTCCAGCCTCGTCTAAACCCTCTTTAAAGGGCTTGGAGCTAAGCTCTGGATCACTAATCCACTCTCCTCCCTTGTCTAGACTCTCCCCGAAGGGTTTGGAGCTGAGCTCTGGCTCACTAATCAATCCACTCCACTCCCTTGTCTAGATCCTCTTTGAGGGGCATGGAGCTAAGCTCCGACTCACTAATCCACTCCCCACCCTTGTCTAGACCCTGTAAAAAGAGCATCGAGCTGAGCTCTGGCTCACTAATCCACTTTCCTCCCTCTGGCTCACTAATCCAACGGTATCAAAAAGTCGAATTGCTTCAAAATTTAACTGACTGCTTTTTGGCTAAGCAGTACTTACCTAATGTAAGGGGTCCATATATTACGTAAGCAGGATTTCGCTCTTTCTGACCCGAATGAAGTATACAGAGTACCAGTTCCTTCTTCCCCAAGTCGTGTCTTTCTCGAATTATATTGATGGCCGTAATGGTTTTCAAATACGGATTTCGGAAATTGTTAATTTTTGTTTTTTATTATTTTATTTTCTTCCCCTTTTCAATTTTCAGGAATACACAATGAACCCCCCTCGGCTCCTTACGTAGCACTTGGACTCTAACGTAGTAACCTAATCATACTTACCCACGTACATAATCTAATGTTTATGAGAATTTCAAATTAGTGCGAAACAATCTCAATGTCACGATGTTTGTATCTTCATTATTGACGTACCGACCGTTCCAAACTTCCTCAGGCTGAAAAACAAACTCATTTGAACCATTTACGTGTAGGTGCTGTTCTTTTGAGCGCACCTGCACAGAAAACATTGTGTAAGGTACAGAATTGAAAATATGCAAGGGCCAGCATGAGGAATTGTCACTAAGAAATGTAGTTCGCACTGAGAGGGTTATTATTGAGTCTCACTGATTCTTCAAAACTTAGTTATGATAATATCATAATATCCTAATATTATTAAGTACAATATGTTATAATAACATTACATATTATGTTACGTCAAATCTTTTATTTTTTCTGATGCGGTGAAAGTAACAAAATTTAACTTGTAGCCTTCATGATTCTAAATCGTAGGGTAAACTTTCAATTACATTTTAATTAGTTACTCGTGCGATGAGTCGTGCTCAATTTTGATTAAATCAAATGATACGCTAAACAATTTCGATTTACTGAAGCTTCCCGCGTATTTTCAAGAACTGAATAACGCCAGTAGTAATTTTCAAGAGAACTAATAGTTGATATCATGTTGGAATAAAAAGCCTTTTCTACCATTGTGACGTCTCGTTGTAGCTTCTGAGGATGCCTGGCAGGTTACAGGCCTTAAGATAAAACCAAGTCTTCTTAGGAATCACAAGATCTCATAGTTTATAAGCTCCTAGTCCAATCCGTGCTTTTTGAACTATTTGTAAGGTAATCATTGTATCAATGTAACAGGGGTATGATTTCCAAGCTGTGCCATACCTACGTTTTCTCATATAATTTGGTACATGTCAAGTACTTAACTACTATTGTGTTAATTTTTACTCACCACTCAATTACCTAAGTTGAGTTAAGTATGATGGATCTGTGTTTTATGTCGCATTATTCTTGTTCATTGAAATAAATTAAGTTTGTTGGTGAGTTCCTTTTGTAATATCTTCTCCATTTTTCCCTAACCTATATATACTCTCTAGATTATATAACTTATACATAATCTCTAACCTATCTATAATAAATAACACTAGCAGATACAGACAGATGGGTACAAATTCCGCTAGGAAAGGTAGGTTTAATCGAAGAAGTAGGAGTGGGTACATGGAGCGTGTGTTTAAGTCCAAGATGAAAATCTGCAAACCTCAATGCTGCACTGTCTGCTTGAGTTCAAAACGAAGCCATTGTTACTGCTGGAAGTATCGAAGCGAGATGAAAAAAAATCTGTAAAAGGTAGATGTTATGCCCCAGCATCCTAATTATAAAATCAATGCGAACAATAATAATTAGGTAAAGACGAGGCGCGAGAGGGAATGAGAATAGTCCCCGCTTTACCTCAGACCGCTCTCCCTACCCTAGCCGAGAGAAGGGGAAGCAGCGGAAGGGGCTATAGAAACCCGTACAGAAACCCTCAAATCACGAGTTCAGGATGAGCTATAAAAACCCCGATTCCTCATAGAAAATACTATAATATTCTCAGTCCAGAACACTCTCCCTCCTCGTCACGAGTTCAAAACCACACAGTGCTATAATCATTACTTCTGCCTTCATAATTCTTTGAGAGGAAATTCGAAGGGCTTGGGGCTTCTTTTGAGAGGAACCTACCAGTGGTATGTCCTTTTCAAGAATATAAACCTCAGGGAGATCAGGGTATGGACCGCCTGTCAGGTCGCCTTTACCCACCGACTGGCTCTGCATAGCGTATTTACAAAATAAGCGTCCTATTGATGCCTCAGGGAACCTTTAGCGCGTCGTAACTGGTGCCTCCGAAAATCCATCGCTATGTAACTTGGTACGAGATCACCCGAGGGGCTATTCCCGAACTCGGTAGCGAATGGAACAAACAAATCCAACTTCCCCGATACACATAGGAGTCAGAAGATTAGACATTTTGTATAAAGCTTTTGTATGAGATTCAGGGATCATCATCGACGACATTCAAGTCAATCAGGATAAAACATATTAATTATACATAAGATGTATAATTTTGACATGTAGGTACAAGATCTTACTAAAGTAAAGTTAGCAGTTGATCTAGGCTGAAGCTTTGTTTGTAGGCCGGTGAGAAAATCTTCAAGATCCATAGGTGGCATTTGGATCTCGTAAGATACCTAGAGAGGACCTACCTCACCTACCTTTCCCGTGTTGGAGCTCAGCATGGGACTGGGCTTAGGGCATGACTTTAATGGAATTAGAACAAATTTGAGGTTTTATGGTTCATAAGTCGTGTATAATGTGTAATGTAAGGTTTGCTAAGTTTTTGAAGAGGTGGGGAGTACTGAGGCCAAGCTTCATAGAAGATGGATCACTTCCCACAGGAAGTGATCTACCCCTCTGCCCCTACAAAACATCCCCGCAAAAACCCGGCACCTCCACGTGGTCCATCCCGGACATGCTCTAGCATGATGAACGCCGGAGGTGGCAGAATAAAGGGGACCTGCTGTGCTAGGCATAGAAACTGCCAAAAAGTCTGCCCAGAAAAGCTGCCACAATAAGCGCCTGCAAAACATTGTTATGGGCCATTGGCCTAGGTACAATGTACAAAAGACAAGTGCACAGCAGGTTTGCTAAGTTTCCCCTGTAACCCGGGGAGGTGAGGCAATTACGCCCGATCCAGAGGGATTGCCAGGTCTGCCTATCCACAGACCTACCTATCCCCAGAGCGGTCGAATCAAAAACACGAGAAACAAGGAAAACTTAGCAAACCATTACAAATTTTAATAAATAGTACCCAGTAGTTTTAGAACACTACCTCGGAAGTTTGTGCATTACGCTATGCTACAAGATTGGAATTTTGTCTTTCACTAATAATGCCTAGTAATAAAATATGAGTCCAAAAAAAATATGAGGAAAAGTTGAAATTAATTTTTAATTTTACAAGGCGTCTAAAATTAATACAAGTGACTGTAAAATTCATGTGGGTTCTGAACTTGCAACAAGTAAGGTGAATATTCAACTACTCAGAGAGTGGAAACAACCCCAGGCTGAATTCAATTGATTGGCTATAGAAACCCTCAAATCACGAGTTCAGGATGAGCTATCCAAAGCCGAAGAGGAAACAGTGAGTAAGGTTCATATTGAAATTCATTTACACATTAGGATGTAACTAAGGTAATCACTTGTTAAATGCTCTTGAGCATTACATAATATGTATTATTTTACTAGAGCAGAAATAAATATTAATTTACATAATAAATATTATTTTACTAGAGCAGAAATTAATGGGGAAATTACATAAAAATACATATTATACATGTTGTACTTTCATCAAATTTATTCGTTGGAATGATTGTTTACACCAGCACTCTTGGAAGAAAAATAAAGAACTAATTAATTTGACTAATAGCGAAGGTTTTGCAGACCTTCACATTTAATTAAAAACAGAATAAATCTAGAAAAATTATTCAACTACAATAATATTCAAAAACTATTAGGTAAGTTACCTTTCATAGTATTAGTTGTAATGGTAAATCTATTAATTTGTTGGCATCAAATCTAGAGACTAGGAAACAGAACACCAGTGGCGGCTACTGATGGGAGCATGTGCACCCCCAGCCAATAACCAAAAATAATAACCAAATTCTCCCATCCCATTTGAAGAGTAAGTTAGCTATTGACAGAAAGTAGGATTTTATTATTTGAATCAACGCGCAAAACAGAGCTGCACAGGGCACCTGAAAATGTTCAGTGAGATTGACCAATCAGGGAGCGTGAAGGGCAACAATATCTTGTTGCTCCGCTGCCAGGGGCGCTGTAGTGCATTATTTTTCATCATCTTTCCATATCAGTTATCCCAAATCAGCCGGTATTCGTTTGTACTTTCGTTTTCGTTGTATTGTCCGTTGTTTTCTTGCCTAGTCATCCTCCTTTTTCTGATTTCCGACAACGAATAATTTAGTGGAGTTCATCAAACTATTCCCGTCAAATTTTCAGTAGGTGGTTCAGTTTCTTGCCCCATCATGTTCATATAGGGCTAATTTATTCTCGCAATATTGATAAGATTCGTGATGTTGGCCACCCCTTACCGTCACTTCCTGGACTTTGGCAAACATTGAAAATGAAAAATCGTCCATGTTTGAACGTAAGTTCAACGCCGAATAATACGAAAAAAAGTGAGGTGAGTAATAAATTATTTTACTTCATTTACGTTCTTTGTTGTAATAATCGAAATGAGGCTTGGGTTAAAGACGACATAAGAGATCTGGTCCATAGAGAACTGACCCATTACCCTATGTCCCAATTGGACCATATTGTACAAGCGTGCGTTTATGCGTAGTCGTACGCATCGTGAGTTGGTCGTCCTAATTGGAAACACCACGCGTTGAACTACACGATCGTACGAGCAGTGCATGCGTTCATGCAAAAAGAGGAAGATGGTGGAGGACGCAGCATTATTATTATTTATTATGATTAAGTTCTGCTGCAGTGGTGTTAATACGTAAGAATCCAAAATATTATATTATTATTATATATTATATTTATTCTGACGAATTCTGACTGCACGCGTTTCTTGGTATTCTGATCGCTCAAATCGTTCTGACGACGACGTGCGTATCCCTCCATAGAAACCACTTTCATTGGAAAGCAGGCGTTTGTTTGTTCAAGCAAATTCGTCAGAACATATCGCACGTATCCTAGAAGAGGGGTACAAGTCCAAAAATGTGATTTTCCAGGAATTTCGTTTCAAATTTCTCTCTTGCATGTATCTGTGTTTCCATAGCAACATGTCTGATATTAGTGATCTTTGCGGAAAAGTTGATAGGACATAAATATTCTTTTTTCAAAGGAGGAAGGAGTGAGGGGGAGACTTGACTAAATTTTTTGGACTTGTACCCCTCTTCTAGGATGTGTGCAATATTTCTCATCCATAGTAACCATAGCCATAGTCCTGTTTTTCGTTCGTACGAGGCCTCGACCTTCGCTCAACGCACGCTCGTATGATCACGATCCAATGAGGACATAGAGAACATTTTTCATGTCTATTGTACGAGTATATAATATATACTGCATAAATATTATTTAGTCGCATTTGTAATTTGAAGATGAATTATGATTATTGACATTTGTATTTGGCTGGGAAACCACCTTTCCCATCCTCTTCACGATAGGCCCTTGATCTATGTGCACCCCCTGAGCCGCCACTGCAGAACACCATAAAATTATGGACAAGTTTGGCTACTGATGACAAGAATCAAACACTCAAATACATAACCAATTGGGAAACATTTTATGGGTGAATATTAGCACCTCATCCTTTTTATAAAATACTCAACACAGTTATAATTATATACACTGTAATATTTTCATCAACATCTATATAAATTAATTATCCTAAACCCGAACGGTCTTCATTCGGATATGACGGAAATTAGGCTCATTCAAATTTTTAATACTACTCTATCACTAGTTTGAGATTGGAATCTGAATATTCAAGTCTGAGGACATCAATCACTTGTCAAGACTAGTTTATGACACAATATTGCTATAAGTTTCCCGGTTAGCTCCTGCCGTATTTCCATTGTCGTTGTTTGGCGTACACAACGATTGTTGGAACGTAAAATTATAAAGAATGCGTACGGATCTTATAAACTAAGTCGTACAATAAAATTTCATAAATAGATACACATACATCACATTATTAACATATCCTGCATGTATTGGCACACAGTTATCAGGATTCGTTCACCCACAATCACCATTTTGCAACAATCCTCTTTACATAAGTAATTTATTATTTATAGTGAATGAGCTTCACAAGTTACTTGTTGAAATTTTAAATTATTATAGAAATCTTTGAAAGCATACGAATTCTATGATAGATGACACAAAAATATCACCACCAGTTGAGTTTCGGTTGCCAGCATCGAACAGTCATTTTCAGGTACCACGTTGACACAAGACGTCATAAGGTGTAATATCAACGTGTGACGTAGAAATTTGACTGTTACCGAGCTGTGCGTATGTCACATAGAACAGTCAAACAGCTGCGTTACATACAACTATTTACTTTTGGACGATGATAAGTAGGCTTCATTAGTGTTACACGTAACAAAGAAATAGCGTAACTGATGGGTGGAATAGTTTTTACCGCTGGGCGGATCTTGTCCTTAAGTTAAAGGCCCGTCGGGTGAGCTGTCCTGCGAGAGAGTTGAGGCTTCTAGAGCTTTTCCAGGGAACATGGCGGCGTGCAAGTCGAAACCTGGAGGCATCGCCATTGGTCCTTGTGCCTGCAGAGAAGAGATTGATGTAAGTTACCGTGTACAATATTGACCAGACTGGCATGATAAGGAAGAAAATGCTGTTTCACATAAAAACGGATTACTATTAAAAATAATTAATACTTAGCAATTCTAAGTTAGCATATAACTAATATCAAAGACAACTTCTGCAGCATGAACGCAAGCCCATCCAAAACGCTCTCTATGACAGGAGATTCTTAACAATGGAATATTGCCCCAATGGAAACTGGTCGAACTGTTTGGAGGAAGAACAGCTTAACTATAGTAGAGTGGTTTTCCCTCAACATTAAATGATGAATAACCTGGCCAAGGCGTGCTATACGTCACACATAAGCTCTTTTCCCTCCAAACGCTCCAAGGTGAGCTGTTTTTCCTCCACATCAAGTGACGAAACATTCTTTTCAGCCGTTTTCCCGAAAGTTTTGAATTTTTTCAAAATTTTATCTTAAGCTGAAAACAGCTCAAATTTTATCTTGAGCTGTTTTTACTCCTCACGGCAGTATAATCTACAGGAGGCAGACTTACATCTTGACGAGTGAGTCGTGGATTCTTTGAATATTGAATCTTTGAATCTCCATGTATCTACTAAAGTATTTCTCAAAAGAGAACCTGTTTTTAATAAGATGTGGACTCAAAACTGAAGCTGACGGTGATACAGTCAAATTACTGAAGGGAAAAGATCTCCATATTATGGAGATATAACAGCATGGAGAGAGGAAAGGTTTTTCCCTATCATCCCCACCAGGAATGCCAATCTCGAAACAGTGTTGCCATCGACTTCTTCTTCCTTCTAGTGTCAACAGCCCTGGTGGTTTCCTGTGCTGTCATGAGCGTTTCCCACGGTAACTTGTTCCTCATCAACGTCGGACTCCCCACTTCCATTTGAATAATACAAGAGTAGTGATCAGGTAGCCAAATATCATAACTTCAAGTACTTACCACCTTGAGAATTACCCCATCATCAGGCAGCAACTTTTTCAGTTTGAATCGATTGGCCATGTGGAAGATATTATTACTTGGCCCCCTGGTCAACTGACGTTCGTCTTCTACCAGGGGGTCCTGCCCAACATCAGGGTTTGGGGGTGAGGGAAAACTACCTACTTTCTAGCAAGCTCACGACCATCACCTCTGCACGAATCCAACCTCTGCAGGGTACCAGGCAATCACCCATCCCCCCCACCCCCCACCCACCGTCACGAGCCTCGAATGGTGGCTGGCCCGGCCCTCCATCAGAACCTACCGCATCATGACCCACCGCTTTTCCATGTCTCGGTGCTTTGCGGGACTGGACTTGCCCCACTCACACCAAGCCATAGAGGATATGGTACCCAAGAACCGAAAGTAATAAGAGAAGGGAAAACAACTAGGTACCATAATATATCGGTCAAAATATTATTTTGATCGATATAATAAATATAAGGATAAACTGATGAAGATAATGAGCCGCCAACCGAATTGAGGGTTCAAGATGGATTGAAACTGGATTTCCTAGGTTTCGCATTAAATGACCTGACTAAAGGTGTGCAAAAGGGTTCTTTACATTCCCAGGCTGCTCCAACGATAAGCTGGGGACCCACTAGGCATACCTACTTAGAAATAGTACTGCACTAGAACTACATGGAGCATTCTAGTATAAACGAGCAAATTGCATTAACAACATAAATGAGTGAATAAGAGAAAATTTTTGTTTGTTTGACCACTTTGGTTTTGCATTTTGTCTCATCATACATACTTCAAAAAGGTAAAAAGAATTAATCCACCAGACCTAGAAGCACAAACTAAGCAACGCGCACGGTTACAAGAACTTCCCATTTCACAGGCGATTCTCAAAAACGACGCTATCCAAGGGCTTCTTCCACACAAATCGTGTTCTAGTTAAGTTGGTTGTTAAGAACATTTCACCCAATTTTCGGGTAGTTAGGCCTGTAGAATGCGGCCTTGTATTGTATTGACATGCAGGAACATCACCTTCTCACATCTTCAATCCAGAATAAAGCTCAAAGTTTATTCACACAATAGTAGGCTGCATTTATGGTTCGACGAACATAGATGAACTCAAGCACCAAATCTCCTTACCCAGCTCAAAGGTTTCTATGGTGCCTTAACCTCATTCTATGACGTTCTGCCTACCGCCTGATACACCCTCAACTCGGCTGGAGCTCCTACGGCCCTCGGATCAGCCATTCATCGCTGACATCACTCTCCTCCATGGTCTCTTGTCTGGCCGCCTGAATCCCTGCTTGGCATTGGTCAGGGGGGGCCTTGTCAAGGCTCTAGCTCTGTGGAACCGTTTGCCGTACCTTTTTCAGCCACAAACTACTCCAGCATCGCCCTCTCTCTCGTCTGCCTTGATTGGGAGACTTCTTTGCATTGCACTTCCCCGCCGTCGACCTGTTCCACCAGCCTCGCCATTCCGTCGCCAAGCCTGCGCGGTCTTAACTTACAGCGCCTCCTGAAGCTCTGACTATCCCCCCTCCTCCTCATCTATTCTGCTCTTTCTGCTTCTAATTTTAATTGTATTATTTTGATCTACCCTGTGTGTATTGGGCTCGACCCGTATTATAAATAAATAAATAAACTTACGGAAGCCACACCTCGTTTTTGTTCGACGCACCTTCCTGTTATACGCAAAGTGAGCGCACCTTTGAAACTTCTTAAAAGTCAACTTTACCTGGAGATAAGTTATGAGGCGTCGAAGCTCTTCGAGGGCGTTGGCCTGCATGAGAATGTAGTTCTTGGCGAGCAGGAGCGTTGCGATCTTACTCAGCTTCCTAACAGACGGTGAATGGGCGTACGGGATGACACTGCGTAGTTCGTCAAGGGCGTCGTTGAGATCGTGCATCCGTCGACGCTCTCGAGCGTTGATGTTGAGCCTCACAAGCTTCCCTTGTCGCGACTTTCCTTTACCGCTCCCACTGCCGCTGCTGCCTGTTCCTGCAGGTCCACCACTGTTACCTAATCTGTAAAGAAAAATAGTGATGTAGGTACTGTCCGCAACAAGAATCAAATTGGATGAAATTGACTCCACCAAGGATTCATTATTGAAAAGCAACTATCAAAATTGTGCAAATAGCATCCAAAACCTGCAATAAAAAAAAGAAGTTCCTACGCATGGAGTTTACATTCAATCGTTCTTTTTACCACCAGTTACGGAGAAAACCTAATGGGGTTACCCATGGAAAAAGAATGGGGGTTATCTTAAAAATGGACTATCCGAAATTTACAACATTAAGCTAGCCTCAGCCAGTCAATGTGAAATGAGTATAAATTTAATTAAGTTCATATTCATTCAAAACAGCTCAACCGACAGATTTGATCCCAAGGCACCCAGCAAAGAAGGGTCTTACATAAGGTTTTGGATATTCTTGAGACTTCAGCAGCTGAAGTAGGAAAACCCCCTACATCTCCACTCCCACAGATGCTGGTGTGCCAACTTCGTTATCGTATCAATTTTATGTGATCATTGATCATCTAGTTTTATAATGGTGATCACTCACATTAATTTTGTGCTGTTAACATTAATGGAAGAAAAAGTCCTGTCCAGATCCCTGCATTGGCCACAAATTGCACGACCCTATGAAAGATGCTGAAATTTTCATGCAGCACCACTTACTGGCACGACAGTTACTGCCTTCCTCGGGCCATGCAGAAAAGGATGCAGGTTAGAACATGCCTCGTCTCTAACGAGGGGTTGTTCCAAACTCCCTTGGATCCGAATAGGGCAGTGAGAAATTTTCATGGTACGCTCTACAAGCTTTCATAGCTTACAGCGCACGCTCAAGTCCCTCATAGCATCATTGAGATACCATAAATATGCGGATTTCTTTGTAAGAATGGATGGATGATCGTTACCAGGAAGCACTCCTCAAGTTTCTGTCTAAGAGAGGAAATCAATGGTCAATTTCCTTTGCCTTGAAAGCTAGAGGGTAGTTCCCCACCGTGTTCATGGGGCAACACAGAATATAGAAAAGTATTTGACGAAGAAATATACTCTCCATTTTCCCTCTAGCTCATGTTAACTACAATGGGTAATAAACATCATTAATCCCAACAAACCATTCGTATTCAGGTTTTGGGAATTTCCACTGTTATAGTAACAGTGTATGAATGGAATCGCAAAATTGTAGAATCTACACGTCTTCCACGGATATGTAATGAAAAAATTCCAAAATTCGGCAATATTATAGTAGTTGCCCGGGTGTAGCCCAGCTTTATTGCCCAATGGCCTCAAACTTTTCAGCAGGATATCTCGATGTTCAGTAATTTAAATTGAGCTTTATTCTCAAACTTTCTTTTTTCCTAGTCGAAGCGTAGAGAATGTATATCCTGAGCGCACAGGTGTGAGGTTAGGTTATGAACCTCATGACAGCCCCCTTCCCCTCCACCCGCCAACCAAATCTGGATTCGCCCCTGAAAAATTCCAGTTCAAAGAATCACCAACCCAAACAAACTTTGCATCAACAGGAAACATCGCTACGGGATTTGGAAAAAAGGGTTTTATTCACCGCTTCAAATAACCTATTACTAAGATAACCTTTTACTTCCAGATGACAGTTTTGAGAACGAATACCTGTCCCGGTTCCTAGGGATTCCGTGATAAACCTCAACAACCTGGCAATAGGTTGGCTGAAATCTAATACCAGGTAATAGGTTCGAAGTTAGCTACCTAACTCTCTTAAAATTAGTCTTCTTTCGTACCTTTCTTGCATTGATTCCTTCGTTATTTCTATATTGTGATAGGTACCAATTACGATTTTATACTTACCATGAAATATTAACATTATGAATTGCCTAAGATATAGTTTCATTGGATTTTAGCAATAGTTACTTATTAAGACTGTGATGCCTATATAATATATTATTGTTATTATTATATTATTATATTATTATATTATAATAACATATTATGCTACCAAGGTGTACACATGATTAACTACTTGCATGATTATACACGCATAACCACTTAGTTGTACATTTTAAATTTAAGATCCCTTTCCCACACTAAGAGCCCAATTATAATCATACATATAATCATGATTATCAAACAGAGTTAGCCACATCGTATTCGTTAAAAGACTAGCCATTCTAAAACTAAACAGAAAATTCAATTCTTCTGAGATTATTGTCATATCGAGTACATATCCTCAGAATGACAGTAATCTCAGAAGAATTGTGTGTCTGATTAATAAGAAGGTAGGTACCTTATTTTTTCGGTGCGATTTTAATATGTATTTTTCAAGCTTATTTATTGTAGGTGTAGGTACCTATGTTTTCACTTTTGCACTCATTTCGGTCAGAGCGTAATGTAGGAATATGCATCAATATGTAGAAATTATAACAAAATGAAGTTGTCACAGGAGCTAATGATGAGAATTAAAAATGAATCAAGATCGGTAGTGAGCCTGAAAATCCAGTCCGCGTTGGGCGCTGGAAAGGTTCCCGATTCGCCGATAACCTATTACCAAAATACCCTAATACCACAACCTATTACCAGACGGTCTCTGTTACTCGATAACCTATTACCAAGAAATAACCGTATTAGCCACTGCCAATAAACTGGAAGGTACCTATTCATGTAGCTCACCTATTCGAATGTGGCTGCGGATGCTGAAGCTCCGGCGTGTTCTCATCGGAGTGTGGAGCAGAAGACGAAGGTGGGAAATAGTACGGCGAGCTCATCCCAACCGCCCCAAGAGGCGTTCGCCGCCCGGGCACCTGCCCCTCGCCACAAAGGTATCCCCCCACACCATCCATTTCTGAAAAATGAACAACAAAATTTGACAAGATTTAATCATTTCGTTAAGTGGACCAATTCAAAATAATGTCAATGTCATATGAGCAGGCTGTACATCTTTTCTGCCAGCGCAGAGAAATGTCTTCTGTAATTGAATCAGTGAGTGCAGAAACAACGCAAGTCACAAAAAATGCGAAAAATTCGTTGTCGATCATAACTAGCTTACAAGTGAAGGCAAGATGTGGGTTGAGTGCAAAAACCACACTATTCATATCAGGTTTTTTCTGAACGTTGAGCGCACAGACACACTTTCATTTGATTTTATGCAAAATATCCCCCTTCCAGCGATCCCTGTTCAGCTTTTTTACCCGAGACAACTTTGGGTGAATTGCTTTGGGATAAAGAACTTGAAAACTAATAAATTTTAATTATTCCAGTACCACGAAGTAGTAGACCACAAAGGAGCCAAAGAATTATGCAGCATGATACTAAAATTCATTGACACTTACACTCCATCAAATGTTAAAATTCTGTACCTCTTTTTCGATGGCAGCTGTGGACCGAATCGGAAACACAAAATGTTTTGTTCACGGGTTCAAAACGTTTTGACCAAGAAATTCATTACTATCCTAACGATCGAGGTTTCGGTACTACCGAGTATTAACAGGAGGATGCGTAAACATGATCGGTTTTGTATACCTGATGAACATGAAGAGCTGTTAAAATAAAGTGCCACTTGACATTTTTGGAATTTATGGGTCATCCCCCCCTCCCCCATCTCCTCAAAACCCCCCTTAAAGTGACTCCCCAGGACAGATTTTTTGTGCAAATTGCGTGTTATGAAAGGCCAAAATGATTTTTTGTGTCTTTTGGCAGTGAATTCATGATGGTCTGGAACAGATTTTGGTATGAAAGTTTTTCGGAAATTTTTAAAGCTTCCTATTATTATAGCTTCCTTTTCTTTGAAAATTCGCGAAAATCAATCAATTCAATCTTAGTACTCCAACGTATGAGCAGGTGACAGAGCACTTCAATAACGTTTTTGCTAAGCAAGTTAATATTATTTATGAACGAGCTCAGTTTAATAAAAGATGCCAGCTCGAGAATGAATCCGCTGAATCATTTATTCTAAATTTATACAAGCTTGTAAAATCGTGCAATTACAGTCCTCTGACGGATGGTCTGTTAAGAGACCGTCTGGTGATAGGCGTTAGGGACCAACGTCTATCGGAAACTCTTCAAATGGATCCCAACTTGACTCTCGCAACGGCTATAACCCAGATTAAAATACATGAATCGGTCAAAGGTCAACAGCCGTCCCTACGTCAAAACAATTTTAACACACACTTCGAAGGGTTAGCCGTGTCAAAAGGGAATGCCACACCTCAGTCCAAGCAGAAACCGTCGTCATTTAAATGTTATCGTTGCGGTGACACAACTCCACATAAGATGGAATGTTGCACAGCTCTTTTGTCTAAGTGTAAATTCTGTAATATTCTTGGGCACTTCGAATCTTGCTGTAAGAAGAAGATGAAAGCTGTAAATGACATAGCTGAGGTTTCTGATGTTGAAACAGAAGAGGTTGTCCTTGATACATTAGATTACCATGCCCTTGTGGTGCAGAATAAACAGTTCACGCCTCCTTTCATGGTGTCACTGTTAGTTAACGACCACTCAATCTCGTTTAAAATTGACACCGGGGCTGACATTACCTGCATACCAACAAAGATGTGGAGGGAGTTAGGCAAACCCCAGCTCCAATCGTTTTCTGGTACAATTGAACACGCTGGCAGGAGATCCCTACACTGTCATGGCTCATTCACTGCCAACTTATCCACATCATCCGGCAGTCAATGCGAAGACTTAATTTTTATTGTCCGAAATCTAAAGCAACCTTTGCTTGGTCGATCAGCCACTATTGCATTGTCCTTGCTGTCATACGTTCCACCAACCTCTCCTCTGGCAGTACAACATATCTCCAGGGAAGATAAATATAGTCCCCTGTTTTCGCCTAACCCTGGTAGCCTCAAACGCAAACCCAAACAAGATACAGTCCCTTACGCCATAGCTGCTCCTCGAAAGCTACCCGTTCCCCTTAAGCCGAAAGTCCATCGCTCTCCACATCGAGATCCTTTGCTACCAACCCCTTTCCCTAGCTTACCGTGGTCAATGATTGGTTGTGATTTGATGTATGTTCAAAATTCGAACTACCTCGTTATTCAAGACTATTTTTCAAGATTTCTGGAGGTGTTTAAATTGAACTCGACAACATCTGCAGTCATCATATCCCTCTTACAGACAGTTTTCTCTCGCTATGGCGTACCTCATGTTGTTCGGCATGACAATGGATCACAGTTTGATTGTCAGGAATTCCGGAATTTTTCTGAGAAGTGGGGGTTCCAACCTGTGTCAAGCAGCCCTAGCTACCCCCACTCAAATGGTCAAGCGGAATCGGCAGTTCACACGGCCAAACGATTGGTACTAAAGTGTGCTAAGTATAAAGAAGGTCTCATGATGTACAATGCCACTCCATTACACAACGGGTACTCTCCAGCTGAGTTATTGATGGGAAGACGCCTCAGAACTACCGTGCCCACTTCTCCATCCTCATTGCAGCCCAAGCTGCCGAATTTCCACAAATTTAGGGAGAACGGAGGGAGAAGGATTAGAAGAAACCAATCTCATCTGATTCGTCTTCCTTCCACACCAGACCCATCGGAGGACTCACTGGCTCAAGAGGCACAACGAAGACTAAGGAGAGACATTCGAACTCCGGAGCGGCTCAATTTATGAGGGTTGCTAGGAAGCAAGTAAACGGACGGGGCATTTTCCAATAGTTCACATTGTATCACTGTCGTTCATTCAAATTATACAGTTCAATACTTACGCTTACAAGCTATTTTACTTCTACTTTAACGTAGTACATAACATTTGATGGATCATTAAACACAGCTATCAGCTGCCAAAATCTACGTCCCGGAACGTGGATATTGCTTTCCCTTCAAATCGTGCCAACCAATCAGAGAACGTTCCATTCATCACAAAGAAAATGGAAGACATCAAGAAGATGATTGTGTATATCGCCGTTCAAGCGGCAACATGACCTATCTCACCTGGCCAACTGCACATGAAGACGATACAATGGTTGTCAATTAGGAGGGGTGGATGGTTTTTTGAATACTTAACCGTTTTTAAATTCCTGTTTTATAGTGATTTTGCAACCATCATGAATAAATATAAACTTTTAATGCGTGATCACTTTTTCCAAGTCTTCAGCTGTTTTTATACCAACTGAGTGCAGAAACATAGCCCGAATTAAATTCTGAATTTTCCTAAGCCCAATTAGTGTGGAAACTAGATGATGGTCGCACAACAAGCAACATGAATGCATGTTGTAACAGAGGAAAGCCCATTGTTTAATTATTTGAAAATTTGGAGAAGCTGTATACCTACTTTTTTCCCTCTCCTGAAAATGTTGAAACACCAGACTTAATTTGTTCACTTTCAGCTGCTTGATATTTGAATAATGCAGCATAATTCTTACGCCCTATTGGTACACTTGGTTTTGTCCGTAGATCAACGGTATCATCGATCAACATCTGTAGTGAACTCTTCATATACTTCCTTATTTGTGTTTGCGTTGTAGAAAGTCCAATTTCGTTGTTACACCGTCCCCCAGATCACAGACAGATGTGAAATGCCATTTAAAACACAGCGCCCTTTTGAGGGGTCGTTCAGTCTTTTCGGTGCAGATGTTCGATCTCCGAGCGGCGCCCCTCGCCCGAATCAGAACTCACTTGTCCCATTAATTTGACTCGAATCAGTACCGCACGAGGGTCGCGGTTCTATCACCAGATGGGCCGAAAATTTTCAAGAGTTCAAGACTAATTCAAGCGGTGGGGTACCCGATTTTTTACTATGGAGAATTATATTTGAGAAACATCCGAAAGCGCTATTGCTGTTCTAAATCCGACAGAACCAGAGAACGATGGTGTGATTTTATGATCAACAGTTGTTTCGAAAACTTAAAATATCTTAAGTTTTCTCTACGAAATCAACGATAATTTCAACAGTTGTTTAAAGGCTCTTTTTTTCGGTAAAACACTCATTTTGAACGGGAATCATTTGGGTGCTGAATTTCTGGTAGTGAGTTTGATGGTGCATTTTGAAATCACGAGATTTTGCGATGATTTGGAGGCGTATAGCTTTAATTATTACGTTTTGACGAACTATATCGAGGATCAGTGCTCTTTCCCGCCCCAGGTGTGGGCTGCATCCCCACCAGACTCAAGCTTACGTACAACCAATGCAGTAGAACCATTCCACAACGATTTCAACAAACAATTTTATACTCCACATCCCAATATACATCCTCGTCATCTTGGAGCTGCGAGGAATCCAAGCTGAGTCGGTAACCCCCTGAAAAAGTCGACTCGTGACATTGGACAAACAGCATTGGATGAACTGTGGAACCAGTGCCTTGAGGACAGAAATGTATTGAGTTACCTGGATGGAGTTAGTAAGCGCTATGACTGATAATGTATGACTTAACGTGACAAGTTATCCATCGTGATGACGATGACTGTGATTATAAACCCTTCAATCCAACCTTTTCAGCCTTTCTTTCCTTTTCCCCAAACTAGTCGCGTTTCTACCGACACGATGGGCTGCTGCTGAAGCTTAAAGAATTCTTGACAAATTCCCTTTTCCTCCTCATCCAGTCATTTCTCTGTAACCGCACCTTTAGGGTTAAAGTTGGGCAAGAGTTTTCCTCGTTCAAGGCAGTGTATGCAGCAGTACCTCAAGGCTCACCACTATCCCCTCTGCTATATAGTCTTTACTGCCATGACTTCCCCCTCTCCCCAGCGACGATGACTGCACAGTTTGCGGAACAGTGCCTACAAGAACACCTTGATACAGTCGACCAAGCTGGATCGAAGCTGGATCTGGCAAAGTAGAAGGTGCTATTATAGTATAATACACGTCGCTTATCGAACCGGTTTGGGCGTATGGATGCGAACTCTGGGGCTCGGCATGTGCCACCTCAATGAACAAAATTCAAATCCAGCAAAACAAGATACTTCGGCTAATTTGTGGCGCCCCTTGGTTTGTAAGGAACGACGTGCTCCACAACGACTTGGGAGTAGGGACGGTGCAGGAGCTGATCAGAAAGTGCTATGGAGTCCTGCAGACAAGAGCCACTGACCATTCAAACCCGGAATTTGCGCACATTGCTGGGCCAGCGCCTCATGGTGAACGTAGGTTAAGGAGAAGAGTCCTGAGGGACAACGCACACACTCTGCTGGACTAGCACTAAATCCCCCACACTACCACGATCAAGACGAAGCGACCCATAAAAATTATAGTTAACCATACTTCCCCTTGATCCCCACAACCCGCCCTTGAGGTATACATTGTGGAATAAATTGATTGATTGTTTCTACCGGAGCGCTACCCCAAAGCAGTTCTTTTTATTTCCCCAAAGTAGTCAGTCGGGTTTCCATCCAATTTCCCAAAAGTAGGCGCCCCCGGGTTTTTGGCCCACTGTTCGCTATAAATCCGATTCAAGATTCTTTTTTTTCATCTTAAAGCTGGTTGAATTTACTATCAGACCCCATATATGAAAAGTTGTTCAACTCCCGTAAAATACTCATGCCAGTACGCTAAAATCTAAGTATTCAGTGGTAGTATGTTCACAATTTCAGTAGTAGGACCTAGTAAAACTCTGTAGACCAGGTAAACCCCAAGATCTCAGCAAAGCAGGTCATTTTTCCCCCAAAAGTGCAAATTTTATGTTACGGCAATCTTTCTAGTCTCCTATAAAATGTCATGAGAAAATATTAGATCGGAATGGTGCTTCTAGACCGAATGGTTTTCTCAAAAGCGGGAAACCTATTCTGGACCCAACAGCGTCATAAAGAGGTTATGTTTTATGATGGTTGTCATAGTCTTATGTTTTTATCTCATAAAAAGCGCTAATTTCTGGGGTTTTGTCGGACTCTTTTGGATATAGCTCCAAATCTAATCGTTCGATCCAAAATTTCTTTATTTCGTCTCAAAGATAGTTAATTTGACTTGCAGACCCTATACATAGTATGGGACTTGATTAACATTTCATATATCATAACCTGACGAAGGGACTTAGCTCAAATCCGGCTCATTCCAACCCAAAACTAGATGAAAAGGTTTGCCCTCTGGATCAAATCCACCTTATTCGAAGCTTTTGCCATCCCCACGAGCCTTCTTTTTCCTTTCTCTCCTTGCTTTCTCCATTTTATTTACTATGTTATTTTCTTTGATAAATAAAAATAATAAAAAAACATTCTGTTCCAGTTGGAGTTGCAACTTAAGACCTTTTCCACATTGTACCAAAGTTTGTGTCAACTGTGAAATTTCAGATCATTCGAAAAAGTTAAGTGGATTTCATTTATTTAAAACTCGTAAAGACACAAATATTAACTGGTAAACTGAAAAAAAAAACCATTTCACACAACTTAATTGAACAAAAACTGGAAAAATCGTGTTTTTGCAAAAAAATCAGCTCGTTCCAACCTAATTAGTGTAATTACGCCCAAGGTAATGTACCTGCAATGAAAATGAAAAACTAATCAAATTCTAGGCGGTTATAAGTACCTACCTACAATTAAAATGTTTAAAAATTTAGCTTTAGAACTCTGGACGCGAGAAGTTTTTTGTCTCTCCTGTAAAATTTCCAAAAAAGGAATCGGCTGGTTTTGATATCAAACGCCTCTATTGTACAGAACAATAAACGATACCTAATCTCTCTCCCCCCCCCCTCCTTTGCACAATATGAAAAACGTCCATTTAAACGTAAACACGTTAATTGAACCAAAATCACGAGAGAAATTTGAACCGCACATGTTTGAAAAGTCCCAAACGTTGAGCGTGAGTTACTCAAAATATTTTGTTCCCAAAAGGACCGAATGAATTATATTATTTTTTATTTTGATGTAAATTTACATCAAAATAAAAAATATTTATATGAACAGTCTGAAGTGGACTTTATTTGATTTTCATTTTAACTTTTTTCTTTGCACAGATTAAATTTATTTTATTTTATGTTAATACTTAATAAATTTGTAATATATATGCGATATATCGCATATATGCGATTGACGGTAGAAGAATTTGTATTTTTTTTTTTTTTTTTTTTGCCAGGAAAAGTGGAAGAGAGGGCTTACTGCCCTAAGTTGAATAAATCAATCAATCAATCTTATTTCTCCAGCATTAAACACGTGTAACTTTTGAAAAAACAAGCGTTTTTACAAATTTGTAAATCAGTAAAAACAAGCGTTTTTAGTGTGGATGCAGTTTTCAGAAAATATTTCTGAAATGTCAGTTTTGATAAAATTCAAGTTGAACGGTCAAAAATGAAATTCTACGCCAGTAGGTACAATCAATTTGGATGTTGGGGATTTCATTGCAACGTGATCGTGCGATTGTGTTGAGTTACATTTAGCGATTTGAATTTGTGTAATGTCAATGTTTACAAAATGGTAAGTACATGAATAAATTGGTTTGGTGAACGTGGTGACGCGTTGAGGGGAATTTGGATTTGGAGTTGAGGGACCTTCGAAGATGATAATTCGCGGTTATTGATTTTTAAACTCGGGAGGGTGAGAAATGTTGACATCTACACGAAAGGAGTTTCCAAAGCTGCGACAGGACCAGAGATTTGGTCGTACGGCGGTTTTGTTACTCGGTGAAATTAATTGAAAGAATTCGGTTCGTACAGTGAGAAACGTCTGTCGTCAAAGGGGTTTTGATAATTCGCTTTTTGTTGTCGTGGGAATTGATGATGAAACGAGGTGTTTATTTGTATTGTTTGAGTAAATAAAAGGGACTCACCAGCTCTCCCGGATTCGAGGAAGGTTCGAGGTGCAGTTGGCAGGGGCGCCGCTTGGAGGCGCTACCGGCGTCCGCGAGATAAGAACATCGAGCTGCGGCGTTTCGACGGATTCGGTCGTCGGTTTTCAACGTCGAAACGGCGACTTGATCAAACGTCGGAATTGATTTTTTTCGGTGGTGAAATCGAAGGGAAATTCGACGACGAAACAGCGAATCGGTTCGGTTGACCGTTCGGTTTTGCAATGACGCGGGCGGGCGGCGAGTCGGTTCTGTCGAGGGGGAGGCGGCGTCTCTTTTTCTCCTCCTCCTCATCGTCGACCATAACGACGGCAGATGGGAGGAGAAAAGGGGGGGAGGAGGAGAAAAGGGGGGAGGTGGAGAAAAGGGGGGAAGGGGAGGAGAACGACGTCCTCCGCCAATCCCTTCCTCCCCTCTCCACCGATCGCCCCACAGACAATGGTTACCAATAGCAACCCCTCCGGGGGAGGTTTCTTGCAGAGGGAGGCAGCATCCTCATCGCCACCCCCCCACCCCCACCCCTCATCACCCTTTTTCATCCGGTTTTGCTTTCACAAGCCAACACACTTGTCAATACCAACACCCTCCCAACCAGACCACAAAAGGGATTCGAGTTATCGAGTTGGGGGCGGCATGATGTGAGGGGTGGTGGGGAGAGGGGAGGGGGGGAGAGAATCCTTTCCTTTTCCGTCTCTTTAACACGTCCCATTCCACCGCAATCTTCTGGTCCATTTTACTCGATCTCTTTTAGCCAATTTCGAACAAATTGCCTTGCAACACCTTCAACATTTTTAGAACATGAAGTTTCCAACAAATTCTCAATACATCCCAATACTTATACAATAATTTTTTTATACCTAAGTCACTTAGGCTAAGTGTTATTTCAAACGTAACCGAATAACTTGGACGTCTCATAGGAAATTTTACGCTAATCAAGAATATACCACACAAGAGTCACTGAATAATAAATTACAATGTTAGGCACGAAGGAGTGAAATATAAACTTTATAAAGTTTAATCCGATTATAACAGTGATTGGTATAACAATCACTGCCATAATCGGATTAACAAATCCTCGGATCAACAAATTCTTCTTGGATTAACAAATCCTCGGATCAACAAAGTCTTCTTGGATTAACAAATCCTCGGATCAACAAATTTTTCTTGGATTAACAAATCCTCGGATCAACAAATCCTCGGAACACCAAATCTATGGATAAAGATTCATTGGATTAACAAATCTCCGGATTAACATTGATCGAGGATGGATGACAATGCAATATTCACTTGGCCCAGTTGGCGTTGTACGAAATTTGGTTTACAGCCTCGGACCACACCCACGATGATCCTTGAACTTCTCATAACCCTGGATCGTGGGGAAGGGGTTCAAAACGAATTCAGAAATTTCTTTTTTTTTCCTTGATCTATGACATATTCTTGATTACCGTAAAATTTGCGACAACACGTCCAAGGTATTTCGATTATGTTTGTATCACCCAATTTGGGTCCTATTGAGGCTCCTATGAATAATAATTGCGGGTATCTGTGGTCAATTTCAACTCTGATCGCCAATTTATCGAGTTATTCCCGTTGTTACACGGAAACATTTTTGGGGTATTTTTGAAGCATTAAAAACTCAAATCCGACCCCCATACCGTCATTGAAAATCCCCTCATTCCGCGCCAAAATGATTTCCTAGATTTTTTTTTTCATTTATACACCAGTTGTCCAGTATTTTGGACAGTTCAAGATTTTTTTTTGTTCTTCTAAAACCTGGGTCGTTCCCACAAAAACGTCTGAATTTTGTTTAAATCTTCGTTTCACTTCCTGAATGATCCAAGTAATCACCTGGATCATCACCTTTTGGAAGATACCTGGGTGTGTACATAGACGAAGACCTTCGCTGGGATAGAAAAATCTCCAAATAACCGAACGAATGTCTAAATTTAAATATTATTTGTACGGGTTGGTAAAAGTGGTACTGGTACCATTTAAGTTTATGCTTGTTTTGTATAGGTCCTTGGTGCAAAGCATAATGTATTTTGGCATCCTGGCATGGGAAGGGGCCTCTCCAAACAAAATAAAGCCTTTGACCATAGTCCAAAAAGCGATTTTAAAAATAACTGCATTCAAGTCGAGAAGAGTTTCCTCCGACGAGCTGTATTCGTTGGTTCCTTTCATCTCAGCTACAGGTACATTAAATCCGCTCTTATGTACCTCCATAAACATCCGGATGATTTAATTTACGCAACAACATATGGGCTGAAGGGGGTCCACTCTGAGCGTAAGCCCAGTTCCCGCGAGCCATTTAAAATGTACCACTCGACATGTATTTTGAGCCTACTGATACTCATGAGGAAGCTGCCCAGTAATCTAGAAATACCTTCCAATTTGAGTCGAGCCAAGTACAAAAAACTTTGGCTTTTTAATTAGCAAAGGGCACCGAGAGTGTGAAAAATTATTTTCTAGTAGGTACTTACGTAATTAGTTGATAAGATAAATTAGATTATGAGATGTGACTCTGAAGAACAACATGAAATTTCCTTATAATCTCTTTGAATTGTAAAATCCCTGTAAAATAAATACTGAGATTATAAATAGATAATAATTCCAACTCCCACACAGGGAAATGCGTTCCAAAAAGTGGGGTGTTAGTGGGGTTCCTGTGTTTATTAGAAGTAATTACTATTACTGTATTAATACATTTATTTTCATTTTATTTCATTTCAATTGTTCAATTATTTAAAACGGCATGAAGGCAGATCCTGAGTCTGCAAGTCTCATGAAAAATTATTTTGTGATCACTTGAAGTAGAGAATCTAGTTTTAGTGTTTTGGTTTATTATCTTCGATAATGAACCATTGGAATCGCCCAAAGAAAAAAATTTTTTAACCCCCCCTCAAAATTTGTTGGTTTACGTTTCAAGATACGTAGATTCAGAAAATCGAATCGGGGGGTGCAAAGTGCCAAGTACTTGACCTAGCTCCTAGTGATACTAGGTCAGTCCCCAGTGGATGCACCAGTCAGACCTCAACTGTTATTTGGTCAGGATCTAACAATCTGACCAGGCCTTATATCAATTCCTCTCAGCTGTCAGGGACCAGTGAGGACTGGCCAACAACAGACAGAAGAGAAAAAGAGGATTCTTATTTTTATTTAAGGTCCAGAATTGAGCTTTCCTAGCTGAGGCCTTATCTAAATTGTACAGATTAACTGCTCAATGAATTGAGCAGGTTTCTTCAGGGTTCAATTCTGGCCAGGCTTTAGTTCAACAAGCTATCAGGGGCCAGTGAGGATTTTTCGTCAAAGTCCACCACTGGCCAACAACCGACAGCAGGGAAACAGATGAGGGGAGTCTTATTTTTATTCAGAGTCCAGGCTGGATATCTCCTAGCTGAGGGCCTTATCTGAACTGTACAGATTAACTACTCAATGAGTTGAGCAGTTATCTTTAAAGCTCAACTGTAATCAGTCTCAATCTCCTTCTTCACCACCCTGTCACCTCATGCACTGCCTTATCTAAGAATAACAATATTTCAAACCTACCTCATGTACAGCCTTCAGCAAATAAAATGTCCAATTTGTGTCCAATTCCTGTCCAGATTTTCACCAAAAAACACACGATTGTCCCTAATCACCACACAGATGGGTATGCCAAAATTTGAAACAGTTGAGGCACTTTAACCCACCAAACTGACCAAAACTGCACAGAGCTCCTTTCAAACAGGTGTTCTTCACTCCTTGAAGGATGGCATTGAACCGCCGTCCGCGCCACTTTGCCCAGTTAACGTTGAGCTAAAATTACGAAATTTGGTTTCTGGGTTTGGACCAGCCCCCCAATGATCCTCGAAACTTTTCATAACCCTAGGTCAAGGGGAAGGGGTTCAAAACGAATTTGAAAATTTGAAAATCTCATATCTCGAACAATTCATATAGAACGGTATGTTTTTTATTTCATATTTAGATAGAGTTTGTTCCGTAGAATTTTTTAAGACCATCCGCAGCTTTGTACGACCAGCCGTTCGTTCACAATGACGGCTCAAAGATTGTGCCTCACAACACGATCGTGAATCAAACTGTTGAAATACAGGTCCATTTTCATACTAACAACCTCTTTGGAACATCATATGGCTTAAGTGATGTCGAGTTTATTGTTCTGAGGTGCGTTTCGTGCTACGGAAATGAAGGTAATTTCGAATGTTTGTTGGTAGGTACTTCTTTTATAGAAAAATTATTACCGACGTAGTATTAAAAACCCCAGAATTATATCGTATTAATTAATCATAATTAATAATAATTATTATTAATAATAAATACGAATTATTAATACCTAACAATAAATTATAATAATTTTCACTAGGTACTTGATAAAATAATTAATAATTAGTGATAATTGATAATAATAATTAATCTAACATTTAGACCTAGTGATCTAGACAGAAGGGTGATCTGTACAAAGAAGATAATGAACCGTTGTTTTAAATAATACTTATTTGTTTAAACAAATTAAATTTTGATGATGAGTTAGATACTTGAAATTTTAAATATAGGTCAGAAATGGATGACATTTCAATATTCACTCGGTTTGTATGACATGGTATGAGTATGGTATGGTATATTATTGTATGTATGATTTGGTATAGTACAGTATGGTATGATAGGAAACAAATTCGTATGGTATGGTATGAGTACGGTGAGAATATGGTATGGTGCCGCTTTGCAACACAGTCTGGTATAGACAGAAGGGTGATCTGCACAAGGAAGATAATAAACCGTTGTGTCAAGAATTTGCAGAGTTTTTATTTTTATATTGTTGCTCTGGTAGTGGTTTTTGTTGGAAACCAGTTCAGAAACACCCTTCGTTCACTAAAACTGTAAATTTTAGTGGAATTTCACTTGGCTTACTCTATGTAACTATAAACTGTCCAGTATTGACAGAAACGAGGACTGAAGCCTTCACAACCAAAGACTGGGCAAAGACGTCTGACAGAAGAGGCCTCGTGAGCAGTATAGACACCTCACACATTATAATATTGATTGAAATTATTAAATAAAAAAAATGTTAACAATTATATTATTGATATAAGTGGGTGGGATTTATGAAGGACGCGAATTTGAACGCTATTGACTCGTTATTGCGGAAGAAGTGGTAGCTGTAGTATGTAGCAGTTGTTCCGTTGTTCCAATTACGATAAAAATTATAGTTTTCCAAATTCCACCAAAGAATTCTGAAGGGGTCGCTGAAACAACTCGCCCCAGTGCCGCCTGGCGACAGAGGAACCTTTGCGATGACGATAGGTCGCAAATATCGTTTCCTCGCCTCGACGTCACTCCACTTTGGCGCTACGTCCCATGAAGGGCTTCACATCGACGAGGCTTATCCGAGAGAAGCTCCACAGCAGTCGTGGGCGGCTGACAACATCAACGTAACGACGGTGAGTTTGAAATACAATTCATTCATGGTGAGTTCCAGAGGGTTATTTTTATGTGAACTGGGACTACACGTCAGTAGCTTTTGACAAATTACAACTTCGGATATTGATCGACAGTCAAAGTAACAATGTCGTGGCGTTGAAAAACACCTTCCATTCTCTTATGATCTTGATAACCTGCGCAAGTCACCGCTCAGTTGGCGACCAGACGAAAACGCTCAGAGAAATTTACGTACGGTTGGATTCAGGATGCCTCTAACAACTTTGTCGAATATCATGTTTCAACGTAATTGTACCTATTTCAACAAGGCACGGCTAATACGGTTATTTCTTGGTAATAGGTTATCGAGTAACAGCGACCGTCTGGTAGTAGGTTGTGGTATTAGGTTATTTTGGTAATATGTTACCGACGATTCGAAACCTATTGCCAAAATAACCTAATAAGTACCACAACCTATTACCAGACGGTCACTGTTACTCGAAACTAACACAATAGTCACTCAAATAACTTGTCGACGGTTACGATCGCACACCTTTCACGCATTCGTTTTTTTTTTTTTTTTTTTATTATTAAATTTCCAAAAATACAAATTACACTGTTAGAGATTTGGTGTTTAACACCAATACTATGATGGTCATAACAGCAATCATTATCAATATATACACAAAGTCGAACAATCAATGTCGTGTAAATGAATCTTCCATATGAGCCGAAGATGAGGGAGTCCAAAGCCTTGGGAGGTATTCAGATTACTAATATCACTCCTGACCCCGTTTATTTGTACTATCGGCTTCCGATCTTTCAAGTAGCTTTTAAACCAACACAGAACTGTATCAGTAATGCCATATTTCTGCATTTTCCTGAACAAAATTTCATGTGAAATTGTGTCGAAAGCCTTAGCCTGATCCAAAAATATTGCCAATGGCTTTTTCCCCAGCATCTAGATCTTCGGCAATCAAGTTGTAGAGAAAGCATGTTGCATCCTGGGTGCTCCGATTACTTCTGAACCCGAATTGGGCATCAGTGAGCAGACTATTCGATTCTATGAACTCGACCAGCTGCCCCTTGACGCATTTTCCCAATATTTTAGCTACGCAAGAAACCAAGCTGATAGGGCGATAGTTTTTAAACATGTCTTGGTCACCTGACTTGTGTATTGGCGTTACCAATGCTAGTTTGAATATTTCAGGGAACTTGCCTTGACTAAAACTCTGATTAATGATCAAGCACAGCTGCTTAATTACCTACCTGGAATAGTAATGGTATTACCTGGAATAGTCCCAGCCAACCTATTATCACGGAATCCAGAATGGCCGGCGACAAAGAGGCCCTCAAAGGCCTTTCTCCCATGTTCTCAAAACAGTTATTCCAGTAATAGGGGTTATCTGGTAATAGGTTACGGGACAGTATTAGGTTATTTGAAGCGGTTACGTTAAATATTCCCCACCCCTAATTTCAACAACTCATTTTCTTCTTCTTAGTTAAAATGTACCTTTCATATTGCAGATGATGGAGGAGAAACTGCATTGTGGGATTTGCAAGCAGATCATGGAGGAGCCGAGACTCCTCAACTGCTTGCACTCGTTCTGCACGAAATGCCTAATGGCCAAAAAGTCCATATACTCGGGTTATGACTGTAAGTTTTGACACAATTCGTGATCCCATTTCATGCATTTTATTGAAACTTTTGCGCGAAGGATCCTGAAAATGTGACCATTTAGATTTTCAAAACCGCTAACAACGGATGCCAATCGTAATTTGATTTTCAGCGCGACGAACTTCCATACAAGAAGACGGACCCCTCATCCCTTACCTTGTTGACAGAAGGAAAAGCTCATTCGCTCACAGCATGGTGGACTCGGATGCTGTGACCATGACCGATTTTGAAGACGCGGTACCTGTAAGTCTGCTGTACGGCTACTTTTCTACGCGTAGAATATTAAATTTTCAGTATCCGAGCAATTTTATGAACTATAAAAAATTTAAGAATTCTGGTGTGATTTTAGGTATTTATGTACTTTCTTGTTGTTGTAAAAATCGTTTTAATCGGATAAACGATTGTTTATTGTGAATGCAATAGTTGAAGATGGACTGTCTTCCAAATTAAAATTTTAAGAGTGGAACGCCATATTCCAGTAGCGGATCCAAAAAATTCATATGGGGGAGGGGGGGATAGTTAAAATTTTAAATAAATAACAGTCAAATTGCACATCGTTAGGCTACTTAGATACAAAATTTGTATTTAATAAGTCTTATACAATACGAGTGTATTGGTCCATTACAAAGGTTTTGATTTTGATATTTGTTTGTATCATACGATTGATTTTTGCACTTAGCTTGACATGAAAAAATTCAATGAGGGGCTGGGGGGGGGGGGATCCCTTTCCTGGATCCGCTACTGCCATGTTCTGTGATTTCAGAAAATCATTTGTCCCTGCTGTGAGTCGGAAACGCTATTGACGAATAGCGGAGTGATGAATCTCCCTCTCAACTTCTTGATTCAAAACAAGATTTTTGCTTACAAAAGTCGGCCCCCGGTTTGCGAGACCTGCTCATCTTCTACTCCGGTAAGCATTTTATTAACGTTTGAAATGAACAAAAATATGATATATTTGTATCCCTCAAGCCAAAACTATGAACCAGCCAGAAATCAAAAATTCAGGTTGACGTCAGTTCAATTTTCAATTTAATTTTTTTTTGGTTTTTTAATCAGAGTAAAAGTCATAGTGAGGTGATCCGGGTAATCCGCCGGGATTCCGAGGGATTAGAGGCCCTGAACAGTAAATAAGGCTAAGGTGCAAAATTAGCGCATTACACAATCCGTGTATAGGTACACCTGTTTAACAACGTTTCTTTTTGCAGTAAAATCATTTTTTATATTTTTTCTACCCTCTGATCAAACTCGAATTTTTAAAACCTTATTGAATGAAGAAGTTGTCATAAGATTTGCCACGTTCTAAAGATTTTCAGAATTTTTATTTTTTCCAATTCGTCTTTGTTTAAGCTGCTGTTATGGTCATTAGATGGTACTTCTCGAGAATCGAAGTAGGTACACTAAAGCAAATTCAGTACATCTTATAGCAAATTTATTGCTGATTCCGAAAATATTGTCAAACGTTAAAATTGAATGGAATCAAGTGGAGAAATTTGAATTTAATAGAAGAAAAAAACATGTTTTTTCCGAAAAACCTTTTTAAAAAATCATATTTTGAGAACGGATTGAGATAAAAATATGCGGTTGGCGACATTTCACTCCATTGTTTTATGTAGTTTTACGCAAAATATGTTTTGCATCTGCGAGAGGATCACCCTGTATAGGGCCTGAGGGGCATAAATAATACTAAATTATTGGACATATATGTAAGTAATAACTTTAAAATCAATCTAAAGGAGAAAGGGATGATAAGAAAAAAAATGGGGTAACAATTTTCTAGTTTGACTGAAATTATTTTCAAGATTTGCTCTTACAGGCATTTTGCAAGTGCGTGCAGTGCGACATGGCGATGTGCGCTCTATGCATGGATTCCCACACAAAGTACAGGGACACCGCTCTCCATGAATTGGTCAACCTGTCGACTGCCGCTGTGCAGAGTAAAGTGAGTCAGGGAGCAGGAAGCTCAAAGGTTACAATATATTCTGTGCTCAGAGATAACGACGGGGTTGCTAACAACGGAGTTGTTTATCTTGATTTTCTAGTCAATTATTCGAGTTGTACGGCTCATGATTTTGCATGATGCATACTAACACGCTTCGGCTAGACTTGGAGGACCCCCATTGGATCTGCCGAAGTAGATATTTATAGTGCACAATAATTGTGTGTGTTTATAGAAACATTAATAATGTTATGTTCCCATTTCGTTCAATGGCTCTTTACTGAATAATTGATTCGCGATGTTTTTCCATTGGTATTGAGAGGTTCAATATTATTGAATGTCAATAAGCGATAAGTATAGCAGGCTCGTGGAGAAGTACCAAGTGCTCTCAGTGACACCTGCGATGGATCCGAACATTTTTCTTTCAAACTAAGACCTTATGTGGATGGGCAACGCTAGATTTAGACTAGAACTTCATACCATATTTAGGTACGTTGAACAAGTGGCTAATACAAGTATCTGACTAGATAAAGCCACATAATATCCCATATGGATTGTATATTATACAATCCATATGGGAGATATTCAATGACAATAATATGACGATAAAAGATATTTACGTGTTACCAGTCTCGATCAATCCACAGCCTCTCTGCACACACCATCTCCAGGAGCTGGGATTCTTCTGTTTGGGCTGCACCGAGCTCATCTGCTTCACCTGCTGTACAACTCTCCATTCAGGGCACAGGTACGAAGCTGCTACGAAGGCCGCAGACAATTATTTAGCCCTTCTCGGCCAACTCCTGGATCACGCAAGGCCTGTATTCGAGGAAATGGCTAAAGGAGCCGACAGAGTGATGAATCTCCATTCGAAAATTTCGGTATGTGCCTGTACGTAACCGCCAATATTTGTTTGATTTTCTGTACACCAACCAATACTCTTCAGTGCGTATTGACGAGGCGTTGAACTTTTCCTTACTTTTGTAGACACGTTGCAGCCGGACACAACAGGAAATCAATGCGTTTTTGGAGAGTTACAAAGGAGCCGTTGAAGCACACCACCAATCTCTCCTGGAAGAACTTGAAAAGGTTGTTCAATTCGCCATGTACAAGTATTGTTCGATGCAATAGATGGATCACAAGGCTAAGCACAATTAACTCACTTAACTTGTAATGCTTATAATAAATTGAATTTACGATTTCCACCAAGATTCGAGATCGTCGGTTGGCGCTGTTGAACGACTACCAACTTGGGCTGAAAGAAAAGCTAAAAGCATCGAAAATCGCTATTGAGTACACGGAGGACCTTCTTCAGAATTCAGCTCCAGTTGAGGTAAGAACAAAATTACACTGATCATATTCCAACTGATATTGAAATGATCTGAGATCTAGGAGAAAGGGTCTTTTAAGAATCTGGGCCTTCCTGATGTTTTGGGACATACCTCGGATCCGCTCAACAAAGCCCGGATACAGGAAGGATTGATTCCTTGGCCAATCTTTAAAACAAGTTTTTAGTAGTTGAGGTCCTTGTCTGTTACAACACTCGTCCAAGTACCTATTCCAACGATAGTATATGAGGAACCCTTACATCTTTATTGAATCCAATCTTACCCAATTCAAACGCGACTTGAAATTTTGATACAGAAGGGCACTGTTTAAGAGTGAAGTAATTGTTTCTGAAACATGTTTCACTGTAAGCTCCTGAGCTTGGCACCGATTCTCGTCAACAAATTGGACGTGTCGCCGTTCGTATCGTCGGACATAACGCTGGTCACTTCCAAAGTCTCGGAGTTCCTGCAGTTCCTGCCGGATGAAAAGGCCACCACTGAAGGCCCCTATCAGCTCTTTGGGATCATTTCCACACAGAGCCTCTCGCCAGAGAATTGCACTTTGCAAACTGAAGGTATGCCGGCGTCAGGGTTGTACGTAGCACAATAACCCAGTAGGAAACTCTTTTGGGCCAAGAGCTAGCAGTATGTTAAGTCACTCCCTATGGTAATAAGGTTCGAAAAATCAACGGAGAAATTTAAATAATGGTATGACTTTAACAGGGTTGTTCAGTTGCAGACAGCACAAGAAAGCGATGTTTACATTGACGACTAGAGACTGCGAAAATCAACTTCTGACCCACGGAGGAGAGAAAATTGAAACAGAGCTGAGGTACAAAGACGCCACTCAGAGGTGGGTACCACATAAATAACACCAGGCGCTATAGTATCTGCATTTAATTTAGTTGGTACGAATCAGTGAATAAATAATAGACGCACAGAGCATACGCTCTCTTCCTCACTCTTACATCAAGAACAAAGATCTCTGAAAATGATGCAACCGTTATGTACTCTAACCGTAAGGTTTGTCACTTAGGCAGCTGACAGTTATGATAACGGATGAGGGAGAAGGGACTTACATCCTTTCCTTTACTCCTGATGCTGCCGGAAGTTTATCCTGGACGATTCTAATCCGAAATACACCAATTCAGGTAACCTTTTGATATTGGTTAGTAGGCGCCACATAGGGAATTCACAAATGCTGTCAAAACTGTGGCTAGAAACGGGAATTGAGTATTAATTTTGTTATTATCCTTGAACAAAGGCAAACCCAATTTCTAAGAAAAACCCACAATTTCCGAATTTTCTCAAGACTAAACTATATTAAGCTAGGGTAGCCTTAGTAAAAACTTGAAATACCGATAACCTAATTCAGTAAAACTGAACAAAGATCACCTGGCCAGGTAGTAACAGGGGCGTATGCCAAGACCTGTAGATACAAATCAATATACAAGCATGGAAAACGGGAATTGAAGGCAATGAAAAACTGATGATAATATGCTAGCGATCTAAATCTAAATCACACTATTCGGCAAATAACTCGAGACTACTTAATTTCCCTGTTCAGATGTGTAAGCACAGGTGCTTAAGGTTTGATCATTCAACAGGGGAGCCCCTTCACAGTTTGCGTGTCGTCACTACGTCCTCACAAGGGGGTGTACCATTGCTGCACCTTTTGTTCGAGTAAAGGCAACAAAACTGTCACCTGCGGATGTGGAAGCCAAATGCCAGGTGAGTCTCACATCCTTGGTGATGTTCACATGGATTTAGCTCAGCTGAAAAAAATGAACATATTGTTGGTACAAATGGCAATATCTTTTTAAGGAGGATACAAGGGATGTGGACACGGCCACGAGGGTCACCCTGGTCGCAGGCATTGGTCTTGTTGCGGAAACGTACTTCACAACTCAGAGTGCGGGCGTCCAAATTCTTTTTACAATTTTTAATTTTTTGTGAACCACTAGGGCTTCAAATGTTAACATAATCTGGATGTTATTGATGTTAGAACGATTAAACACTATGAAGCTGTAATTTGGTATGTAGCCTCCTTAGGACTTAAACTTGACGCTGCACCGGCCCCGGACCAGCTGGGTGGCTCCTGAAGCTAATTTCTATGTTATCCACTCTACGAACCTCTAATTTGGTATGAAGCCTCCTTGGGACTTTAACTTGACGCTGCCCAGGCCTAGGATAAGCTGAATGGCTCCTAAAGCTAATTGCTATGTTATTCACTCTATGAAGCTGTAATTTGATATAGCCTCCTTGGGATTTACACTTTAAGCAGCATATGGCCCGGATCAGCTGAGTGGCTCTTAAAGCTCGTAAAACTGCTATTCACACAATGAAGCTACTTAATCCTAAAGCTAATTTTTATACAAATATATTTTGTCAGTGCAGTCAATTTTTTAAAAAGCTAATACGAAAATAGAAAAGGGAGATGATGACTGATTGATTGATTGATTGAAAACCTGTTCCGTGCTTATAGAAATGTAGCCGCAAGGCTCAAAACGAAATGGGAAGGGAGAGGGGCCGGGAGCCCGCAGGACCCAGGTTTTTTGTTGCTACTGTAATTGTAGCGGATCAATAAGTAAGTCCTTGAAATAGAATTACATGCACAGGTAGCAAACACAAGTTATGACACACGATAAATAGTTTCAGTATAATACATTAAATCAAGTGCTGAGAACTTTGTCTCTCGCCAGTAAAGTTGTTTTTTAAATGGATAAAATGACGTACATAAACATGACACTGAGTAAGTAAAATCAACATCATAATACAATAAAATATTCTAACTTCATGACAGCAAGGTAGGTAAAAGAAAACATTAAAACATGACTGCTAGACGAGATAAGTATGGGTGTAAGCTGCCACGCACTACAAAGGTGTGAACCATAGAAATTAAAAGGTGTCAGTAAAAGGGTATTCAAGAACACAAAACTCACAGTTTCTACATAACATAAATGTTCAACGCACTATCATGCATAATGCTACGCATCAAAATCAATACAAAATGTCCTCAGTACACATGAAAACTCACTAAGGACGCCACAAGTCCGAGGCAGTGGATTGCTGGGATGACTGGGATTCGGCATGGCTCGCAAAGGTCGACTGGCTGGAAGTCGATGTTGTTGAGGTTCTGAATGGTTTGTAGACGTCACTGATCATCTCAGCAAAGTGGACGGCTTCAGTCGAAGTGACTGATCGAATCCTGCTTTTCTGTTGAAATTAATAGCGCAATAATTTTAAAGTTTAATAGTTAAATATTAAACTTATACGAGTTAAATTTTAACATGAGGTCAGGTTTCATGTTTTTTTTACGTAACTACCACCATCTTTTTGGTTTCTACATCTGAACCAATGAGCGCGAATCTCATAATAATGAGTTTACACCACTACTTTATTTGGAGACCAAACTATCTATAGTTTTTACAATTAGAGAAGAATTTACAACAAGAGGTAAGAGTGGGTGGCCCCGACACGATAGATAGTTATTGAGGTAACCTGCTGTCATGGGTTCTTTGCTGTTACCTCAACAACCATCTATCGTGTCGGGGCCACCCACTCTTACCTCTTGTTGTAAATTCTTAGATACTAGTATTTACAGTTAATAATTAGAAATGCCGGTATACTGCAACTGCAGTAAGTGCCGATATGTTGCAGTGTTTATGACCAAGTTTAAGTGCCTGCAGGATCTAGGTTGGGAGGTTTTTGAAGGATATCTCAGGCTGTGATTGACTTAAAGTTTTGAAATGCGGGGGGGGGGGGGGGGGGTGTCCGCCACTATAGAACCGCTAAGACAACCAATAAAATGGTTACCTACGAGAAATTTATCGAAAAATCGAAATTTATTTGAGATCCAGCTCGCTCATTTTACATATTTTAACTGCGTTGTATGCATTTTGCGGTCTATTGGCCTTCCAAAATTGCTCCCTCATCTCATTTTTTAATAAAAAAAATTTAGCCACAATTAAAATTTATTTTTATAAATTTCAAAAATCGGACGACGAGGGGGCTTTTTTAAAAATTAATATAGTGAATTTTATTTCAAAAGTCTAAGTCAATCACAGCCTGAGATATCCTTCAACAACTTCCCGGCCCAGGTCCTGCATGCCCTTAATAATCCAGTGGCGATGCGTATTAAGATTTTTTGACCAAGGCCTATTCACTGTAATCTATTGATTCTGACATGTATATTTTATGTATGGAATTGAGATTATCCCATGATTGTGAATGTTACAAAAATGATACGTTGAAACTGACTTATCGAAGTTATTCACTAACTGCTCGCACCAGGCCTGGGACCTTCTATTCGTAGCGCTGTACCCTCGTACCCTTTGGGCTCAGTACTGAACTGTTACAAGTATGATGTCAGTATGATATCACATTACGATTTATATCACAGTTGGGATAACCTCGGCATAACTTCATCGAGGTTATCTGTATAATATACAGATAACCTGTATAATATAATAATTAATGATAATAATTAAAATAATATAATAATTAATATAATGATAATAATTAAAATTTAAAATTAACACCTACTTCTCGTTTGCAGTTGACCAAGAAATGTTGTTGCCCTCCTCTTATCATGCGAATGTTGTGTGATGAAATCAGAAATTGATGACCCTGACGGTGTACATCTGATATTGCGTTGAGTAATCCTTCAATGCGATCATTGGTTAGTGACTGCGTGAGAGGATTGATACAAATAGGCATTAATACACATAGTTCTACGTTCATTATTTGATCTTTAGAAACATAATCAGATGAATACCCCTATTGTTCGTCTCACCTGATCGATTTCGTCCAGGACGCAGAAGCAGGACCTCTGGGAGTTCATAAGGGCAAGAATCGTCGCAAGGAAAACCACCACTTGCTGCCCAGTGGACAGTGTAGAAGGTAGACTGACGTTGAGGTCACCAGTGAAAAGGACACTGATCACAATTCCAGTAATAGCCAGCGCGGGTTCTGCCTGCAAAAACCCGCATGCCGTCATTATAAAAAATAAATAAAACTATCAACTAACACTTCGTAAAATGTTGGAACAATGTAATGAATTGTAATTAGAACTCACCTCAGATCTTTCAATATGCATCGACCCGTTACCATTTGCTGCCATCATGTTGAAATAACGTGTGAAGAGGTTGCAAACTTGTTCAAGTGACAGACTCACGTGTTGTTGAACCCAAGAATGAAATTTCTCTGCCATGGCGCGCCTGAACAACGTAATGATCAGAATCAACACAAACAAAGATGTTTTCATATCATTTACCAACAACTTTTTTTTTTTTTTTTTTTTTTTTTTTTTTAACTGGAAAAATGAGCTAATGCACTTCAAAATGTGTACAATATGAGTTATTGAAAATCTTGAAGGACAGCATTGAAACGTTTTTCATATGAGAACTTTCTAGAACCCAATTCAAAGTTAGTCAGCTTGCATTTCAATATACGTAGGACCTGAACATCGAATTTTCTACAAAAAATGTTAAAATTAACCTACTACTGTGAAATTAGGCAGGCGATGAAATTTGATTAGGCTGCTGATAATTCTTGATGCTATTCACAACGGAAACGGTAGGAAATATGAGTTTGAGTTTTCAAAACGCCATAGCTCGTTCACTTTAAATATAATGGTATAATTTTTTATCTAAATAACTTCATCTAAACCCCAATTTGTTTTCCATAATATCAGAAATTCTCAAGAGATAGGATGAGCTGCATTGAATAGGACACCTCCTTCCGAATGGGTAGGTAATATCGCTTCCTCCCATGAGATGAATCGTGACATGAATGTATACCATTAGGTGATTATCCAACATCGGGTGTTTGATTATTGAATCGTGGGAAAAGGACCTGATCAAATCATTAAATTTAGCGCGATGGAACCAGTATAACAGATGATAATAGGAACATACGCCAAATATAATGGAAATTCTAAGTGAAGATAAAGGCGTTTACAACGTCTCATTTTTACAGCATAATATATTAATATATTATTATTATATTATATTTATATTATGTCATATGCTTACTGCATTTGCTACTGTTACTTTAATATTCGAATCACCAACAAGGCATAATTGAACATAATAACAATATTCAAGGACCAAAATGTATGGAGTGTAGTACTAGTACAAAGTGGTTTTTGGAAAAATTCGCACTTTACTTCATGTGCAAAATAAATTATTACGAATTATATTAAATAAAAACTCTAGATATTCTTCCTCACTTTTGTGTAAATCTTTTGAATTTAAAAATATTAATCAAATTTATCATTTTCAATCTTGCATACATGTTTTTGGCGCTAAAGTTGATCCACGTCATCTTTTATCTTCGTCTGTTACTCGTAACTACAATAATTCCCGTGTCATTCTTCCTAATATAAATACTGAGTTCTATAGGAGAAATGCTTATGTAACTGCCCTCAGAACTCTATACCAAAAAGAAATGAATATTTTTTCGTTTTCCAGCCTGTCAAATTTTAAAAAACTATTAAATAGCTGTTTATAATTCTGCATTGTTAAGTCCTCGTAATGTTTTCTTGTGTATAAGTTAATTATTTAATTTTCGTATTGTCTTGTTCTTTACATTGTTACTATGATAAATTTTTGTTTTTGTTAATTAACGTTTATGTCTTAGGTTATTGCATCACCTGTGTGCTGCTGTTATAATAGTGATAGATGAACTCCTCCGAAGAGCACAACCCCCCCCCCCCCCCTTGAACTTATTCTTCGGTGGGCAATAAGTTGTGAAAATGATACCGATTGAATTATATACTTAACTATTTTGCCAATAAAGGAATACAATACAATACAATACTCCCTCGAGCGGTCGCGGGCGGCATTTTATGCCGAAATTAAAACTCAATTTTTACTCCCTCGAGCGGTCGCGGGCGGCATTTTATGCCGAAATTAAAACTCAATTTTTACTCCCTCGAGCGGTCGCGGGCGGCATTTTATGCCGAAATTAAAACTCAATTTTTACTCCCTCGAGCGGTCGCGGGCGGCATTTTATGCCGAAATTAAAACTCAATTTTTACTCCCTCGAGCGGTCGCGGGCGGCATTTTATGCCGAAATTAAAACTCAATTTTTACTCCCTCGAGCGGTCGCGGGCGGCATTTTATGCCGAAATTAAAACTCAATTTTTACTCCCTCGAGCGGTCGCGGGCGGCATTTTATGCCGAAATTAAAACTCAATTTTTACTCCCTCGAGCGGTCGCGGGCGGCATTTTATGCCGAAATTAAAACTCAATTTTTACTCCCTCGAGCGGTCGCGGGCGGCATTTTATGCCGAAATTAAAACTCAATTTTTACTCCCTCGAGCGGTCGCGGGCGGCATTTTATGCCGAAATTAAAACTCAATTTTTACTCCCTCGAGCGGTCGCGGGCGGCATTTTATGCCGAAATTAAAACTCAATTTTTACGCGCCTAAGTCAGCTGTTAAGAAAGTGCAAATTTTTTTTTTTTTTTTTCAATCGTTTATTTCCTTTATATTTTTACATTGTGCAAGAACAATAATTACAAGATTAAATTATAAGTTATAATAATTACAAACAATTACAATTTTTATTTACAGGAAATTAGTCTCCAATATGGGCTAATGCCCGTGTTAGGAGACGAGTCTTATAACTACCTAATCTTAGAATTGTTAGACATTAAGTGTTTTATTGATAATTTGTAACCCTAGACTAATTTTATAATCCATAGAATTATGTATTCCTATCATTTAAGCAGCTTAGATAATATTTTTTTAATGCTTTATACATATTTTTTGATTTTAACAACTCAGATTTAAGATTATAGTTGAATGAATTAAATATTGTTGTTCCCCTATATGAATATGAGTTTTGTGCAAAAGTAGTACGTACGAGGGGCAGCACCAGAGAAAGATCAGTTTTGGATCGAGTATAAACATAATGCGTAGGGAATTCATAAGATTTTTCCTTAAGTAATTGCTTTACTCTATGTAAATTAAGCAAGTCTGTAAATGGCAAAATTTTGATATTTTTATACAAAGGCAAAGTATGAGCCAAATAATTAGCCCCACAGACTTTTCTAATCAAGGCTTTATGGGTAAGAAGAAGTGGCTCTAAAGCAGATTTGTAAGCCCCACTCCAGGCAGGCATACAGTATGTAGCAACAGATTCTGCTAAGGCTAGATATACTTGAATCATGAGCTTTCTGCTTACAATGTTTTTTAATTTAGAAAATATATAAAGAACTTTCCTCATTTTATTATTTGTTTGTTGTATCTGTATGTGCCATTTCATGTTTTCATCTAAGGTAATTCCTAAATATTTGGCTTCCTTCACCCTCGAAATCTTAGCACAAGATAAACATGTCAGGTCATTACAAAAGGACTTGTGAAATGGAAGAGTATTTTTATCAAGGGGTAGAGCGGATCTGATATCAATACTGAAAGGCAAGAAATTGGTTTTTTCTACATTCAATGTTAGTTTATTAAGGGCCAGCCAATCATTAATTATTTTTAAACATTCCTCAGCTCCTTGCAGAGCAGCCTCCCAGGAAATTCCATTTACGTAAATCGCAGTGTCATCCGCAAACAATATTACTTTCCCAGGTAATTTAACATATTGGAGGTCATTAATGTACATTATAAAAAGAATTGGCCCTAGAACAGTACCCTGCGGTATGCCATAACTACCCAACGTCACAGTATCACTTGAAACATTATCAACTCTAACATACTGTTTTCTATCACAGAGATAGCTTTTAAACCATTTCTGTTCTGTATTTTTTATACCGAGTTTAGCCATTTTTTCATAAAGTTTATCATGGGAAATCGTATCGAATGCTTTGGCTAGGTCCAAAAAGATTGCTAAGCTTTTGAATCCTTGATCTATGTCATCTGTTATCAGTGAGGTAAGTTGACAGACCGCATCTTGGGTTGATTTATTTTTCCTAAAACCATATTGTGCAGACGCAAGTAAGAGATTATCTTCTAGGAATTTGGTCAATTGATTCTTAGCACATTTTTCTATTATTTTGGCTATGCAACTCACAAGACTGATCGGGCGGTAGTTACTACAGGACGTACTATCCCCTTTTGGTTTATTATCTTCGATAATGAACCATTGGAATCGCCCAAAGAAAAAAATTTTTTAACCCCCCCTCAAAATTTGTTGGTTTACGTTTCAAGATACGTAGATTCAGAAAATCGAATAAAAAAAAATCCGTCCGTCCGCCGTACGCCGTCCCCCGTACGCCGTCCCCCGTACGCCGTCCGCCGTCCCCCGTACGCCGTCCGCCGTCCGCGCCACTTTGCCCAGTTAACGTTGAGCTAAAATTACGAAATTTGGTTTCTGGGTTTGGACCAGCCCCACAATGATCCTCGAAACTTTTCATAACCCTAGGTCAAGGGGAAGGGGTTCAAAACGAAATTTAAAATTTCGACGATGTCATATCTCAAAATTTTTAACTGAACCGTGTAATTTTTAGTTCACTTTTGAATGACCTGAAAAATTACGAATCTTTTAAGACCAATTGGATTTTTGTGCAACCAGCCGTTCGTTCACAGTGACCGCGCAAAGGTTTAGGAAAAACACTAAACTTTCGCGTCGAAAACGGCCGTTATGTGACCCAACCCTCAGACGCCCAGAATAAAACTACCTTTTTTTCATCTTCCCGGTAAACTACAGTCTAGAAATTTTAACCGTGAGTCGGGGATAGACCACATTGCAATATTCACTCGGTTTCTCATCTGTAAAATTGTTTAAATAATACCTCTTTGTAATAATACAAATTAAATTTTGATGATGAGCTATTGACTTGAAATTTTAAAAATAGGTCAGAACTGGATAACAATGCAATATTCACCCGGTTTCTTGTCTGTAAAATTGTTTAAAATAATACCTATTTGTTTAAACAATTTAAATTTTGATGATGTGCTAGATACTTGAAATTTTAAATATAGGTCAGAAATGGATGACATTTCAATATTCACTCGGTTTGTATGACATGGTATGAGTATGGTATGGTATAATATTGTATGTTTGATTTGGTATAGTACAGTATGGTATATCATACATGATAGGAAAGAAATTCGTATGGTATGGTATGAGTACGGTGAGAATATGGTATGGTGCCGATTTGCAACACAGTCTGGTATAGACAGAAGGGTGATCTGCACAAGGAAGATAATAAACCGTTGTGTCAAGAATTTGCAGAGTTTTTAAATATAGGAACTACAGCAGCTATCTTCATATTGTCGGGGAACTGTCCCGTTTCAAAACTAATCTTAACTAAATGGAGCAATGGTATACACAATGTTTTAATATTATTCTTCAATATCTCTGATGTTATACCATCCCATCCTGGGCTTGATCCCCCCTTCAATGATTGGATAGAACTTATAACATCCTTCTCTACGATTTCCTTAAATTTGAATTTAACTGTAGTGCAAGTTTCACCGGAACCCGTCTTCACATTCTTATTCCTAATTTTCGTTGCCATACTGCTTCCGATGCCCGCAAAAAAGTTATTCAAGCCGTCTAAACATTTCTTTTTGTCCCTCTCCCCATCCAAAACATGCCCGTTCACTACTAATTTTTTTATATGATTATTTTTCTTTCCTGACTTATCTATAATTTGGTTTAATACTCTCCATGTCTTCCTAGCACTTCCCTCTACCCTATCAAGTTTCATTTTGTAATAGTTTTCTTTTGCTTTTCTGATCAAGATTTTTAGTTTTTTCTGATATGTTTGGAAATATTTTTTAAGATTATTATTCATTGGTTGTTTTCGGCTTAGAGCGTATAACTTTTCCTTTTTTCTAATTGATATTATTAGTCCATCAGTTATCCAAGGTTTTATATGTTTTTGCTTTCCATTTATTTTAATAATTTTAGTCGAATCATTTTTATGTTTGCTAATTGTATTTACCAGCATTTCACTGATTTCATTCACATCGTTGGTGTTGAGCAGCTTTTCCCAGTTTTCATTCGCCAAAGCTGAGCTCAATTTCTCATTATTTATTTCCTTGATCTTTACATTTGATTTGAACCCACTCTTCCCAGTAATGAGCATCAACGCAACTGATCACTAACATTGGAATGGATTATAGCCGATTTTACTGACTCCCTATCAGATATATTAGTAAATATATGATCCAGACAACTACCTCCATCCGTCAAGCTGTTTCTAGGTCTTGTTACTCCGTTTATGTAAGAAAGATAGCCTGATCTTGATAATACGTCCAAATATTTACTGGTGGGCAGATCAAGAACAGGTGCAGTAATATCAAAGTTCAAGTCGCCTATTATTATACCCTGACCAGAGGTACAAATAAACTCCTGTAAGTTTGTAAGAAACAAGTTCACTTCATAAGCCGCAGCAGTCGGCGACCTATATACCGCTAGCACAGTGATAACCCCAGTTTTCTTCTTAATATTAATGCGCAAAACACTCGAACCATAAACATTCAGTTCTTCAACATTTACCAAATCAACACTATTTTGAATGAATGCCACTGTACCACTATTTTGGTTGAAATTATTTTTTGTGTAATATGGTGTATAACCCTCAATAGAAAACGGAAAATCGGTAACTCTCATCAACCAGCATTCACTCATTATTATGATATGTGGTCTATGTTTTAACATGGAAATTTCTAATAATAAATTATCAAAGTTTTTCTCGATGCTCCTAATGTTAACATGGTAAATAAATAAATCACTTTCTTCTGAAAAATACTCGTTAGCATCCATAGTATTAAAAAATATAGGTGCTTCTACCTTCAATGAATCGTCGATACTATCTATTAAATCTAACATAAAAAAAAATCCAATTTACCTCAGAAATAAGTCCACCCACTTTCTGAAAAAGCGAATAAGCTACTTTATGTGATCGATGTCATCGAAGGATTTGATAATCTTTACTTGCTCACCTTCCCTTTTCCTTGCATGTACGACAAAATTTTTCACCCAAACGAATTTCCAATCCATATCCTTGGCCCTTTGCTTCGTCCGACGCAACATCTCCGCACGGAAAGAGGTCAGGTTCTCATTTATAAAGATTCGCTCTTCTGTCCAATCCTTATGAAGATGTTTTGCTGTTAGGCTTTTCTCCTTCTTTGCTGCATACACTATTTTCTCCCTGGTGTCAGAAGAATCAAGTCCTACCAAGATTTTTCGAGGACGGTCACTCCGTTTAGGACCAACTCTGAAAGCCTTGCTGACGGGCCCACCCTCAACCTTGAGAGCCTGACATGCCTTCATCACAATTTCAACGCATTGCTCGTTACTAGACTCCGGAACACCGTGAATTTCTATCATGGCTCCTCTTGAATTCTGCTCCAGATAATCCACTTTTTGTTGTAGTTCACCCACAGCCGACTTCAGATGAACATTTTCCTTTTGTAGGGTGTCCACCGTAGTTTCTAGTTTTTTCATTGTTTCAGCAAAGGTATCAAACTGATCGCTCAAGAAACCGACAGACTTTTTCAACTCCTTCATATCACCGGTCAAGGACAGCAGCTTATCAATTTTACGATGTACCTCTCGAATTTCACCATCCACTTTGGTTGACTCTTTTGATTCCAAATCCACCTTTTCTCCACTTTCCTCGTCTTCCGTATCAGTTTCCTCGTCAGTACTGGCCTTATTCAATTTTTTGTAACATCCGTCGCATTTCCATCGCTCCCTTGCCTCCCTGTTCATCTTCTTGAATTTCTCAATTGATTTAATCCGGGTACAGGTAGGGTGAAATTGCGCTTTACATCTTACACATTTGGCTGTTTTTTTGGGGGAATAAAGGTCCCTCGAACACTTAACGCAGTCCATCATATTCGAACTTTGCGCCCGTCACGAGTTATCGGTGGAAAAACAAACCGTTAGAACAACGCGATAGAGGGCGATAACAATGGGAGACGACAGAGGTCAACTTTATCTCCGCGCCCGGCGCTCAATCTTGAGTGAGACCGAAAATATCAAGAAAAGAGAAGAACGATCAACAATAAGAGAGCACTATCTAACCGTGTTACTCGATCGAAGGCTGAACTACTACTGAAATCGTGCAAAATAAATTATTACGAATTATATTAAATAAAAACTCTAGATATTCTTCCTCACTTTTGTTTAAATCTTTTGAAGTTAAAAATATTAATCAAATTTATCATTTTCAATCTTGCATACATCTTTTTGGCGCTAAAGTTGATCCACGTCCTCTTTTATCTTCGTCTGTTACTCGTAACTACAATAATTCCCGTGTCATTCTTCCTAATATAAATACTGAGTTCTACAGGAGAAATGCTTATGTAACTGCCCTCAGAACTCTATACCAAAAAGAAATAAATATTTTTTTGTTTTCCAGCCTGTCAAATTTTAAAAAACTATTAAATAGCTGTTTATAATTCTCCATTGTTAAGTCCTCCTAATGTTTTCTGGTGTATAAGTTAATTATTTAATTTTCGTATTGTCTTGTTCTATACATTGTTACTATGATAAATTTTTGTTTTTGTTAATTAACGTTTATGTCTTAGGTTATTGCATCACCTGTGTGCTGCTGTTATAATAGTGATAGATGAACTCCTCCGAAGAGCACAAGTTCCCTTGAACTTATTCTTCGGTGGGCAATAAGTTGTGAAAATGATACCGATTGAATTATATACTTAACTATTTTGCCAATAAAGGAATACAATACAATACAATACAATACAATACTCCCTCGAGCGTTCGCGGGCCTCATTTTATGCCGAAATTAAAACTCAATTTTTACTCCCTCGAGCGGTCGCGGGCGGTATTTTATGCCGAAATTAAAACTCAATTTTTACTCCCTCGAGCGGTCGCGGGCGGCATTTTATGCCGAAATTAAAACTCAATTTTTACTCCCTCGAGCGGTCGCGGGCGGCATTTTATGCCGAAATTAAAACTCAATTTTTACTCCCTCGAGCGGTCGCGGGCGGCATTTTATGCCGAAATTAAAACTCAATTTTTACTCCTTCGAGCGGTCGCGGGCGGCATTTTATGCCGAAATTAAAACTCAATTTTTACTCCCTCGAGCGGTCGCGGGCGGCATTGCATGCCGAAATTAAAATTCAATTTTTACTCCCTCGAGCGGTCGCGGGCGGCATTTTATGCCGAAATTGAAACTCAATTTTTACGCGCCTAAGTCAGCTGTTAAGAAAGTGCAAATCGTGCAAAATAAATTATTACGAATTATATTAAATAAAAACTCTAGATATTCTTCCTCACTTTTGTTTAAATCTTTTGAAGTTAAAAATATTAATCAAATTTATCATTTTCAATCTTGCATACATCTTTTTGGCGCTAAAGTTGATCCACGTCCTCTTTTATCTTCGTCTGTTACTCGTAACTACAATAATTCCCGTGTCATTCTTCCTAATATAAATACTGAGTTCTACAGGAGAAATGCTTATGTAACTGCCCTCAGAACTCTATACCAAAAAGAAATAAATATTTTTTTGTTTTCCAGCCTGTCAAATTTTAAAAAACTAATAAATAGCTGTTTATAATTCTCCATTGTTAAGTCCTCGTAATGTTTTCTTGTGTATAAGTTAATTATTTAATTTTCGTATTGTCTTGTTCTTTACATTGTTACTATGATAAATTTTTGTTTTTGTTAATTAACGTTTATGTCTTAGGTTATTGCATCACCTGTGTGCTGCTGTTATAATAGTGATAGATGAACTCCTCCGAAGAGCACAAGTTCCCTTGAACTTATTCTTCGGTGGGCAATAAGTTGTGAAAATGATACCGATTGAATTATATACTTAACTATTTTGCCAATAAAGGAATACAATACAATACAATACAATACTCCCTCGAGCGGTCGCGGGCGGCATTTTATGCCGAAATTGAAACTCAATTTTTACGCGCCTAAGTCAGCTGTTAAGAAAGTGCAAATCGTGCAAAATAAATTATTACGAATTATATTAAATAAAAACTCTAGATATTCTTCCTCACTTTTGTTTAAATCTTTTGAAGTTAAAAATATTAATCAAATTTATCATTTTCAATCTTGCATACATCTTTTTGGCGCTAAAGTTGATCCACGTCCTCTTTTATCTTCGTCTGTTACTCGTAACTACAATAATTCCCGTGTCATTCTTCCTAATATAAATACTGAGTTCTACAGGAGAAATGCTTATGTAACTGCCCTCAGAACTCTATACCAAAAAGAAATAAATATTTTTTTGTTTTCCAGCCTGTCAAATTTTAAAAAACTAATAAATAGCTGTTTATAATTCTCCATTGTTAAGTCCTCGTAATGTTTTCTTGTGTATAAGTTAATTATTTAATTTTCGTATTGTCTTGTTCTTTACATTGTTACTATGATAAATTTTTGTTTTTGTTAATTAACGTTTATGTCTTAGGTTATTGCATCACCTGTGTGCTGCTGTTATAATAGTGATAGATGAACTCCTCCGAAGAGCACAAGTTCCCTTGAACTTATTCTTCGGTGGGCAATAAGTTGTGAAAATGATACCGATTGAATTATATACTTAACTATTTTGCCAATAAAGGAATACAATACAATACAATACAATACTCCCTCGAGCGGTCGCGGGCGGCATTTTATGCCGAAATTAAAACTCAATTTTTACTCCCTCGAGCGGTCGCGGGCGGCATTTTATGCCGAAATTAAAACTCAATTTTTACTCCCTCGAGCGGTCGCGGGCGGCATTTTATGCCGAAATTAAAACTCAATTTTTACTCCCTCGAGCGGTCGCGGGCGGCATTTTATGCCGAAATTAAAACTCAATTTTTACTCCCTCGAGCGGTCGCGGGCGGCATTTTATGCCGAAATTAAAACTCAATTTTTACTCCCTCGAGCGGTCGCGGGCGGCATTTTATGCCGAAATTAAAACTCAATTTTTACTCCCTCGAGCGGTCGCGGGCGGCATTTTATGCCGAAATTAAAACTCAATTTTTACTTCCTCGAACGGTCGCGGGCGGCATTTTATGCCGAAATTAAAACTCAATTTTTACTCCCTCGAGCGGTCGCGGGCGGCATTTTATGCCGAAATTAAAACTCAATTTTTACGCGCCTAAGTCAGCTGTTAAGAAAGTGCAAATCGTGCCAAATAAATTATTACGGATTATATTAAATAAAAACTCTAGATATTCTTCCTCACTTTTGTTTAAATCTTTTGAAGTTAAAAATATTAATCAAATTTATCATTTTCAATCTTGCATACATCTTTTTGGCGCTAAAGTTGATCCACGTAATCTTTTATCTTCGTCTGTTACTCGTAACTACAATAATTCCCGTGTCATTCTTCCTAATATAAATACTGAGTTCTACAGGAGAAATGCTTATGTAACTGCCCTCAGAACTCTATACCAAAAAGAAATAAATATTTTTTTGTTTTCCAGCCTGTCAAATTTTAAAAAACTATTAAATAGCTGTTTATAATTCTCCATTGTTAAGTCCTCCTAATGTTTTCTGGTGTATAAGTTAATTATTTAATTTTCGTATTGTCTTGTTCTATACATTGTTACTATGATAAATTTTTGTTTTTGTTAATTAACGTTTATGTCTTAGGTTATTGCATCACCTGTGTGCTGCTGTTATAATAGTGATAGATGAACTCCTCCGAAGAGCACAAGTTCCCTTGAACTTATTCTTCGGTGGGCAATAAGTTGTGAAAATGATACCGATTGAATTATATACTTAACTATTTTGCCAATAAAGGAATACAATACAATACAATACAATACAATACTCCCTCGAGCGTTCGCGGGCCTCATTTTATGCCGAAATTAAAACTCAATTTTTACTCCCTCGAGCGGTCGCGGGCGGTATTTTATGCCGAAATTAAAACTCAATTTTTACTCCCTCGAGCGGTCGCGGGCGGCATTTTATGCCGAAATTAAAACTCAATTTTTACTCCCTCGAGCGGTCGCGGGCGGCATTTTATGCCGAAATTAAAACTCAATTTTTACTCCCTCGAGCGGTCGCGGGCGGCATTTTATGCCGAAATTAAAACTCAATTTTTACTCCTTCGAGCGGTCGCGGGCGGCATTTTATGCCGAAATTAAAACTCAATTTTTACTCCCTCGAGCGGTCGCGGGCGGCATTGCATGCCGAAATTAAAATTCAATTTTTACTCCCTCGAGCGGTCGCGGGCGGCATTTTATGCCGAAATTGAAACTCAATTTTTACGTGCCTAAGTCAGCTGTTAAGAAAGTGCAAATCGTGCAAAATAAATTATTACGAATTATATTAAATAAAAACTCTAGATATTCTTCCTCACTTTTGTTTAAATCTTTTGAAGTTAAAAATATTAATCAAATTTATCATTTTCAATCTTGCATACATCTTTTTGGCGCTAAAGTTGATCCACGTCCTCTTTTATCTTCGTCTGTTACTCGTAACTACAATAATTCCCGTGTCATTCTTCCTAATATAAATACTGAGTTCTACAGGAGAAATGCTTATGTAACTGCCCTCAGAACTCTATACCAAAAAGAAATAAATATTTTTTTGTTTTCCAGCCTGTCAAATTTTAAAAAACTAATAAATAGCTGTTTATAATTCTCCATTGTTAAGTCCTCGTAATGTTTTCTTGTGTATAAGTTAATTATTTAATTTTCGTATTGTCTTGTTCTTTACATTGTTACTATGATAAATTTTTGTTTTTGTTAATTAACGTTTATGTCTTAGGTTATTGCATCACCTGTGTGCTGCTGTTATAATAGTGATAGATGAACTCCTCCGAAGAGCACAAGTTCCCTTGAACTTATTCTTCGGTGGGCAATAAGTTGTGAAAATGATACCGATTGAATTATATACTTAACTATTTTGCCAATAAAGGAATACAATACAATACAATACAATACTCCCTCGAGCGGTCGCGGGCGGCATTTTATGCCGAAATTAAAACTCAATTTTTACTCCCTCGAGCGGTCGCGGGCGGCATTTTATGCCGAAATTAAAACTCAATTTTTACTCCCTCGAGCGGTCGCGGGCGGCATTTTATGCCGAAATTAAAACTCAATTTTTACTCCCTCGAGCGGTCGCGGGCGGCATTTTATGCCGAAATTAAAACTCAATTTTTACTCCCTCGAGCGGTCGCGGGCGGCATTTTATGCCGAAATTAAAACTCAATTTTTACTCCCTCGAGCGGTCGCGGGCGGCATTTTATGCCGAAATTAAAACTCAATTTTTACTCCCTCGAGCGGTCGCGGGCGGCATTTTATGCCGAAATTAAAACTCAATTTTTACTTCCTCGAACGGTCGCGGGCGGCATTTTATGCCGAAATTAAAACTCAATTTTTACTCCCTCGAGCGGTCGCGGGCGGCATTTTATGCCGAAATTAAAACTCAATTTTTACGCGCCTAAGTCAGCTGTTAAGAAAGTGCAAATCGTGCCAAATAAATTATTACGGATTATATTAAATAAAAACTCTAGATATTCTTCCTCACTTTTGTTTAAATCTTTTGAAGTTAAAAATATTAATCAAATTTATCATTTTCAATCTTGCATACATCTTTTTGGCGCTAAAGTTGATCCACGTAATCTTTTATCTTCGTCTGTTACTCGTAACTACAATAATTCCCGTGTCATTCTTCCTAATATAAATACTGAGTTCTACAGGAGAAATGCTTATGTAACTGCCCTCAGAACTCTATACCAAAAAGAAATAAATATTTTTTCGTTTTCCAGCCTGTCAAATTTTAAAAAACTATTAAATAGCTGTTTATAATTCTGCATTGTTTAGTCCTCGTAATGTTTTCTTGTGTATAAGTTAATTATTTAATTTTCGTATTGTCTTGTTCTTTACATTGTTACTATGATAAATTTTTGTTTTTGTTAATTACCGTTTATGTCTTAGGTTATTGCATCACCTGTGTGCTGCTGTTATAATAGTGATAGATGAACTCCTCCGAAGAGCACAAGTTCCCTTGAACTTATTCTTCGGTGGGCAATAAGTTGTGAAAATGATACCGATTGAATTATATACTTAACTATTTTGCCAATAAAGGAATACAATACAATACAATACTCCCTCGAGCGGTCGCGGGCGGCATTTTATGCCGAAATTAAAACTCAATTTTAACTCCCTCGAGCGGTCGCGGGCGGCATTTTATGCCGAAATTAAAACTCAATTTTTACTCCCTCGAGCGGTCGCGGGCGGCATTTTATGCCGAAATTAAAACTCAATTTTTACTCCCTCGAGCGGTCGCGGGCGGCATTTTATGCCGAAATTAAAACTCAATTTTTACTCCCTCGAGCGGTCGCGGGCAGCATTTTATGCCGAAATTAAAACTCAATTTTTACTCCCTCGAGCGGTCGCGGGCAGCATTTTATGCCGAAATTAAAACTCAATTTTTACTCCCTCGAGCGGTCGCGGGCGGCATTTTATGCCGAAATTAAAACTCAATTTTTACTCCCTCGAGCGGTCGCGGGCGGCATTTTATGCCGAAATTAAAACTCAATTTTTACTCCCTCGAGCGGTCGCGGGCGGCATTTTATGCCGAAATTAAAACTCAATTTTTACTCCCTCGAGCGGTCGCGGGCGGTATTTTATGCCGAAATTAAAACTCAATTTTTACTCCCTCGAGCGGTCGCGGGCGGCATTTTATGCCGAAATTAAAACTCATTTTTTACTCCCACGAGCGGTCGCGGGCGGCATTTTATGCCGAAATTAAAACTCAATTTTTACTCCATCGAGCGGTCGCGGGCGGCATTTTATGCCGAAATTAAAACTCAATTTTTACTCCCTCGAGCGGTCGCGGGCGGCATTTTATGCCGAAATTAAAACTCAATTTTTACTCCCTCGAGCGGTCGCGGGCGGCATTTTATGCCGAAATTAAAACTCAATTTTTACTTCCTCGAGCGGTCGCGGGCGGCATTTTATGCCGAAATTAAAACTCAATTTTTACTCCCTCGAGCGGTCGCGGGCGGCATTTTATGCCGAAATTAAAACTCAATTTTTACGCGCCTAAGTCAGCTGTTAAGAAAGTGCAAATCGTGCCAAATAAATTATTACGGATTATATTAAATAAAAACTCTAGATATTCTTCCTCACTTTTGTTTAAATCTTTTGAAGTTAAAAATATTAATCAAATTTATCATTTTCAATCTTGCATACATCTTTTTGGCGCTAAAGTTGATCCACGTCCTCTTTTATCTTCGTCTGTTACTCGTAACTACAATAATTCCCGTCTCATTCTTCCTAATATAAATACTGAGTTCTACAGGAGAAATGCTTATGTAACTGCCCTCAGAACTCTATACCAAAAAGAAATAAATATTTTTTTGTTTTCCAGCCTGTCAAATTTAAAAAAACTAATAAATAGCTGTTTATAATTCTCCATAGTTAAGTCCTCGTAATGTTTTCTTGTGTATAAGTTAATTATTTAATTTTCGTATTGTCTTGTTCTATACATTGTTACTATGATAAATTTTTGTTTTTGTTAATTAACGTTTATGTCTTAGGTTATTGCATCACCTGTGTGCTGCTGTTATAATAGTGATAGATGAACTCCTCCGAAGAGCACAAGTTCCCTTGAACTTATTCTTCGGTGGGCAATAAGTTGTGAAAATGATACCGATTGAATTATATACTTAACTATTTTGCCAATAAAGGAATACAATACAATACAATACAATACTCCCTCGAGCGGTCGCGGGCGGCATTTTATGCCGAAATTAAAACTCAATTCTTACTCCCTCGAGCGGTCGCGGGCGGCATTTTTGCCGAAATTAAAACTCAATTTTTACTCCCTCGAGCGGTCGCGGGCGGCATTTTATGCCGAAATTAAAACTCAATTTTTACTTCCTCGAACGGTCGCGGGCGGCATTTTATGCCGAAATTAAAACTCAATTTTTACTCCCTCGAGCGGTCGCGGGCGGCATTTTATGCCGAAATTAAAACTCAATTTTCACGCGCCTAAGTCAGCTGTTAAGAAAGTGCAAATCGTGCCAAATAAATTATTACGGATTATATTAAATAAAAACTCTAGATATTCTTCCTCACTTTTGTTTAAATCTTTTGAAGTTAAAAATATTAATCAAATTTATCATTTTCAATCTTGCATACATCTTTTTGGCGCTAAAGTTGATCCACGTAATCTTTTATCTTCGTCTGTTACTCGTAACTACAATAATTCCCGTGTCATTCTTCCTAATATAAATACTGAGTTCTACAGGAGAAATGCTTATGTAACTGCCCTCAGAACTCTATACCAAAAAGAAATAAATATTTTTTCGTTTTCCAGCCTGTCAAATTTTAAAAAACTATTAAATAGCTGTTTATAATTCTGCATTGTTTAGTCCTCGTAATGTTTTCTTGTGTATAAGTTAATTATTTAATTTTCGTATTGTCTTGTTCTTTACATTGTTACTATGATAAATTTTTGTTTTTGTTAATTACCGTTTATGTCTTAGGTTATTGCATCACCTGTGTGCTGCTGTTATAATAGTGATAGATGAACTCCTCCGAAGAGCACAAGTTCCCTTGAACTTATTCTTCGGTGGGCAATAAGTTGTGAAAATGATACCGATTGAATTATATACTTAACTATTTTGCCAATAAAGGAATACAATACAATACAATACTCCCTCGAGCGGTCGCGGGCGGCATTTTATGCCGAAATTAAAACTCAATTTTTACTCCCTCGAGCGGTCTCGGGCGGCATTTTATGCCGAAATTAAAACTTAATTTTTACTCCCTCGAGCGGTCGCGGGCGGCATTTTATGCCGAAATTAAAACTCAATTTTTACTCCCTCGAGCGGTCGCGGGCAGCATTTTATGCCGAAATTAAAACTCAATTTTTACTCCCTCGAGCGGTCGCGGGCGGCATTTTATGCCGAAATTAAAACTCAATTTTGGTTTATTATCTTCGATAATGAACCATTGGAATCGCCCAAAGAAAAAAAATTTTTTAACCCCCCCTCAAAATTTGTTGGTTTACGTTTCAAGGCACGTAGATTCAGAAAATCGAATAAAAAAAAATCCGTCCGTCCGCCGTACGCCGTACGCCGTACACCGTACGCCGTACGCCGTACGCCGTACGCCGTCCCCCGTACGCCGTCCGCCGTCCGCGCCACTTTGCCCAGTTAGCGTTGAGCTAAAATTACGAAATTTGGTTTCTGGGTTTGGACCAGCCCCACAATGATCCTCGAAACTTTTCATAACCCTAGGTCAAGGGGAAGGGGTTCAAAACGAAATTTAAAATTTCGACAATGTCATATCTCAAAATATTTAACTGAATCGTGTAATTTTCAGTTCACTTTGGAATGACCTGAAAAATTACGAATCTTTTAAGACCAATTGGATTTTTGTGCGACCAGCCGTTCGTTCACAGTGAGCGCGCAAAGGTTTAGGAAAAACACTAAACTTTCGCGTCGAAAATGGCCGCTACGTGGGTCAACCTCCAGACGCCCAGAATAAAACTACCTTTTTTCATCTTCCCGGTAAACTACAGCCTAGAAATTTTAACAGTGAGTCGGGGATAGACCACATTGCAATATTCACCCGGTTTCTCATCTGTACAATTGATTAAATAATACCTATTTGTTTAAACAAATTAAATTTTGATGATGAGCTAGATACTTGAAATTTTAAATATAGGTCAGAAATGGATCACAATGCAATATTCACCCGGTTTCTCATCTGTAAAATTGTTTAAATAATACCTATTTGTTTAAACAAATTAAATTTTGATGATGAGCTAGATACTTGAAATTTTAAATATAGGTCAGAAATGGATGACATTTCAATATTCACTCGGTTTGTATGACATGGTATGAGTATGGTATGGTATATTATTGTATGTATGATTTGGTATAGTACAGTATGGTATGATAGGAAAGAAATTCGTATGGTATGGTATGAGTACGGTGAGAATATGGTATGGTGCCGATTTGCAACACAGTCAGGTATAGACAGAAGGGTGATCTGCACAAGGAAGATAATAAACCGTTGTGTCAAGAATTTACTCCCTCGAGCGGTCGCGGGCGGCATTTTATGCCGAAATTAAAACTCAATTTTTACTCCCTCGAGCGGTCGCGGGCGGCATTTTATGCCGAAATTAAAACTCAATTTTTACTCCCTCGAGCGGTCGCGGGCGGCATTTTATGCCGAAATTAAAACTCAATTTTTACGCGCCTAAGTCAGCTGTTAAGAAAGTGCAAATCGTGCAAAATAAATTATTACGAATTATATTAAATAAAAACTCTAGATATTCTTCCTCACTTTTGTTTAAATCTTTTGAAGTTAAAAATATTAATCAAATTTATCATTTTCAATCTTGCATACATCTTTTTGGCGCTAAAGTTGATCCACGTCCTCTTTTATCTTCGTCTGTTACTCGTAACTACAATAATTCCCGTGTCATTCTTCCTAATATAAATACTGAGTTCTACAGGAGAAATGCTTATGTAACTGCCCTCAGAACTCTATACCAAAAAGAAATACCTAAATATTTTTTTGTTTTCCAGCCTGTCAAATTTTAAAAAACTAATAAATAGCTGTTTATAATTCTCCATTGTTAAGTCCTCGTAATGTTTTCTTGTGTATAAGTTAATTATTTAATTTTCGTATTGTCTTGTTCTATACATTGTTACTATGATAAATTTTTGTTTTTGTTAATTAACGTTTATGTCTTAGGTTATTGCATCACCTGTGTGCTGCTGTTATAATAGTGATAGATGAACTCCTCCGAAGAGCACAAGTTCCCTTGACCTTATTCTTCGGTGGGCAATAAGTTGTGAAAATGATACCGATTGAATTATATACTTAACTATTTTGCCAATAAAGGAATACAATACAATACAATACTCCCTCGAGCGGTCGCGGGCGGCATTTTATGCCGAAATTAAAACTCAATTTTTACTCCCTCGAGCGGTCGCGGGCGGCATTTTATGCCGAAATTAAAACTCAATTTTTACTCCCTCGAGCGGTCGCGGGCGGCATTTTATGCCGAAATTAAAACTCAATTTTTACTCCCTCGAGCGGTCGCGGGCGGCATTTTATGCCGAAATTAAAACTCAATTTTTACTCCCTCGAGCGGTCGCGGGCGGCATTTTATGCCGAAATTAAAACTCAATTTTTACTCCCTCGAGCGGTCGCGGGCGGCATTTTATGCCGAAATTAAAACTCAATTTTTACTCCCTCGAGCGGTCGCGGGCGGCATTTTATGCCGAAATTAAAACTCAATTTTTACGCGCCTAAGTCAGCTGTTAAGAAAGTGCAAATCGTGCAAAATAAATTATTACGAATTATATTAAATAAAAACTCTAGATATTCTTCCTCACTTTTGTTTAAATCTTTTGAAGTTAAAAATATTAATCAAATTTATCATTTTCAATCTTGCATACATCTTTTTGGCGCTAAAGTTGATCCACGTCCTCTTTTATCTTCGTCTGTTACTCGTAACTACAATAATTCCCGTGTCATTCTTCCTAATATAAATACTGAGTTCTACAGGAGAAATGCTTATGTAACTGCCCTCAGAACTCTATACCAAAAAGAAATAAATATTTTTTCGTTTTCCAGCCTGTCAAATTTTAAAAAACTATTAAATAGCTGTTTATAATTATGCATTGTTAAGTCCTCGTAATGTTTTCTTGTGTATAAGTTAATTATTTAATTTTCGTATTGTCTTGTTCTTTACATTGTTACTATGATAAATTTTTGTTTTTGTTAATTAACGTTTATGTCTTAGGTGATTGCATCACCTGTGTGCTGCTGTTATAATAGTGATAGATGAACTCCTCCGAAGAGCACAAGTTCCCTTGAACTTATTCTTCGGTGGGCAATAAGTTGTGAAAATGATACCGATTGAATTATATACTTAACTATTTTGCCAATAAAGGAATACAATACAATACAATACAATACTCCCTCGAGCGGTCGCGGGCGGCATTTTATGCCGAAATTAAAACTCAATTTTTACTCCCTCGAGCGGTCGCGGGCGGCATTTTATGCCGAAATTAAAACTCAATTTTTACTCCCTCGAGCGGTCGCGGGCGGCATTTTATGCCGAAATTAAAACTCAATTTTTACTCCCTCGAGCGGTCGCGGGCGGCATTTTATGCCGAAATTAAAACTCAATTTTTACTCCCTCGAGCGGTCGCGGGCGGCATTTTATGCCGAAATTAAAACTCAATTTTTACGCGCCTAAGTCAGCTGTTAAGAAAGTGCAAATCGTGCCAAATAAATTATTAGGAATTATATTAAATAAAAACTCTAGATATTCTTCCTCACTTTTGTGTAAATCTTTTGAATTTAAAAATATTAATCAAATTTATCATTTTCAATCTTGCATACATGTTTTTGGCGCTAAAGTTGATCCACGTCATCTTTTATCTTCGTCTGTTACTCGTAACTACAATAATTCCCGTGTCATTCTTCCTAATATAAATACTGAGTTCTACAGGAGAAATGCTTATGTAACTGCCCTCAGAACTCTATACCAAAAAGAAATAAATATTTTTTCGTTTTCCAGCCTGTCAAATTTTAAAAAACTATTAAATAGCTGTTTATAATTCTGCATTGTTAAGTCCTAGTAATGTTTTCTTGTGTATAAGTTAATTATTTAATTTTCGTATTGTCTTGTTCTTTACATTGTTACTATGATAAATTTTTGTTTTTGTTAATTAACGTTTATGTCTTAGGTTATTGCATCACCTGTGTGCTGCTGTTATAATAGTGATAGATGAACTCCTCCGAAGAGCACAAGTTCCCTTGAACTTATTCTTCGGTGGGCAATAAGTTGTGAAAATGATACCGATTGAATTATATACTTAACTATTTTGTCAATAGAGGAATACAATACAATACAATACTCCCTCGAGCGGTCGCGGGCGGCATTTTATGCCGAAATTAAAACTCAATTTTTACTCCCTCGAGCGGTCGCGGGCGGCATTTTATGCCGAAATTTAAACTCAATTTTTACTCCCTCGAGCGGTCGCGGGCGGCATTTTATGCCGAAATTAAAACTCAATTTTTACTCCCTCGAGTGGTCGCGGGCGGCATTTTATGCCGAAATTAAAACTCAATTTTTACTCCCTCGAGCGGTCGCGGGCGGCATTTTATGCCGAAATTAAAACTCAATTTTTACTCCCTCGAGCGGTCGCGGGTGGCATTTTATGCCGAAATTAAAACTCAATTTTTACTCCCTCGAGCGGTCGCGGGCGGCATTTTATGCCGAAATTAAAACTCAATTTTTACTCCCTCGAGCGGTCGCGGGCGGCATTTTATGCCGAAATTAAAACTCAATTTTTACTCCCTCGAGCGGTCGCGGGCGGCATTTTATGCCGAAATTAAAACTCAATTTTTACTCCCTCGAGCGGTCGCGTGTGGCATTTTATGCCGAAATTAAAACTCAATTTTTACGCGCCTAAGTCAGCTGTTAAGAAAGTGCAAATCGTGCCAAATAAATTATTAGGAATTATATTAAATAAAAACTCTAGATATTCTTCCTCACTTTTGTTTAAATCTTTTGAAGTTAAAAATATTAATCAAATTTATCATTTTCAATCTTGCATACATCTTTTTGGCGCTAAAGTTGATCCACGTCCTCTTTTATCTTCGTCTGTTACTCGTAACTACAATAATTCTCGTGTCATTCTTCCTAATATAAATACTGAGTTCTACAGGAGAAATGCTTATGTAACTGCCCTCAGAACTCTATACCAAAAAGAAATAAATATTTTTTCGTTTTCCAGCCTGTCAAATTTTAAAAAACTATTAAATAGCTGTTTATAATTCTGCATTGTTAAGTCCTCGTAATGTTTTCTTGTGTATAAGTTAATTATTTAATTTTCGTATTGTCTTGTTCTTTACATTGTTACTATGATAAATTTTTGTTTTTGTTAATTAACGTTTATGTCTTAGGTTATTGCATCACCTGTGTGCTGCTGTTATAATAGTGATAGATGAACTCCTCCGAAGAGCACAAGTTCCCTTGAACTTATTCTTCGGTGGGCAATAAGTTGTGAAAATGATACCGATTGAATTATATACTTAACTATTTTGCCAATAAAGGAATACAATACAATACTCCCTCGAGCGGTCGCGGGCGGCATTTTATGCCGAAATTAAAACTCAATTTTTACTCCCTCGAGCGGTCGCGGGCGGCATTTTATGCCGAAATTAAAACTCAATTTTTACTCCCTCGAGCGGTCGCGGGCGGCATTTTATGCCGAAATTAAAACTCAATTTTTACTCCCTCGACCGGTCGCGGGCAGCATTTTATGCCGAAATTAAAACTCAATTTTTACGCGCCTAAGTCAGCTGTTAAGAAAGTGCAAATCGTTGCATGACGAAGTTTTGTAAATAGTACTCATGTCTACGTAGTATTCATGCCGTGATGATACATTTAGTGACTCGGTATCATTATCTACTTACAGTGACATGTGAAAATCCTTATATCCATTGTATGTTCTCCATATTTCTATAAATTTCTTTGCGCTTTTCAGGACTCTCGGGGACATTTCCAGGGTTTTAGCAACAATATCCAAGTCTCGGGTTGTGTCAGCCAAACGATTCTGAAGCTAATTAAAGAAAATAATGAGACTTGAGTGATGTGACATTGCTAATGCCACTAGCGGTCCAACATCAGGCAATGCAACTAACATAGAATGAGATGCCTATCAAAAGAGTAGGTAGGTACACGAGACGATGACCTAGTCTGTGTTGATAGTTAACTCAAATTCCGGTTTTGAAGGAAAGAATAAAAGTACTTAATCAGAAGTGGCAAGACACATGTGAAACAATTCATCATCACCATCCCCTATGTATTTTCAAGATTGCCCACAGAATAAGTACTAAGAATAATTCTCACTTGTTTGAGAGACAATCCGCTCAGCTCTGCAAGAAGCTTTTTATCTGTATTTTTGGCTTCCAAAGCCATTAGTTCTTCCTCTTTTTTGATCTTCTCTTCATACTCCTTGATTAAATCTCTTGGCCCAGATGTATCAAGACCTGCTGCATTCAAATTTGCCTGGAGGAGCTTTTGCTTCAGATTGTCCAATACGGACTTCAGCTCTTCGACCTAACATAACATGTTTTACTCATAAGGTCTGCAAGTCTGGAGACATAAGGTAATAGCCCTAATTGATGTCACTGCTCCTGAATGGCAGTTTTCCCATCTTGAACAGCATCCCCTTAAAAAATTGGCAAAGCTGATCGGCATCAACGAAATTGAGTGCCATTCACATTACAGTTCGCGCAACTAAAGGTTACCGCTGGAGAAATGAAGACTAACCGTTCTCAAAACACTTCAGTCGACTGAGGGGATCTGGTACCACCAAACCCAGGAAGGTTCAAAAGGGTAGTCTCCGGTTTTCATTGTTGCACTCCGGTTTTCTTTTGGCTTTGTCACAGCGGTATTCTTTAGTTGCGCGAACTGTTCATACACAGTTTTCCGTTGGACTTATCTTGAACTAAATTTAGTATTATTACCAAAGTTTTAAGGTGATATTGGGTTAAATATCGATTTCTGAAAAGATTGAAATATTCTGAGAGAGTGAATTCGATTTGAAAAAGACATTTTTGTTGTTATATCTGTAGAAAAGATCAGCTAACACCTAAAACATCCCCTTGTAGTATCGTGGGATTGGAGAACAATCCTGAGATAAGTGTGATTAATAATATGTAACTCGTAGATGGCCTTGGAATCATTCAATGGCACCATCGGAAGCATCCACGCTGCTCAATGCTCAGGCTTTCAATGATTTTGGACCTCCAATAGCACACAAATCACCAATTGGTCTCAAACGGATGCCAATAAGTACGTCTACGCTGCATCACCTTTATCGATCAGCATAGCGTGGACGCCCCTTCAGGATTCAAATAAAATTCAGGCATCAATGAAAACCGCAAATACAGTATAATGGATTGATTGCTCGTGACAATACCTTCTGATTAGCAGCGTTAAGTTTGGTCGAGGCTTGGACGATGTCGTCATCTACAGCACGTAAGTGACTACTGAGTAGATCTTGTTTGGTTTTATAATCCTTGATTTTTAGATGAATAGCTTTGCACTTTGATGAAGAAGCTATCTGAAAAAGTAGAGAATGATCGCTCATTAAGGTGTGCAAATACATTCAACAAAGAAAATGGTGAGGAACATTTTTTCTCCCATTTACCTTACAAGAACGTTCCACATTCCTACCAACTCTATAGCTACTGCACAGATCTTCCAGTTGGGGAAGAGAAATATTTCAACTTTTTAGCGAATTTTCGAAGAAAATATTATTTTCGGTCCATAATTTTTAAAACTCGAATTTTTCGAAATTTTTCATACCAAAATCCGCTCCAGACCACCCTGAATTCACTGCCAAAAGACACAAAAAATCATATGTATATGTTGGAAGATGAAGTCATATGTATACATACGTATAAATATATATATTTATGTATGTGTCATTACAGACGATAACACTTGTTAGAATTCAGATGAAAAGTTCAAATTTACACAAAAAATCTGTCTTGGCAATCAAAAGGATTAGTTGGGCAGAATCGGGCCACTATAAGAGGGGTCTTGGGGAGTATTAGGGGGGCAAATATTACCCATAAATTCCTAAAACAAAACAGTCTGACAAATGACACCCATTATAAAGATTCTTTACGCTGAACACGATGGTGAAGTCAGAAATTTTATTTCGTTATCAAACTTTCAACAGAACACTTTGAAGATGAAGAAACGTGGTTGTTACTTGAGATGTTCTTCACAGTTCATCTGCTATAATCTGATAACGGAATGAGATATCGCAATTCTGACTTCACCATCGTGTTCAGCGTTTAAAAATCTATAAAGTGAGGTGTCACCCGGCAAAAAATGGTTGAATTAGATGTTCCAAACAGTAAATCTTTCATAAAACGAGTTAGCTCTTCGAAAATTCGCTCTTTGCGAAAATTGCTGCATGACTGGTTTTTATTACCTTCATTTCATCCTTCTGGACAGAACACTTAACCTTGTTCCTGAGCAAAGATATCTCACTCTTCAGCAAATTTAAATTCGCATTGTGTTGGTTGAAGGTTTTTTCCAGTTCGAACGCCTTCCTATTGAATGCTTGCAGTTGATGATGCGCATCTACGTCTGAAAGATTCTCCTGAAATCCATCAGTGAATTTCAAAAGATGAGTGGTAATTCATTCAACGCAACAAAATGTTATTGATGATGAAACAGACCCTCATAATGCTTACATAAAATGATTTCTCAAGGGCCTCTTTCTTCTTGACCAAAATGGCGTTGTCCTTCTCCTTGAGTTTGATTTGCATTGCCCAGTGGCATTCATCTTTTTTCATAGTTTCCAGTTGGGCCATCAGCATTTTACGGGCGGCAGCATTATTTCCATCCATAGTTCTGAAATTAATTGGATTACTCATGCCCTTTTTAGAGAAATAGAGGAATGTAGAAGGAAGTTTGGGGTGTTGATGGTGCCTAGGGTCAGAAGAGGTACCAAAAACTGCATAATCCACAGCCGTTGATACATATGAAATAGTATGATGAACGTCAGTCGCACAATAGTACGTTCATGAACTAAATATGGTTTGTGCAGTGAGGCGTTTGCTAAACCTGACTGTCATCCATCGGAGTCTATTGCTCCAGCATCCATTACCACCAGATGTGATCTGAATGCGATTATTGCATGAGGGTTGTGGTGGAACGGATGTGAGTATAGCAATGAGGTCTCAATATCAAAGGCACAATGTGGCAGCCAACTTAAGTCAACTTGAAATTTCCAACACAGTAATTCTGATTAAATGTTTATTTAATTCTGAAATTATGTTTCTCATGCAGTACAGATTCGGTCGTTTGTAGTTGAATTTGTCCAACTCCTACAAATCATGCAATTTGGGAGAAAGTTTTGCTCAAACATTACACTCTCTCAAAGAGAACCATCAAGAGTACATGATGGTCAAGAGGAGTACAAGAAAATGATAAAAAGATACTTGCAATGAGCTCTCTACGATCCTCATTTAAACACTCAAATACGTTAATTTTCAGATTTACTGCTCATTATTGTGCTTGACAGCCACAATAATGTTCGAAGAAAATTCAGTTTGTTTCATGGATACAATACGATACCTGATGAATACAATTAAAATATCAGATATAGATTCTATAATAATGATCATACAATGTATGAACCAACTGATCATTGCAGACATTACATTCGACAAGTTTGTTTACAAAGATTTGTGCAATACCACGCTACCTCAAACGGCGTTTTTCGTAGACTACAGAATCCCGTTCCACTCTACGTCTGGGACATGACTGCATGTCAACAACTTACCGAATTTCTGCGCGTTGAGTAAAGGACACCAATGAATCAATATTGGATTTCAAAGCGCAGATATCATCTCTTTGGTTCTGTAGAATCACAATTTTATCCTTGTGATTCGTCTCGAGAGTTTTGTAAGCCAAGTACAATGTTCGGATGGCAGCATTACGGTCTACATAACCACCAGTAATCGCTCCATTACCAACAACCTGCAACCCGACAAAAAATCAGCTTAGAAAGAAGTCCAACAGAGATATTCATGAGCTAAGACCCATCATTGGAGTTTTTAGCAAACCGCAACGTAATTTTAAACTGCCTTTCTTCGAATAACACACACACACATGTTTAGGTACATAATGTCTCAAAATGATAATCGAAAGATATTTCAGAAACCATATAGGCAATTGCTACAATTTTTAGACCCATTGCATTTCCCATTTTCTTCAAAAACTCACTATCGGTGAGTTGAAAAGAAATTAGTGAGGTGTTTGAAGAGAGCCTAAGTTGGCCCATCATTATATTAGTTTTTTCTAAACGTTGGTGCCATTTCATCATTGACAGGTATCTAACTACTTAACACAATCCACACCTGGAGGTTTACTACAAACCGCACCTGGTTGTTTACTATAAACTGGAATATTTTGTTCAGATAACTTACCCGATCTCCTTGAATAGTTACACAAACGCAATGAAATTCCCTTGCCACTTTAGTAGCTAATTCCAAATCGCGGCAAAGGAGGATTCTGCCAAAAAGATGAGATATCGCTCCTCGGATGGTAGCCGGGAAAGAGAGTTGGTTCATCATTAGTTCTACTCCATCCTGCGAAATGAATAATTTCAATGGAATATCGAAAACTTCAACCAACTATTTGAGTTAGACATCCAACTGTCATACACTTACAACTCTAATGTTCGGAGCTTCTTGAGACAAAATTCGATTCAGTGGGAGGAACACTACTTCCCCTGGGAAGTCTCTGGACTTCATTTCTCTCAGGACCGCAGTTCCAATGGTGTCAGTTTCAACTATTTGGGCCAATAGTCTGTAAAGAGAAATAGTATCATCCTCCCAATATTTTAGCATTCATTTCCAACTCATCTGTACATTGAACTACTTAAGGCCTTGGAGTCTTGAAGTTCGAGATACACATTTAGTACGATGCTGCCCTTAAAGCCTAGTCCACACCAGTAGACGCATTGCGCAATTTTGTTCTCAGAGAAGTGTCCAACTTTGTCTCAGGATGTCTTGGTAGACACCCTGTTCTAAAGAACAGACCTGGTATACAAGGCTGTTGCGAGACCAAAAATCGCAGGTCTGATGTCTCCCGACAGGTTTCTCTAAATTTTGTATCCTGCTTCATTATTTTCCCTCCAACCATCTGAAGCAATTCTTCAAAACCAGTAGATGTCAGCCAGACGAAATTCTGAAAACCCATGGCGTCTTCCAGTCTTAAGTTAGGTATTCAATAATGCAGTACCGAACCTAGGTCCATCAACGTTTACGTTTTCGCGTTCTTTCACTTGAAATTATAATTAGCACAAAGCAATGTCCGTCATGGTTGTTAGCGAAGATGAGACTGAAAAAATTCGCATCACAATGTGGACGCTAGACGAGACAAAGATCTGTGACTATAGGCCATGTCTATGTCTCGCGATCGCCCATAGACAATTGCGCAACATGGTCTGCTAGAGTGTACTAGGCTGAAGAAACCTCAAACCAAGAAAAATCAGCTCAATATAGGAGGCGACTGATTGTTTAGTGTGTTTAACAGATCGATCGATCCAATCCATCCCGAGGGAACCACCAGGGAGGATTAGCAGCACCCTCTTACTTCCACCACTGAACTACGAGTATTTTCCAAGTAATCACTTGCCATGTAACCTTTTGGGTCGTATGACTCCCACTAGAATCCGATCCATTCTTGGCTTCATATTCATGTAACTCCGCTCTCTATACAAAAACAGGTCTCTCCAAAGGAAGTCACAAGCAAAATCAGTACTGATATCAACGCTTTGAAGGGTCTGAGATGTTTCTAGTGTCTCTCGTCCAATCAGTTGTTCCCAACAAGATTTGAAGACGGCTGAATATTATTTTCAATTGAAAACAACGGTTTCTTCCCAATTTAGTATTAGTGCCTCTTTCATGTAGTAGAAACAATCCCTGGTTATTAAGCTCCCATGAAGGCACATTTTGACTACGGGAGGCCAAAATCCACTGAATCTTCAAGTAATGACATTTCCTATCCGGGAATACTGTCACTATTAAGTTTAGACAAAATACTCAATTTTAAGTGGCAATTAAATGATTCGGGGTGTGTAGGGAATCTTTGTTACATCCCAGTATGCCAATACTATTCTTCACAGGTCATGGTTTCAATATTGTCCCGAAATCTCCTAAAAATCGACTAGGGCAATAAACTCGATTTGCAGATAAAATGTTACAATGGCAGTCTTCTTTCAGAGAGCAGTACACATGGTAATAACATCAGGCGTTCCATGAGGTACGTTAATAATAGAAATATGAATACCACTCACCTGCTGCCAACAGCGGCATCCAATGCTAAGTTCAAAGCGGCATCACAGTTGATATTATCGAGAACGGTGCCATAACAACCGCTGGCAAAAGAATCGTCAGTTGAACGCCAAGTGCCTCGAACTGATTCAACGCTTAGGACTCCATTCAAAGTTGACTGAAATGAAAGTGGAAAATAGCTCTAGGTCCTGACGTCAGTGTTAGGCCAGTAGTGGCAAATCCTCAACTACAGTCAAGACATTTCCCACCGCTGAGGTACTTACGTGGCCAACTTTACAGCTCAGTTCGGTCTTCTTTGACTTGAGTGAATTCATCAGCACACCAATTTCGTTTATGATGACGTTCTCATGGCTGTTGAGCTTCCTATTGAAAACACAGCCTATGATCAGCACGTATATAATTTTGTATAATTATGTACAATTCAATCTTTCGCCTCAATATTCAACAAATTTCCTCCAAGAATTAGAAGGTACAAAACAAGATAAAAGCTACCTGCTGCTGGGAAAAGGCGCTTAAGATATGTCCAACATACTGAAATTCGATCTGCATCTCTCCAAGCCGATGCTTCACGGAAGTTAATTCCTTACGGAGATCTTGATGAACATTATCTTCATTATCCAGTTGCTATAAATTATAATGGACTAATCATTAGTACCCTAAAATAGCCGTTGTATTGGTGAAGTGATAGAGAATATCAAGGTTACGGCTATAAAATTATCAAATATCTTAATATCTTATGCTATCAAATATGAGTAGATGGAGACCAAAATTAATGCCAGTCTTCAATTCAATGCTGATATAGTGACAACAGGCGTGCCTAAAATCTATGAAACCTCAAACGTTAACTTGATAATTAGGACGCAAACCTTAATTCTTTTTTCACAGTCAACAATAGACTGGTTGATTCTGGACTTCCTGAATTCGTATATCTTCGCATCTTCTACATTCTTGTCATGTGCCTTTTTCAATTTTCTGTAAATATCAATCAAATCCTCGAGAAAAAAAAATTCACCTATTTGTCAATTTAAATCCCCTATTTTTCAATTTACTTACAACATGTTTTGTGTTGACAAAATAAAGATAAAGTTACTGATGACGATCCAAAAGCAAACATTTGAGCAAAAATAATAGTCTAAAAGAGAAGTAAAGTCATGTTTGATTAATAATTTGTATTTATAAACTCAGCCAAACTGTGAAAGGAACCCAACCTATTACAATTCTGTAGGTACTGTTTGAGTTTAAAGTATTTTGTATGACAACACGTTTTGGTTATCAGGTAGGGCTCGTCACAGCTTAGTACCAACCTGAGATGGTAATTTTTCTTATAGGTATGTATTGAATATTGCATATAGGCATTTTGGATATATTCCAAACAATATGCCCCCCCCCTCCCCTCAATCACCCTTTTCAAAGGTCGGCGCCAATGGAAGGAGACAAACGGGATCTTTTCCACTGCTTTCCAGCAATTTTTTACAATTGTAACGTACACCCTTGACTAGTTCAATTATAACTGTTTGACCTCGTGTTTGTGGATCAAGAAACGCATAAAGCATAATGGCAAAAAGCTTGGGGTGACACCTCACAATCGGCTTTTCGGAATTCGCCCCCCAGTTTCTGACAAGTTGTGACAGTTTAAACACAGATGGAAGAGAAAGAACCTGCTTTAAGAATATAATAGCTCATAATATTTTCCCGCTGTACCTCTATCTCAGAGTAGTAGGGTTCAAACAAAATTGCCAGCGCATATAAAATTACCTGTCAACGCGTTCCCATTACTGGCCACTAAAATTAATAAACAGTGGCAATTGAACCACCTATGGTTTGGCGAGATTTTTTGTATATTTGTGATCAAAGTGGGGCTCGACGCATTAAATGATTGTATTATACTTACCAGTTGAAAGGATGATGGGGAAACATGAACGATTAGTCTGCATATTGCGATGTGCCAACTTAATTGTCAACAACACAAAAATCATCAACTAGATGTGCGTTTCCCAAAAGCAGAGGACAGATATTTGATCTCTAGTTACCCGATCTCATCCTGAATCCAGAGCTTCTTCTCTGGTAATGTAGAAAATTTATCTTTGCAGCTGAGAATAAGTATAAGGTCATCCCTTTTCTGTTCTTCTTCACGTAACCTAATTAAAAATATCAAAGTTTCAAGTTTGATCAGTGAGCTAAGCATCAGTCATTCTAGAAAATTTAAAGGAAACAATAAAATTATTTCAAATGATATTTAAGGGTTAAAGTGAGGTTGGGAGGTAATTGTAAATTGGGGTTGTATGTGAGTTACTAGGAACCACTTGGTGTCAACCGCCAGGAGTGTCATAGGGTTCGGAAAAGGGTAGGTGCGTAGTGAGAGTATTGTAACTCGATAACTCAACTTTTTGCATATCTCTTCAACAGCAGCTTGTTCTACCTTCAATTCATTTTCCACTTCCATAATACGTTCCTGTACATTTCCCGCAACTTCGATGGTGCCAACCTTGAGACAGTGAACGCCAAATTACAACAGACAGTAGCCACGACAAGAATAAGTAGACGATTCTGATTTCATAAACTCACAGAAATATTGAGTTCCTCGGCTCCAACTTGATCATTCATGTCGTTAATACTTAGATTCAAAGACTCAACGTTCTTCACAAGTGACTCTTTAGTCTGAATCAAACCATCGAGTAAAACCTTGGCAGAGACAGCATCAGAGATCGACTGTTGCAATGTCAACTTGGTTGAGGTTATCGAACACTTCAGGGAATACAGTGTTTGAGCGGTGGTTCCCTTCATTAATAAAGTATTGGCTTCCTGGAAGGGGCGAAATGTGAATTAATCCTAGAAGTTCTTCTGACTTGGCCACTAAGACTTAATTTCTGTGATTTTGATACCAGCTTTTATGCTGGTTCTTCTCAGGGGCGGATCCAGAGAAGCCCCCCCCCCCCCCCTGTTGGGTACAAAAACATTTTTTAAAACTATAAGTGAATTCAGGATGAATTTCATAGGAGAGATTCTGATAGTACTTGATACGTACGAGTATAATCGTTATAAACATTTAATAATCGTTTAATAAAAATTAATTAATTAATCATAGTACGATTTATTAATTAAATTTTACTAAACGATTATTACATGTTTATAACGATTGAAAGTATCAAATCAAACGTATATTAATCGTTTAATAATGTTTAAAAAAATCACTGGAGGAAGTGTTACCAACCGCCTTAATCATCTAGATTACATTCACGTATGTGAATGTACGTAGAGGCTTTTTTTAGTGGGAATTAATGCCCTAGAATGAAAGGCGGTTGGTAACACTGGGTCTGTGCGTTAATATAGTTGTGTTATGTAGTCCAGACAAAGCCATCACCCAATTTTGAGGCAAAAAATATATAAAAAAAATAAAAACGAGAAAACTCACTTTACAATTGCGTCTACTTATGTATCAAGAGGCAGTCAGTTACTGTATAAAGAAGTATAAAATAATACAGTTTGCACAATTAAAGCTTATATTAAAGCAATATTTCAATGTTTTTGGACTAAAACTGGCTTTAACCCCCCCCCCCCCCCACCACAACGCCCCATGAAAATCCTGAATCCGCCCTTCGTCCTTCTCTGTGTCGTACAGTGTTTTTCTCATCGCTTTTGTTTCGTTAATTTGATAAAACACATAAAATTTGTATAATAAAATATAATATGAACACATAAAATACAATTTATGTGTTCATATTTAATATGAAAGAGGATATTGACACTCACGTCTGCAATTGTGGCCTTCCACGATTCGATGCGGAGAGATGAGATTTGAAATCCTATTGTTGACTTCATCTTTTTTAAAGCTGCGTACTTCTGGTGTCTTACAACCTCTGCCTGAATGTCCTCTGGCTTATGATTTTTCAACAGCTGGTCAATTTGTTTCACCTTTTCGTCCCAATCTGCAAGTAGATTATTACATCAAGTTGAAGTTATTGACATTGGAGTTGGGGACTCGTCAACGATCTCCTGAACCTGTAATGGTATGGTACGACCCACAACGAAATACCCTTATTAACCAGCTGAATCAAGTTAAACTCAACTAGACAAATCCGAAGGTGTCTAGACGGCATAATCACGAGTTAGGCAAACTGTCCAATCAGCTAACCACGGCACTGAACCAATTCATATTAATGATGAACTCACCACCTACATCAACCTACTTACTGCATACAGTTGCGAATTGTATTTTCAGTTATGCAGCCCGTTGAACCCTTGCTTCGAAGGAACCTACCAACGGCTTTCTTTTCACATAACTTTCCAACTCACCTTCCATGCCAGGGAGTAGGTTTTTCAAAAACGAAACTGTTCTTGCTATACACAGCCCCAAATAATTTATCAACGCATTTAATCGTGCATTTGGGTTTGACGATACCAGCTCCTTCAACTAAAAGAGAGAAAAAAAAAATCATTGACTAGGTAAATCAGTGAAACAAAACTTACGCATACTGGAGTTATTGGGTTACTGGATTAATACCCAACCAATGAATAAGTATGAATACGAAATATGAAGAAAATGTCCCACATAAGTTCCAACAATACAACTATGGTACCTGAGCACTGGAAATCGTATAGTATAGTGTGGGGCGAGGCAATCCCAAAACCTCGAAGACAAAACTCAGATGCAATTTACGGATCCTCGATCCATTGAAATAAAGTTTTTCGGAGCAGAAATTAAACTGCCTTCTGATAAGCACCTCTTCACCAAACTGCAACACAAGATAACATAACTGTTACGTACTGCTTAGCCTTGAATGGGACATACAGCCAGCTAGGTACCCCCACTCTACTTCTTTAAGGAATGGTTCAACAGACACCAGCCAAAAAGCCCATTCACGCCGTTTGTGGCACCTGGTTGGCCAAATGCTCTTCCAAAGTTGGAGTCTGATGGGCAGAGGGTGACTCGAGAAGGCCTGCAGAGATGATCTCCTACAATATCACCCAGTAAGTTTGTATGGGGCCAGGGAAACTATAATAAAACAAGTGTGTCCATGAAGAAGCTCGGCAGTTGAAGCAGGAAGAAGAACGCGTTTTGACCATCTCTCACCAGAAATAGGCATTATAACAAAGCAAGGGGTTCAATAAACCCGGCACTGGGTTAGGTATGAACGTAAAATCAAAAATTTTGCATTCAACTAAGGTAAATAATCACCACTTTTCCATCATCCTGTAGAAAGATTTCAATTGAAGCTTCTTTCTTGTCACCAGCATTGTTGATGAACCTTGGCCGACTAATTCTGTTGAGATTAGCGTGTCGTGAACCCAAAATGAAGTCAACAGCTGCCAATCAAAAGAAATCTGCATCAAACGACAGCTCAGATTTTAAAAAGCTTTGCAGTGTTTAGAGTTTAGGAACCAAAGAGAACCCTCATCTTGGATGATTGGCAAGAAAGTGGCATGTAGTTGATGTACAAGAATAGCACTCAAATATAAACTCTTGATACCCTACAATGAACTCACCTTGGAGGAAGTTGGTCTTTCCCGCTCCATTTTCACCAACTGAGACAAAAGAGCAGATTAGAACAAGCAAAGTGGTAAAATACATACCCGATCTAACCCAAGAAAGTAGCAAAGTCCACCACCGCACAGGATTTTTAATACACTTAATATATTACATATATACTTCCATACCGATAATAGTAGTTTTGTCTTCAATGGAAACCCTTGTTTCATCTCTGTAGCTTTTGAAGTTGGTCAATACCACCTAAAACAATAACAAGTCCGAATAATAAACCAACCTTTTTCACAAATTAATGAAAATCACAGTTACCCAGGTCAGGTAGCATCTAGTTCAAGTTAATTTCTGATGCAGTGAGCCAAAGCAGTTCCCCCATATGGAGGTAAGTGTTTACCGGTTTCTCGATGTACCAGGTATATTGTCTCCCTATGAATAAGTGTCAAATTTAAATCAACCTGGAGCAATATTACATTAGGAACGGCCCCTATAATTAACACAGGGCAAGGGAGGTTATGATCAGGTAACAGATAATAAACAATGAGTGTTCCAACCTGTTTCAGTCGCATCGTTCTGGAGGGATGAAACTACCGCAGCTGATAGCTGGGATCCCAAGAGTGAGAAGACGAGGTTGATGAAAGCCTGCAATAAATGTTTGGAATAAGAAATTTGCGTAAAATAATACTACGAATCAAAAAGACGAGGCTGAGTTGAAGGGATTAAAACCTTTTGATTCCTTCAACTCATGCATATTCGCACATACGGTCTTATATTATAAGACCGTATGTGCGAATATGCATGATGAATCTCTTGATTCATGGATGAAGTGGCTTTTCATAATTTGCCATTTCTACGAAAAATCTAAATTAATACAAAAAAAAATCGAGCTTTCTAAATTCAAACAGCAGCAACACTGAAGTGCCTTCCAAGCAATGGAAGAGTCGGTACAGCAGCCACGTAGTGTATTACCAAATGTATTTACATTTGCATGCTTAGGTACTCTTATTACACTCGCCCATCATACCTACTCTTATTACAATTCCCCATTTCCCTGCCAAGGTTTTTATAAAGTGGCATAGGTTGGTGCTCTTGGGGTTCCAAAAAACATTGTATTATTGAGTTCGTGTTCCTCCTCTATTCCATTGCCATTGATTGGACACACGCACTGAACAACGCACGAAATCCAACGTAGTGGATGAACAAAAGTAGGGATACTGGTATCGAAAGAAGTATACCAGAACAAATCTTGAGAGATTATTCACGTAGAGTTATTTTATGTACATCAGTTTCCATTTGGGTATTTTTTCCGATACTGGAAAAAGTAATCAATACCAGTAGTAGGCAATACCTAGTATCGAAAGGCAAGATCGATACCAATAGTACTCGGTACCTATCGAAAGCAAGTACCAGATACTCTATCCATATCTTTAACTATCGCACATTCCTGAACAAAAGCACTTGAAGGATAGCGGTATGGAACACGCCATGAGGCTTCCACCGAGTATCCATATTTTTGCATATCGAACCTCCGCATATCCATACTTTCCTACCATGTCATGGGGAATACTCAATGAATACATGAAAATTTTGAATGATGTGGTAAACGGCCTGACTACTAACGGCAGACGGGTTACCTACATACATGCACATGTTTCTATTACAAAACATAAGTGGCATAACACGTATCAACGATGATCTACTCTCGAACTCCATCATAATAGTATATTATACTATTTCTATGCAAGAGATATATTAATAAACGACTTGAGAAAACGCGTAAAGATTGCGACCAACAAGAATGTAGCCGGCGCTATTGCTGAACCATTGAATTGTCGCTGCTAGTCACGTCGACGGATCATTCGGAACTCTAATCTAACTAACTCTAATCTACTTTGAAAAATACAACCACAGTTAACACAAAAGTGTATCAGAATGAGAGACATTCTTTCCTGAAGGGAATTCTGTAAAAATTGATATCAGTTACGGGCAACAGTATTGTTGATTACCTATGTTAAAATTCAGAATGCTCTTGAATCACTCACCTCAAAACAATAAATATTTATCAATCAAAGTCGACAGATCTAAGATCGTGGAATAAAGCTGAATTCTGGAACAACACGTATATTGCAAAGTATTTAGAATCAGCTTTACATCAACACAACACAACTACGTCCATATTCCAACTAGTTTCACATTGTGGTCAGTTGAGTACCTACTGAGTTTAGTATGGCTGAAACTGGTCCCAGTGGAATCGAAACAAGTGGATGTATCGAGCAAACAAAAGAGCTAATGCTACATCTCAAGAGAAAATAACAGCTAACGAGATTCAGAGAATTTATCAGTACTTGACCTGTAAAAAATAATATTTAGTGACCTATTTTAGTGAAAAGAAAAGAAAAGAAAAGAATATTTGGAAAAACAGAATATACCTAGAAGTGCACAGAGCAGTATTTCCTACCTCGAATAATGTTATCACTGCTTTGTGGGTAGTAAAGGATAGAATATAATAGGTTACCATGGAGGAAGGGTTATATTCTTTCACGCTAGGTTACCTACCTACTTCTTTCAGAAGAGCAACTTTTCAAAAAAAATTGCACATATAATTAGGACCTAATTATTATTAGGTTTCAAATATTTCTATATTTTGCTGCTTTACTTTAAGGTGCGTTTACTACCTAATGATATGAGACTTGCAAGTTGTATACAGATATTGCATGCAGATGAGTGGAGCTAGTCACGGAAAATACTCTTCATCTCATATTATTCAAGTGTTGTAATTGTAAATTGACATACACGCGTAATTCGAAGTTAGTGGCGATACCGTTGAGAAACGCTTGTGTTCCCGCAGATTTGTGTCCCGCAGGAGCACATAGCGCGAAAATCGGAATACGTAGAATGACTGAAGAAGTGAAGTCAGTATCCATGCGTGATTCTAGCGCTTGTGGCAGTGTATCGAACTAGATATTAAAAAAAATGTTTTTTGAGTAGCTACGTTTCTGTTTTATAGTAGCTGCGGTGATTTTTTATGGTTTTGGTTGATGACGACGTCGTAGGATTCTCGGGGTAAACTTGAGATTTTCGCCGCCTCGATCGACGGATGTTTTTCCAAATTATTGGTATTCTGGCGAATGTAAATTCTCTTTGGACTATACGGCAAACTTTCTTGTGATAGATTCGTGTGTTCATGGTGCGATGAATCATGGTGAATTCCTAGATGAGCGGATCCCTGCCAATCTCACCACTTAATTACCATTATAATTTGTTATGTTCCTGTAGTGCAGTATCGACTACCGCTTTGTGATCGTAGGAGTTTTGGTTCTATGAAAGAGTGATTTTGGTTGTCGCCCAATTTGTGACTTTTGATTCAAGTGACAGGTAAGTTGGAAGAGTTTCAATTAAGTATTACCACCCTGTCAAGTCCCGTTGTCATTTTCATTAATTCTCACGTACTTGGATACTGATGTATTTACCTACTTGAATATAAGGATTATGTTTCAATTACACTTGTGGTCAGGTTTAAGCCGTTGGAGTCCAAGTAGCAAATCAATCATTCTGGAACACATCACGAGGTTCCCTGTTTGTATCATTTTATGACAAATCTCTACGCACGCTTCAAAGAAGTATATTCGTTGATAGGTACACCATGTCATGTCCAACGAAAACTTAGTGGAAGCATCACACTAATCCCGGAGTGATATCACTAATAACCAGTGGGAGTGATGCCTATCCTATTCAATAATAATATCCATACCTACCTAAGTGATATGAGGGTGATCTCATCAGGTGAAGGAGTTTGGAACTTACATGAGACGAACGAGGAATGTTAGCGGGCATCCATATCACTTATCTACTCAATCAAACGTGTGATTGAGCAGTCCAATGCTTCTTTAAAAAGATTGATGGGAAGATGTTATTCCAATTTTGGAATCAGGGATCTACACCATGGTGTCTTCCGCTTGATGTTGTCAAGATTAACATCTAAGTGGCTAGAACCCGAGTCCCATGGATGACTAATCGTCTCATATATATTTATCATGTTTGTTCCATTGGGTGTTCTGATCTTGCACGAATCATTAGAGTTCATTGAAACACAGACATTATTAATTCCCATTTGTGCATCATAATTGATCATGAATGATTCTACGTTTACAGTTCAATAATGCCGCTGTCCGTTCGAACTCTCGCATTGATCGTCTTGTACCTGGGTACCTCCTCGGGATTCTACGTTCCTGGTGTAGCTCCAGTAGAATTTCAGAAAGGCCAATCTATAGAAGTTCGAGCTGTCAAGATGACGAGCACTCTCACGCAGCTGCCCTACGAGTACTACTCTTTGCCTTTCTGTCTGCCTAAGACAGATATCCAGTACAAATCAGAAAATTTGGGTAAAGTGAAGAAAGTTATACATCAATTTTCAACGTGTATTTTTGCAATACTAGTATTTTCAACTAGTGTTGAAAAGGTTCATTTGTGCGTATGACGCAGTAGATTGGTTGATGAATTGTATGAGTGAGCTTTCAAATGTAACTAGCTATCGCAATACTTGACTGATGTTGTTTAGCGTTCGTCTATTCATTATTTTTGTTTAGGGGAGGTACTGAGAGGAGACCGTATCGTAAACACGCCGTATGAAGTGAAAATGGCTGAAGACATCTCATGCAAGCTGCTCTGCCATAAACCTAATGATCCAATGCATTGGAAAGGCGACCAAGAGTCCAAAGTGATGAACCGCATCAAACACGAATATGTCGTACAACTGTAAGGTTCTATTATTCACTTGTTATTAAAATAGGTAGATCCACTAGATATTGTTATGTTAATAAACATAGAAATCTGCTAACAAATAGAACTAGTAAGCATTCCTAATTTGCGTCAGTAGTCTGGAAAAGCTTGTCATTTTGGCCAATATTTATGTTCAGGACGTTATTTTCTGACCAGTGCCCTGATGTCAAAGATCCCAGACACTACTAACTGAAGTATGGACCTGCTGTCTCTTCCAGACTCATTGCTGAGCGTAACCAAATGGGTACCGAAGTACGCCGGCGACCTGGTCGCTGTTGCGTCTCCCTCTCCTGATACCTTTGGTATATATACCTAGTTAAGAGTAGAGCGGTAGGGTCAGGCGCCAATTCTCTGACTCCGGGCCTGTGACCGGTCAGGCATCTGGGGACATTGGAGCAACTACCATGGGAGAGGTGGAGCTCCTGGCACCAGATGCATCGCAGCTTGCAAAGCATCAACTTGCCACCTCCCCCCCCCCCCAGTTGAGGTCGGATTCGTGGTTGACGCAAACCCCGGTCCTTTGACGTGGTCAAGGGATGCTGTAAAAAGGGGGAGGTGGCATGACCAAGGAACGTGTTCCTTTGCTATTTACCTCGCCATAGGAGTTGTGCTAATAACTCGAGGACCAACATCGATAGTTGGTAGAACCAGCTAGAAGGTTCCACCGTAACCTGCGGTGCTAAGGATATCAGGTACCAATCAGGCGACGAGCCTGTCTCCCCCTCTGAGCTCCCAAGTGGTGAGCATACCACTCTACCTCCCCCAGGCTCAACTGGCGGGTTGTGTATCTTCCCTCCTGCTTGCGGTTCCATCTTGGAAGAAGAGCTAGGACCACAATTGTCTCTTCCAAACTAGTCAGATTAGATTAGCGTCAGGCTTTTTATTTTATATTACAAACACTTCTGTATCTTAAGGCGACCCGTGAAAATGGACATTTCAACAAATGAAGTTGTTTCTTTTCTTCTTTTTAGGTTAATTGACAATCTACCTTGTGCAACGAAAACACACATTCCTGACACCAACGAGGACCAATTCGAACTGGGTTATAAACTTGGATTCATGATCCAAGACAAGACGTTCATCAATAACCACCTGAAACTTATTTTGCATTACCACACAGTCAACAAGTGAGTGCTCAGTTCTCATTCCTGAATGCGCAGTATTCTTTCTTAGTGTTGTGAAGTTTTTATTGTGATCTTGAATATTCGTGATCGTTGTTTCAGTGGGGAATCATATCGAGTGGTGAGATTCGAAGTTGAGGCACAATCAGTCGATCATTCGGCACTCAAGTTCGATGGTAATGGAGAATGTACATTCGTTGAACAGCCTAAACCGCAAGAGGTGGGCGGGAACCCGACAACTCTGTATTTCACATACTCGGTTCACTGGGTAGCGTCGGAGGTCGGATGGGCTTCTCGCTGGGATATTTACTTGGGGATGACGGATGTCGAAATTCATTGGTTCTCCATTTTCAACTCTCTAGTGGTTGTCGTGTTTCTCTTTGGTAGGTATTCTGTTAGGTAATGTACCTATTTAATTTTTTTTTTAAATTGCTTTTTAGTTAATTTTTAACGGCACTACATCGTGCTTTAAACATGAGAGCCAGCTTTATGCTTTATATTGTAGTGGTAACTACAGGAGGCCCTGAACACGTGATTTTACAACATATTAAATTGGTTGTGATGTGGTCAAAAAGTGGTTGTCAAGTTTTACGACAATAGCTTCAGCTCTAGTTGAGCAGGTCTTCAGCTTTGTTGGCATACCATTGGAGATGCACACAGACAGACCAAGGGCGAAACTTAGGAGCTGCCTTGGTGAAGGAGTCGTCGATACTATTGGGAATGCATCGTACTCGGTCTACAGCATTGCATCCTCAATCAGCTGGTTTGGTGGAACGGGTGACTAGGACGTTGACAAAGCACCTGGCCATGTGTGTGAACGAATGCCAAACTGATTGGGATGAGAAGATCCCTGGGGGCAGGTCTCAGGAAGCGGAGGAAGTAGTGTAGTGGTAACTACATGTGGCCCTGAACACGTGATTTTACAACATGTTAAATAGGTTGTGATGTGGTCAAAAAAGTTGTTAAGTTTTTTTTTAATGATCGCAGAGAAATACAATCCTGTTATCCCGTGTTAACAATAGTTCCGTTATTTCTTTTACAATATTTTACTGATTGAAGGCTGTAGTTTGATTTTTTACGCAAATACCATAAAACCTAATCTCACCGAGTAACGAAACGGATCCAGTCAGTTACAAAAACCGATAACTGGAGCCATCTGTAGTCACGAGGTGCTCTGAATGGATAATTCAATACTATTCTCACAGCCTTGATTTCATGAAATTGTTCATTTGGGGGCTGCTCAGGATCAGCTCTTGAGTGTCTCGATGGGAATGTATTCCAGCTGACGTTCCCACTTCGAAACATATTCCATCTGGCATCGTTATTTCAGTGGGTTTGAAACCCATCACTTACACAGGAATGTTTGGAAGAGTGAGTTTCTCCTAGGAGCGTTCGACACTGTTAGAACATCCGTCATTATTCGGTTGCCTAACGTCCGTCATTATTCGGTTGCCTACTTGATGGGGGACGACTAATGACAATTTTAAACCTATTTAAGTGCATAGCCAATATATTATATTATGTGGAGATCGACTCATAACTGTTGAATTCTCTTTGATTTATTTTAGGTATCTTGACAATGATAATGATACGAACTTTGAGAAGAGATATCGCACGATACAATTCAGATGAGGGGATCGAAGAGGCTTTGGAAGAGTCTGGATGGAAGCTTGTTCATGGTGACGTTTTTCGACCTCCGAGGAACACCAGACTGTTCGCTTCAGTCATAGGCGCTGGCATTCAGATCTTCATTATGGCTTTAATAACTATATGTAAGTTTCGACGTCACTATCCATAAAATATGTCGAAAAACCCAATATCTAGAAGGCATTTCAACTTTGATTTAGCGTATTACATCTTTGTATAGACATTGCCCTTTTTTTATCCTCTTGTATGTTTATTTAGTTCCCTACATTAAAAGACGTTCATATTCAAAATAATCTCTATTCTACAGTTTTTGCCATGCTTGGAATGTTATCGCCGGCTTCTCGAGGAGCTCTAATGACTGTGGCCATCATGTTATACGTATTTTCTGGTCTAACTGCTGGATACATATCTGCCAGATTATATAAAACCCTGAAGGGCAGAGAATGGAAGAAAACTGCTTTTTATGTGAGTTTGTGTTCCGTTTTGTTGGAAATAAATACCTTGTCATTGATTTAACACCGTTTTATAATTCTTCTTTATTAATTGTTAATAGTTTTATTAATTCTTTTTGCAGACTGCTACTTTCTACCCTGGCATCGTGTTCGGGGTGTGCTTCGTCCTGAATTTCTTCATTTGGGGAAAACATTCATCAGGCGCAGTCCCCTTCGGCACGATGGTCTCCCTTCTGTGTATTTGGTTTGGAATCTCACTCCCTCTAGTCTACCTGGGTTATTTCTTCGGCTACAGAAAGCACCCTTTCCCTCAGCCTGTTAGGACAAATCAGATCCCTCGCCAGGTACCTGATCAACTCTGGTACATGAATCCCATGCTATGGTTAGTACTACTTTTACTATTTTTCAAGTGTCTTCATTTCTTACTTTAATATCTTCCGGCTCTGAAGGTATTTATGAAATTCGTGACATTTTCCAGCACTCTAATGGCGGGTGTGTTACCTTTTGGAGCTGTCTTCATCGAACTATTCTTCATATTCACTGCGATATGGCAGAATCAGTTCTACTACATGTTTGGCTTCCTCTTCTTGGTACTCATCATCCTCGTCATCTCCTGTTCAGAAATCTCCATTGTAATGGTCTATTTCCAATTGTGTGGAGAGGTACGTGATTTTAGATTTATCTCTATGGATTTAGATACTATCTTAGCTTTGTTACAGTATGAGATAAAAACTGACGTGTAAACGACTGCAAACTACGAAGTGTTAATTAAGCTCTTACCTTTTAAAATTCCATATTTGAATCCTCTTTCTGATTTCCTCGTACATTTCCTTTGTAGGACTACAACTGGTGGTGGCGGTCATTGATGGTCTCTGGTGGCTCAGCTGTCTACGTGTTCGCCTATGCCGTATTTTACTTCTTCACCAAACTCCAGATCACCGAGGTCATCCCGACCCTACTCTACTTCACTTACACCATACTCATGGTCCTCACCTACTGGATCCTCACTGGAACCATCGGCTTCTTCGCAGCGTACATGTTCATTATCAAAATCTACGGAGCCGTCAAAATCGACTAAATCCTTCACAAAATACAATTGAAAAAAAAAACCACTTTAAAGCTCTGAAAGGTCGTATTTTCGACCTCGTGAAGATTTCCTACTTGGAAAAGACTGTTATTCATTAATATTTAATTATGAATACGTTGTTAGCTATTATAATTATGGTTTTAAGACTTCAACATTTACAGTCTAATTGGTGCAATAAAATGGTAGAATTGTATTGCCCATTCGTTGAGGAATCATTCATTTTGAATCTGCATTCAAGTGTCAGGGTCGTTCAAGAACGTACTAGGTACGTTAATCCTACTAAGTAGAATGAAGAAGAGGAAACGAAAAGTTAACTTGAGGTAGAAAGCTCTCAAGTTTCTGATTCGTGTAGTACATTTTAATGTAAAGAGATGAATTTAAGGGTTTGTATACAAATTAACGTAAAGTCAAAAACCGATATTCCTGTTATTCGTCTTGTTTTATTTGCTGTTTCTAATAATTTATTGTACCTTCTACACTCCTAATTGTTATACCTGCTTTAAAAGTGACAGTGAAAAAAGTATGGCCGTACAGTCTCCACGCTCTGACTTCTTCCTTGAGCTGACAAACTATCAAGGACGCTCTACCCTTTCCGTCAAGCCATAATTTGGTTCTAAATTTGTAAAAATGTTAATAAACAATGCCAAAAAAACGCCACTATGGAGGAAAGTGTTCGTCGCACGGAAGAGGTGACCACTCCTACCGTCGTCGAAATCATCTCCCTTCTTTCTGATGACGACGACGAAAAGAGCGTTGGATTAGAAGAGGAGAAAAGGCGGATACCGCAGGAACCTGTGGATAAGGAGGAACAATGAGGTGCATCCACTTTCTTCGTGGGAAGCCGACTTTCTTCTCTTCTTTACAACGAAAAACTCCACTCCTACGTACCTACTGTTTTTTTTTTTTTTTTTTTTTTTTTTAGCATGGAACATGCTTTAGCCTTGGACTAACTAGCCGAAAAATGTCACGCGGAAGTGTCACGAAATATTAACGACGATTTTCACGAACAACCAAGTAGTTGTTAGGGAAATTAAACTTCTTTCATTTTCATCGGACAAAAATCGTTTTCCATTCGTCGGAAAGCTCTTGATTTATAATATAACTATATAAATTGATACTATAACTATATAATTGATTTATAACTATATAAATGAATGTTGATTTAACTTGATTTAATTTGTTATTAATAGATGTAGTAAACAATGCCGCTTGTTTTGTGATCACTTGTTTGTCATGTTGGTTACAGTAGACGCTAAGAAACTGTTCAATAAGTTCTAAGGTGGTAGCCAAACGACAAACGTTTATGGAACGATCCCCGAACGAGATTAACGTTTAGTGATCGATCCATGAATCATTTAGAATTTGGACTATCAAAATTCAAACATTCCGAATTACTGAAAGCAGCAAACAGAATAAGAAAGCGCGGCTAAAGCATGTTCCATGTTTCTTGAATTGTAGCCGTAGGCTCGAAGCGTAAAGCAACCGGGGGACCAGGGGGGCCGATTTTTTTTTTTTTTAATAAATGTATTTCTTGACTTGGAAAGAAGAAACTCAACTCAACATAATATGTTGAGTTAATATTATTACCTCAATATGGGGATGTAGCTACAGTTCATTGTGAAAGGGTGTGATCCGGTTATCAATCAGAGACGTTAAAGAAAGAGTATTGTCCATTGCAAGCCGAGTGCTCCCATAAAGATTAATTGGTCAGTCCTTTATTACAGATTGTGTGAAAATAAATGTGTGTCCCCCTATTCACAGTAACTGTTTCAAACGCCATTTATACTGTTTCATATGCCTTACCTGTTCAGCATCACAACTACCTCTTTTCAATCTTCAGAATTCGTACATACTGCTATTTCATTCTTGATATCCAAGTGTGTTTGTTGTATTTCCAAGTATTTTTTAAAACTTACAGACAATTGATTACTTAAACTAAACACTTCATGAAAATTTTGACTTTCACTTGCTAACGTATCAATGAATCATTTAATTACAAGTATAATGAAAAATCCTCTACGCTACGTGGATATGGTTGTAAATTTGTGCGCTTTTCTTCCAGCCTGTTTGATTTAATGCCAAAAATGTTAACGTATTGTATTGTACCTTCTGGCATTCTTTAGCGTTATTTTGCTTCCTGCGCCCTTCTAATTCATGGTATCTTGTGTATTTTTGAAACTGGATCAAATATCATCCCGACCAAAATTTCACGTTAAGTTTGTATCAGAATAAGGAACATTGCAATAGTAAAACGGATTTTATTTTGTTGAATATTACGAAACTTTTTAATTTATTATAAAAATTTTAAGAAACTAGTGTTGTTATCTGAACCTCCTTATCTTTTTGTTATAAGGGTGATCTGATCGTAGCCAAGGTGTGTGCACTTCAAGTAGGCATGGCAATAGGTTACCGGCGATTCGAGAACCTTACGAGCGCGGAAACCCAGTCCGCGTTGGGCGCCGGAAAGGTTCTCGAATCTCCGGTAACCTATTATCAGACGGTCGCTGGCACTCGAAACTAACTCAATACCTACTCACTCAAATAACCTATTACCTGGAATAGTCCCAGCCAACCTATTATCATGGAATCCCGAATGGCCGGCGACAACGAGGCCCTCAAAGGTATTAGGTTATTTGAAGCGGTAACGTTAAATATTCACCACCCCACTTCCACTTGTCCACTTCATGGATGGAATTGTATTTCATAATTGGAACTTACCTAAGGGGATTTCAGAAATCAGGTAAAATTATTGCTCATGAACAACTAGGAACTCATCCACAACATCGCAGGCTCATCTTTTACCAGAAATCGTTAGAAACCGCACCAACGCACCTTTCTGCACTGTTGTGTTCTCCATCGTAACGTTCTAATTTGTTAACGTACCAAATACAATAAGACTAAGTCTTGTGGGAGGAGAAATTGAAAAGATATTGTAGAGTGAATTCATTGAAAACCACTCTTTTGGCTCTCCTGAAAAGTTGGCGAAATGACAGTCCGTGGTGTTGCTGTGGCACCCACGACTTGTATCTGGTAACCAAATTTGGAAAACACTGCCGTTAGAAAAAAAAATCTAACTATATTAATAGGGTTGTAATTGACAAATTGGTAAATAAAATAAATTAGGAGGTGGAGATTGAGATTTATTAAACATGAGGATAACTTTTTTGTTTGGTGATGAAATTTATGTCAGAACAACATGTATTTACAAGCCCCACAGAGCTATCGAGTATGAGAGCGCTTCTATTACAGAGCGCAATTCTATGACGCTGATCTGAGGGACCACAATTATGTATAAATTCGCCTTTTTGGGACGAGCCACAACTTCTCCTGGCCTTATTACTCTGACGCGATATTTCAATCGACGTCGAGGATACCGCTCAGGCACCGGATGTTTTCAGGTGCCAGAGCATCCAACCATTCCTGCTCGATGGGCATGACGAACCTCATGTAAGTCTTAGCAGTGCGGACAAGCTCTGTGTACAGAACTAAAGGCGGCATCGATCCCGATAACACAGACGACGGGTGGATGTTCACCACTTGCTTTTTTATGATCTGAAACGGTGAAATTCATTCTGTGGTTATGTATCCAGGTTCTGAGGGAGACAACTAGACTCATTTCATAGCACCATATCAGAATAAATACAAAGAATAATACTTGGTCTACTTACAGTCCAATATTTCTTTTCACGGCTGAGCTCTGCAACATTCATGAAGAACCCAGTGATAAAACACTTGCGAACTTTCTCAGTATCCTCACCGCAAGAAGAGAAGGGGATTTTACACCTTTGGCAGATCTCCAACAGCTGTTGTCGAACTTGGATTGCATACTCCATGTTTCTGATATTGAGGAAGTTATCGTACAGGAATTCCTACAGAGAATGATCAAAATCAGCAAATGGGTAATTAGGTTTACAGATATGTGAATTTCATCGTCTCCTCTTGAAAATCAGAAAATCCACAGTCATGCAGCATGGCTATAAGAGCGAATTGTCGAAGAAATAACTGGGTTTTTGTAAAATGTCCCCATTTTACTGGTTTTATAACAAATTTTCCATTTTTTGCTGAGTAACACCTCAGTTTATAGATTATTCAACACTGTACACGATGGTAAAGTCAGAATTGCGAGATCCCATTCCGTTATCAGATTAGAGCAGATGAACCATGAAGAACATCTCATATAACAATCACGTTTCTTCATCGTCAAAACGCTCCAGTTTCAGAACGGAATAAGATATCGCAATTCTGACGTCACCATCGGATTCAGCGTTAAAAAAAAACCTTTAAAATGACGTGTCACTGGTCAGACTGTTCAATTTTTGGAGTTTATGAGTAATTTTTCACCTTCTAAAACTCCCCAAAAACCCCCCTTAGAGTGGCCCGATTCTGTCCATCTACGAACTTGGCCTTTCGATTTTGGTGTAATGGTTTTTCGAAAATTCTAGTTTTAAAAAATTTGGATCGAGAACAATGGCTTCCTTTTTTTCGAAAACTCGTACACCACTCTTGCACAATCTGTACTACTTATGCTATGGTAACATAATATGGAGATGTGCAAGTAAATAAGTTATCTATGGATTTATGTGCAGTGCAATAAAAAATTGAAAGAAATGGTCAATTCACTGGCTGTAGGCTCTTGATCGGGGAAAGGAATTTATTAAGAATATTAAATTTTAATGAAACAATACCAATCTGATTTAATTTTCTCTGTTTTCCCCATTATCCATCAGATTTTGTCGAATTTTGAGTTCCTTTTCTCCGGAGATGTCCGCAAAATTACTAGTATATGACGCTTAGTTTTTCAAGGATTACCAAGACCGATTCATTATCACCCAATTCTAACTAAATTAGATTTACTTGAAAATACGATCAATGGCTTAAGTAAAACAAGAACGCTTACGTATTTGGCCGTTCTAATGGAATTGTAAGCTCTATAGACGTTCAGAACAGTCAGATGGTCACCCTCAGAGGATGAGAATTTAGCCTTGGCAGCTGCAGCTTCCTCCCTTCTTTCCAAGTTGTTGATGAAAATCGATTCTCCAGACAGAAAAGCGATTATGGTAACCACTTCGTCTCTGAAATAACACACAATGAACGTCAATTCAATGTCAAGAAAAGTAACGAGAAAAAGTGCCAGTAAGGAATAAACCTACACAATATACATCTACTATACGATTACAGCCTAGGGAACAGCGATTGGAATTGGCGTCCATGATGGATCAGTTAAGTGCCTTTCTCTATTCAGAGGTCAGTAGACGCAGAAATATATGAATTCAACGAAATATTTGGGCGTTTTGCAATCCACTTTCTTATTATTAAGGTTTATAGAGTAAATTAATCCCAAAATAAATACCCCAGCAATAGTACTTCAGCATTGTCATGGATTTTGCACAACTAGTGGATTCATAATGTTTTTTGGTGGCTTTGAGGCGACCAGGCAACCATCGAAACTTACAAGCAGCCGAATTTGCTGGCCGAGAGGATGACTTTAGTAAACTGGGGGTCCAGAGGGAACAGGGCCATCTGTTTTCCCAACTCTGTGAGAACAGGCTCGTCACCCTCGTCCACTGCGCCCAAGAACTTGAGCTGCTCAACGCCTTCTAAAATCAACTGAAAAAGTTCAAAGGTCGTATTAGTGGGATTCAATCGAATTTGAGCAACCATTTTCAGTGTGCGAACTCGTACTAGAGAGGCCCTCAGGTGTACATGCATAATATGTATATTATAATCACCACATAAACACCTGAAATATTACAGTGAGTGCCTATAAAATGGAGGTACCTGCCTCCCAAAGTATGGTACACTCATTACAAGGTCATAAACATTCCGAGCAGCACTTTAAATACTGCAGAAGGCGTGCAAGTACATACCTCAGTGGATGGCTTGTCAAGAAGATCGAACGTCAAAAGGTTGATATTCAAGGATAGAAGTTGGAGAACAACTCCAGACAGGTTAGTTCTCATGATTTCTGGAACGGGATTGGGTATCATGCAATCGAATTCCTGTAAACAAATTCGTGCGGGATTTAGAATCAATGTTGGTAACTTATCTATAAATACAGAATAAGGAGATATATTTCTATAACCCGGGTTTTTATTACAAGGACAATAGAAATGCTATTAGAAACTGAATTATTCAATTCTGGAATGATGTAATAGTAAAATTCATGATGCAAAATCAAACTACTCACTGCTTTTGTGTAGGCTCGATAACAGAATCCCTCAGACTCCCTACCAGCTCTTCCTGTCCGCTGCCACGCTTGAGCTTGAGATATACTGTGTACTTTGAGCATGTCGAGACCCGTTGTCGGATGATGGAACCTAATACAATACAGAACTGTTTCAAGTTTGTTAAATAATGAAACGATCATCCTATCAATGGTGACTAGCAGAAAAGAAGCTTCATGATCAAGTTTGAAAACCTACTGATGAATTAAACAAACCTCATGACATTCTTTAAGTCAGCATGTTCCAAAATGCCATCAACATGAAGCTCATAAAATGAATTTTCTGATCAGATCACAGAGAAACATCTCCGAACTAATTCAACCAACTCTTGACTGGTGATAAGTAAATGGATACCTACACAAACTAAATGAACAAACTTTGAATTACCAACATGAACCTACTTTTGCTTGACCATTCCACTATCAATAACATATTTGATTCCAGGGATGGTGACCGAAGTTTCAGCAATATTTGTGCTCAGGATCACCTTGCGGGTGTTGGGGTTCCCTGGCTGGAAAACGTCGAGTTGCTTGTTTGGGCTCAAAGCAGCGTACAGTGGAAGAACTCTGATTGGTGGATAGGAAAATGAAGGGTCCTGAGGAAATAGATTCAGAGATAGAACTTGGAAATTCATACTCAACTACATGATTTATATAATATATTATATTATAGGTCAAGTGATCAATTCTTGCGTAGTCCCGTGAAACCTAATATCGCTGCCCACTTGATCTACTTATATGTTCAACTAATCATAGGTAAATCTTGGATGATTATTAGATACACGTATGTTCATTTGTTGCTGTTTGTTGAAAAATTGGTAAGGGGGGTGTTTATTGAAAATAGAACAGTTACGGTTTAAAAAACAGCCACCAGATTGAAAATTGGTCGATCCATTGAGGAGGAATAAAAGTTCTAAAATGGTGAGGGGGGGGGATACACTAGTACATCCATTTAAAATATCAATTTGTTAGGAAAACTTCTCATACAGGAGAAGTTTTATACAGGTATACCCACTTAGTAATTCATGTAACTACTCACACCTATAATAGGTTCGCGAAATGAGTGATTTCTCCAGACTTATTGGAGAATTTCAACTTGACAGGTGAGTTTTGAAAGAATGCTAGTACCTACACAAAGTAGCAGACCGCAATTTTGAGATAGCATGTTACTACTGACGTTATGAGCTTGTTCAACCAGACGATGTATCTGCCTACACTGTAAACCACAATTTTCCTTATTCTCTTTCCCATTCTCTAACACCGACAAGAAATAATGATTAAGAAATATAAATCCATCGGATGCAAGCGATTTCGGATTAGTGGAGACCGAATTCAACGCCTATGGCAACTTTCAATTAAACCGCCCAAGACACTAGGTATACATTACAAGTGCGGAGACCCATTCGTAAATGAGGGACCAAACCACGTTGTTATTCACATAACTGTTAAACATTACCTTGGTTATGTTCCTTATATTGACGGCCATAGCTTCGATTTCTTCCTGACCAGTGAGAAACACAAGAATGTGATGGCTACGGAAACAGAAAAACATTGTCAATCGTAAAATCCAGCACTTATCAACTTGCCCTTTTACTTCACTGATTCATCATAATCTTCAACGGCGTATACTCACTTTACAACAGCTTGCTTGTGGATTTGGAAAATGGTTACAAGGCAGGTGTGAACGTAATCTTCTTGGGCCTCACATGTGTGTTTGACAGTGACGGGGTACTGTCGCCCTTCGAGGTAAACGACTGGTGCGTTGTTGAAATATTTACTGAAGTGATCAACGTCCATCGTGGCGGACATAACAACGATCTGCACAGTTGACAGAATGAAAATTTTTCATTTCAGGAGACTCAGGGATATTTTAATGCTGAAAGTGACTACCAATTTGGGTGATTTGCTGAAGAGAAAACACCGCCCTAAATCGATTGTAATAATTGAGTAAATTACTTTGAGAGGTTGCAAAGTCGAATGAGAGGATCTAGATTTCTGGGCTTTCTTCACAATACCAAACAGTACATCAGTGTGGACAGTTCTTTCGTGGGCCTCATCGAGAATGAGTATGTTATAGTCGCTCAACAGCTCATCTGCCGAAAATTTCACATTAATAGAACAATAAAGAACCATAAAGCAGGAAAGTGAGATAGATAACGCCCTACTTTAATTAAATCCACAGTCAGGCAACATGGCTATAAGAGCGAATTTTCGAATAAATATCTGGTTCTATGTAAAATGTCTCCATTTTACAGGTTTTATAGCCAATTTTATATTTTTTTACGTCCATTAACACCTCATTTTATAGATTTTTCAACGGCGAACATGATGGTGAAGTCGGAATTCCGATATCTCATCCCGTTATCAGATTAGAGCAGATGAATCGTGAAGAACATCTCAAGTAACAGCCACGTTTCTTCATCGTCAAAGCGCTCCAGTTTCAGAACAGAATAAGATATCGCAATTCTGACTTCACCTTCGGGTTCAGCGTAAAAACACCTTCAAGATAAGGTGGCTCTTGTCACACTGTTTCATTTTTGGAATTTATGGGTAATTTTTCCTCTTCTAAAACTCCCCAAAACCCTCCTTAGAGTGGCCCGAATCTGCCCATCTACGACCTTAGCCTATCGATTGCCAAGACGGATTTTTTGTGCAAATTGGAACATTTTATCTCAATTCTATCGAGGAATTGCCGTCTGGAATGACACATACATCAATACAATGTATAATATACATTGTATTATTATGTCATATTATGTCATATAAGTGTATGATTATTTGTGTCTTTTGGCAGTGAATTCTGGATGGTCTGAAACGTATTTTGGTAAGAAAATGTTTCGGAAATTCGAGTTTCAAGAATTTTGGACTGAGAACAATTGCTCCCTTTCTTCGAAAATTAGCAAAAACTTGAACATATTAAATATAATATTATTTAATAAATATTATTAAATATTATTTAATAAATTAATGATGTTGAGGGATGTCGAGGGTCGGTCAAATGAAAATTTATTTATGTGCCAACGTTTCGAAGAATATATTTCTTCATCTTCAGGGCAGTGTACAAGATGGAGTTGGTTTATAAGATGAAGAAATATATTCTTCGAAACGTTGGCACATAAATCAATTTTCATTTGACCGACCCTCGACATCCCTCAACATTATTCTTACTGACGGTCAAACTAAATCACACACACTTAATAAATTAAATTAAATATAAATATAATATTATCATGGATACAATTTTATGGTTACGTACCTGACATGGCTTCTCTTAGCAGCATGCCGTCTGTAAGGTATTTTATTTTCGTATTTGAGCTCGTAACATCTTCGAACCGGACAGAAAATCCGACTTTCTGACCAAGATTTGAGTTTGTTTCAGCAGCTACTCGAGTCGCGATGGTAATGGCAGCAACCCGTCGAGGCTATAAAAGAAAAAGAAACCTACACTTGGTGTTATTTTCCTGAGATGTTTATCCACTCCCACAAAGCAGGTGGACACTTATCATCTTTTTAAAGATATAAACTTCTTTTTTTTTGGGACACATCACCTTTGTGACGGAAGACCATCAATTTTAATAGTGTCTGTTGTCCATTTCATTACCTGAGTAACTCCTATTTTCTTATCACCCTCCATACTCAGCTCATGGAGGTATTGAGGTATCTGAGTTGTTTTCCCACATCCTGTTTCACCAATAACGATGAGTGTGGGGTGTTGTTCGAGTTCCGTAAGAAGCCTGAAATTCAGGGGATAAATATACTGTCATACTAATGGATATCAACAACATACTTCTAAGATCTCGCCAGACGTGGATAATGTGGACCTACTGACATACCGTTTTCTGACTTGGAATATCGGAAGGTTCTTTCGTTGTTGATCAATAGGAGGAGAGCGACCATTGTCAAAACCAGATTTCTTCCGTTTGTTATTCAACGTGAAGTTTATTATTGGCTGAGGTCTCTTCATTTCGAACAAGCCTGAAACGTTATGAATAAATCAACTAAGTATATAATGAAAGGTATATATATATCAAGCATTCAATAATGTATTACTATAGTAAATTCTACACTTCCCCACATGTTGACCCGACACAACTCATCACACTCACCTTCATAACCAACACCGTTCTTAGGAATATTACTCACTCAATTTCACAATTCGGGCAGACCATGAATTGTAACTGAACTATTTACTTGTATCTCAATAAATTTACGAATAAATGTAAGTTTTAACTGTCACGTACGTTGAATGGTAAACAAGATCTTACAGAAAATGAACATTTGACAATGAAAGTCAACTGAACATAAACAGCATGGGAAGAATGCCCTTCTTCCATGGATAAACAGGGTGAAACAACGAGGGGTGTTGCGATAGTCGATAGTACTATCAATAGGTCGATAGTAGCCAAATATCGATAGTTTTTGTATTTTGAACTAGAAAATTTTTCGAAAACCGAACAGGTACCTACCCCTCAATCTAAAAACTAGAAAAACAGAAGGCTCGGTAGTGGAATTGTGAAAGTCTTGTGATTGAATTTTGTTGAATTGGGTCTTTTCCTTCTATATATTTTCTACATGTCTTTTGCTAACACATATTTTCAATATTTGGCAAACTGATACAGGTTTTTTCAAAATTGTGCCTACGTTTGTCAATGCAAAATATGTGGTTGAAAGAACATTAAATTGCTGTTTTCACTTCTTTTCTGTTATATCCTTCAAGTAGGTACGACCTAATGGTTTCGACAATTTTTCTTTTCCGTTGAATTGTATTTCACCTACTTTGGCATTATTATTAAATACATATAATTGGATAGTAAATTTGACCATGTTTGACCGGAGCAAGGTAAAGCAAGCCCTAAAACAAAACAGATAATATCTATAATATTATACCCACGGTGGGCCACCCACACGACCAAGAGTAATCTCGAAACGTTCAGGAAATCGTGATAAACCTATCGTCGTTGGTGATAAACCTATTATAGGCTTCTATAATAGGCTATTATAGGCTTCTATAATAGACTATTATAGGATTCTATAATAGGCTTCGCTACTATCGTCAGTTGGTGTCCGATAGTATTGAGCCTATCGATAGTTTCAACTATCGACTACCTAACACCACAAGCAACAACACGACTCACGAGGTTCACCTTCACGTTCACATCAAATGAAGCATGGATCTTGAATAACAGTTCATGGAATAATAGTTCGTGGATACTAAAGATGGATACTAGAGATGGGTCGTTCCAGAAATGTTCTGTAACCGCTCCAACTGGTCCAGTGACACTTATGTATTGAATCCACTGTTCCAAACGTTCCAGCTCCACTATCCGTACCACGGAAATAATTCAAAGAAAAACTTCAAAAATAGTATCTAGTAGACTACTAGTTGTAGTAGATATTGTTTTTGCTTATATTGGTCATTGGATTGTAGTAAATTAGAGGCAGATGCAACGTCCATCAAGAGCTAAGAAACTAAATTAAAATGTTTTCTAAAATAGACTGAAATCTAAAATGTTAAAAATATAATATATATTATATATGGCATATAATATTATGCCAATCAATTGAGCAGTCGGAAAAATTTAACAACTACTGCACGAATTTACTTTCGACGATGTTCCATCATTTCCTAGGAGAACTGCAAGGAGTGAGGCATCATAATCATCAATTTCCTGCTATGCCTTGGTTTTATTCTTTTTTGTGAGGCTGCCAGAAAAACCACCAAACAAGACATTTTCGTACAGATTTACTTTTTTCAGTGCACACCTTTAAGTTACGCTTGTCCTTGCGTGTTCACATCATAAACGTAGGTAGGTATGTTATAAGAAAGTAAATCGGTAATAGGGAAATCTATGGAAGTAACTAGTATGTGTGTGTTTCCTTTGATTATTGTCTCCTGAGAGAAAGGTAAAACGCGAAGAAGGCCCGGTAGTGGAGGACAGCTTACTAATATTTTCATCTTGGGAACTTGTAAATTTCTTCTATATTATTAGTGACTTATGAACCATTGTACAACAGAAACTGTATTTGAACTATACCTAATAATTGGAAGTTGTAGACTTTTAAAATTTGCTAATATTAGTGCAACAGGACCCTGGAGTAGAGATGGGGCGATCCGCTCATGAGTTAGTAAAAAGAACTAGGTAGCTCTCGAAAGTGAGTGAGCGAACGATGATTCACAAAAAAAGAGCGGTTTCTCCTCCTATGACGAACTGAGTGGGATCGGGATCGTTGTATCACCGTCGGCCCTGGCTCTCCTCTCGGAGAGAGGTAAGGGGGGGGGGGGGATCAGCTCGTAACACTGGTCCAAGTGATCACTGATCAACGATCTGATCCAATTGAGCGGTGAGCGGGATCGCTGGGAGCGTTCAGACTTCAGATCAGAGGTAGCCACTTGGCGAGGGATCTCGTTCGATAGATCGAGAGCTATTCCTCAATCAAATTAGCAATCGATCTCTCAATTCACTACCAGAAAAGTGCACTATTTTCCTCAGTATTCGAAATTTCGCGCCTATTTTTTTCTTGGGTTCTATGCCCCCCCCCCCCCCCCCCGAGCTGATCATTTTGATGAGCGATCGATCCTGATCCGATCATTGAGATGAGTCAGATCGCTCATCTCTACCCTCATGTACCCTGGATGGTAGTACCCTGGAGGTTGTAAGTTCCACTCGGAGGACACAGAAAGCGCTAGTTTGAGCGCAAGGGCCGAAGTGTGTACTGAACGTCGAGTCTGTCACTGTCATTCAAACGAGTCAAGGTTGTCTTGTTCTAATCCACCCAAAAATTGGGTTTCGTAATGTTAGGTATGGAAGGGGAGGTCTGCTGAGAGAGAGAGTCTCTTGGACATGTGATCAGTCTGCTCCAGTGTGCCGCCAAGGTAAATGTGTTTCGTCCAACTTCTTATCAACGCGCTTATCATGTGTCAGCACAAATCGTAGTCTAGTATCTATGGTCAGTTACAGTTACATCCCTCATCTTCTCAAACATTCTCCTGTACGTATACCTATGTAGACCTGAGATTTACAGGGTTCCTACTTATGCCTCGTAGTTGAATGAATTTTGAGCCTGGTTATGAGTGATTTTAGTTCACATGAATCCTCCTCTGGAGCTCTGTGACTCTCGGTTCTGGATATCACTCTCAGTTCAGATTTGAATGAAAACTGACACGAAAACTTGTGCTGTGTTGCTGTAGTTTACCACTCTATTTCTACAAGATACGGAAGTCATGGTACCAACACAGATGTCAATCCGGTTATGCAGGTATGCACCTATTTCCCGAGGAGTTATGACTGCACCTATTAAGCTTTGATGAGATCCTGTATTCTGTTATTCCCGAGTTCAGAGGGTTGATGTTCTCCTGGATCAGTGTCTTATTGCTCCGATTCCTTGCTGCCACTGATGTGCTCTGATACCAGGTTTGGTCCTGAGTACTGTTATGGGTAGCACCCCACAGTTTGAGAGTTTTAACGTATTATGAAAGTGTATGTACTATACAGTAGGTATATATTATTCAAGTACTCTGTAAGTGAATGTGAAAGGTATTAATTTTTAAAATCTGCAACGTAATTCAATGGCAGAGTAATTTGATTTAATTGAAATACTGAATTTTGCTCTTTGTAGCTCAATGTATTACTAGGTAATAGAGGAGCAATATAACTCCACATGCTAGTTCTACTATTTTTCTTCGGTACCTACCTACGTTATTATACTCTACGATCGGCGCACAATTATATAATACCGGTGAATCTTAGCCTATACCGGCCTGGCCTAGCCTTATTATCAATTGATTAAGTTACATTGTTGTGGCTCATAGTTGTTTGGGAAGTGCCCATTTTCCTACAGATGTGTAAAATTATTCATCCTGAAGAGGGTTGTTGTTTTCTACATTTTCATTTCATTCATCATACAAGTCATTTTGATGTTGGATTATGATTTGGGATTTTGATGTTGGATTGATGTTTGTGTTGGATGATACATCTCGCGGATTGATGTATTGATGTGTTGACATCTCTTCTCGGTCTCAATAGGGACAGCCTACGTCATAATGTCATTGAAAGGTAGAACTTATCAACAAATGCCTGGAGTTGGGATGTTTACGAGTAGTTTTGAGGTATTCACTCATGAGGTACCTATTCACTCAAACAGGATTTGGAACCATTTGTACATATCTTGGCCTTCACCTTCGTTAAAATTTGACAGAATCTAAAAGTTCGAAATAGACAAATAGCGGTTAAATCTTCGTAAAATCTGGTTTCACTGCTTTATTCGAAACGAGTTTCTTTGATTTCATCGTATGTTCGTGCCACTTACCTGAACGAATGATATTTCCCTTCCCACAGGTGCGGTGTGCATCCCTTCCACCCTTGACCTCTCACCACAATCTTCTCAATTGCTCCCATCCTAATCTCTCCTATCTCCTGTTTGGAATTTTTAACATGGAGCAACCCTGGCAAAAACCGTGCGTTCTATTCCGCCAATCTACTTCTATGCTTATCACTACAGGCCGGATTCTTATGCACTAAAAAAACCCCCGTTTTATGTCATAAAATATGCGGTAAAAACATCCGAAATATGTGCTTAATTATGCACTAACAAAATCAGAATTAGCCTTTTTTACCCAAGTTTTATTGGTGACAAATACAAAATGCAAACCAGAACCCCTGAAAGAGTATTTTATTCACTTCACTCGAAATATTCATTACAAAATTGGCAAATTGGAAAAAGTCGTTAATTTCTTCTTTTTTACACTAAATATTGCTTAATTTAAAACACGTTTCGTCGAATGATAGAAAAACACTCTAGTAATTTTAAGACGAGAAATGTTGACACAATCAATAAATGACTAGGTAATCTTTTGATAGAATAAATTTCTCGGTTCACTTCTCTTGCAATCCTTCCACAGCAGCGATACTGCAGCGATACTCCATCGAGAGTCATATCAAGCTTATCAGATCAGTGAACACAGCTGTTACGTACCTCCTCTTCCTATGGAGGACCTAGGCGTCCCTTTCCCGCATCTACATAGGGAGGAAGGTACCTTGTGAGTTAGGTTGCTACGTACACCGCTCCTTCATTCTCTTAAGAAAACAATTCTGGAGGAAAATTGAACTGTTCGGTTTTATTTTAAATCTATGGTCAAGCCATGCTGCAAATATATCCTCAAAACGGGTGGCTGGCCATGTAGGTAGACAAAATATGCAATTGAATGCATTTATCTAGTGGATATGCTAATATCGAATATTTTATACGCTAACCTTCAAAATATGCAATTATATGCAGAATAAAATGGGTGTTTTTGGAAACACTATGAAGCTGTAATTTGGTATGTAGCTCGGACTTTCACTTGAAGCTGCCCAGGCCCCGGATCAGCTGACGCACTGAGTTGTTCTATCGCCATATTCCAACTACTATTTGGGCTTCCTTTGGGCACTCGCTTTCCACCAGTTCTGACGCACTCACTTCATTAAGGCCTCTTGAGTCATCACTTCCTGTTTCTTACCAACTACTAAAAGGTCATGTGCATACACTATTTCCAATGCATTATTAGCTTTGTGAAATTTAGATTCAGAGAAATTATTTTGAACACATTAGAATATTTTTAATATTCTGTATGAGCTTTTATCGCGTCCGTTTTCGGTATTGTTGACGTATGTGTTTCACGATTTTTTCAAAAAAATGAGGTGATAGTATAGATACTTGAAAGAACTTGATTGGTAAGCGTTTTTCTGCCAAAATACTGAAGTTTATCTAGAATGTGCACAGCTTTTCAAGGTCGGGCCTTCAAAAACCTCACTGGTAGGTATATAATTTTTGTTAATCTCTCTCTCTCTCTTAATGTGGCCTTGATCCATATTTTATAGTAAAATGACTAGTGATTCTTATTGATTCAGTGATGTATATCAGATTGCTACGAATGTCAATGAAGCCCTAGAACACGAATGTATTATATTTATGTTTAGAACTGACATAAAACACATGATTTATTATTATTTGTAATTTCCTATTGTTTCCATTATGATAAAACTAAATTATGAAACCTATTTTTTTTAAACTTTATCCGGGTAAATTTTCATTATTATACGCGTTTTGTCACTGGTTAGATGTTGTTTTGGAGAAAATGTAGATTTTGATCCATTTCGGTAGACCGGACTGTCGGAATATTCAAGTACACGAGAAAAATATAACGAAAATTGATGGTCTGTGGCGAAAGCCCGATAATACATTGATAATACTGAGAATACCTACTGTCCTGATGATGTTCCTTGCATTTTGATTCAGGTGAAACATGTCAGGGGGAAAGAAAGGCAAATGGTACTTCGGTGGGCTGGCGTCAGCTGGAGCAGCCTGTTTCACACATCCCCTTGATCTCTTAAAAGTAAGTGTTCAATATGATAATGAGATTTAGGAAGTGTGAATGAATTTATTACATTTTGATTTAGAGTATTTTTCAAAAGTCCAAAGCGTTGAAAGGCCAATCAGGGCTCGAAGGTAGAACTGAATGAAAACCTTTGACATGAGCTTAACAATTAACTGACGCCTTGGAAACGTATTCATCAAATGAATGTTTCTCATTGTACCTCTTCAAATATTTATACATTTTACGTAGTTATTGCCAGTAAATGACATACATCCCTACTTACTTTTACGTTTGAAATCTATTACATTGGATACGATTGATACCGGTCGTTCTGAGCCTGAAGGGTTAACACTGAACGAACTGAGGAACGCAGAAAACGTTTTATCGCATTACAGTGGAAGTTGAATGAAAATGCGTTTTGTCGTTAAAGTGGAAATCAAGTAAAAAAGTTCCAGTCGTGCAGCATGGTTATAAGAGCGAGAACAATATTTACCTTTTCTTCGAAAATTCGCTAAAACGTTCCACAGTGTTCAGCCTTCAGGCTCAAAACGGCCGGTTTATTTTTACGAACCATCGTTCAACAGTCAACGAACATGTGATTCTGGGATTACCCCCACAATATATTCCAAAAATCAGTAGTTTTTTTTAGTTGGTACTTTAGAATATTAAACGATTTTTTTTGTTTGGTCAATTCCAATGGTTCATTATTTTTAGAATGCAGCATGTCTATAAGAGAAAATTTTCGGAAAAAATAACGGGTTTTATGTAAAATGTCTCCATAGTTTTGTAGTACCTTACAATATTAAAAATCACGATCACTAGTTTGTATTCAAAACATGAGAACTGTTATGCCCATAGTTCTGCTATTCGTACAGGCACATACTGATGGTGAACAGGAAATCGAGAGCTTTCCAACGAGTGGTGAACGAATTTGTGGATTAAAAAGGGAAGAAGGTGAACAAACGTAACAACGGAGTCGTTGTGTGTAAAAATGATCAGGTTCCGTGGGCCTTTTTTTGGCAAATAGATCTCTGTAAAAACGAATTCTAAGTTAAAACTCATATCCTGGCTGAGTTCCAGAAATTGTCTCTCTGGCTGATGGCGTTATTTTTTTGTTATAATTTGGATTGGGCCGGGGGCAATTTTCTTTAAAATTCGTTAATTTTAATTTTATGGTTTGCTCAAAAAATTAGAAACTCCGTACAGCTAAAACCTCATATGCAGGCGATCTGTAAGGCTGTACCTCGTAAGTAACACAAAAATGGGGTACTACGAAAGTATACAAATTCAAAATTAATTCATAACTTGTCGAGGATCGAGGATTGCGTTGACAACTAATTCATGTCTTGTCCTCTCCTCGTTCTGATGTCTTCACGTGTTCAGTGTAATTTGACGGTTCCCAAAAATGTCATTTTCCCCTGATTGCCCCTCGATTGCTCTCATAGCACGCACAAAATGGCCTTGAATATTTTCTGGAATATCAGTTACAACCTAGGTTTTTTGTGTTTGAATCGTGGGATTTTCTTCTGTCAAAATATTTTGAACGCAAACTCTGCAATGATGAGATCTTATGAACGTCGAAAATACATTTGCTGTACCATAAACATCTCATTAGAACACGTATTTCGCACCGAATTGCTGAACTTGAGTTGATTAGTCCCAAAAAATTGCTATTGAAGACATTTTATGAGAAGTTATGGACAGTTAGATTACCCTGTTCCAGGTACAACTGCAGACGCAGCAGGAAGGAAAGACCAGCGTTCTGAGACTCACATCGAACATTATAAGGAACGATGGTCTCTTCTCGCTTTACAACGGGATCTCCGCCTCGCTACTGCGGCAGCTCACTTACTCCACAGCTCGATTTGGCATTTATGAGGTGAACAAACGGACATTATAACCATTTTTTGGTTCGTTAAATTTCGTTGACCTTGCATTTGGCCTTCTAGGTATTCCAGTGAGGGAGGTAGGGGGGATTAACATAGATATTTTGCTCAATCACCTTTCTCGATTTGACCTAAGTCAAATTGTGCTTCACGTAATTGTGCTAAATGATTTGGAGCACATGCTAGCTTTTTTTGAGGCTTGAATTGATGCCGGGCCAATTCATGCATCTGAGGCATCAGTAGACTTTTATACCGGACACACATAATAACAAGATCACATGGAAATAATGAATTTTAGGATTCTATAAATGTATATGATGCGTGTGGTTCTAAGTGTTAGTTCTACGGTCTAGTCCCCCTAGCGTCCACCAAACTAGATCGGTCTTATCTGTTATCGCTTTTTAGGTTTTTTATAGGGATAATAAAACTGACATCTCTCCACTCTTTCGTGTAATGAACTAGAGGTTCTATCGATGTTCGCCTACTGACCTCTACCGTTATTCCTCTCCCGTACAACCCTACATGCACGCATCGTACACGGTGTTGGACAATGACGTATTCTTATGGTTTCGCATTCCTTCAATTCATGTTCAAAGCAGTCGTCCCAAAGAGGACCAAAGCTTGGCCAGATCCATACTCACACATACTCCCCACTCAGGAAACTAGTTTCGTCAGAAATTGTAGTAAACCAGCTCGCACCATGTGCTAACCACCATGGGGCGTGCAAGATTCGTATGGTGTAGGCCTTGGTTTCAAATTCTCCCAAGTGCACAGTATGAACCATTGGAATCGCCCAAAGAAAATTTTTTTTTAACCCCCCCTCAAAATTTGTTGGTTTACGTTTCAAGATACGTAGATTCAGAAAATCGAATAAAAAAAAATCCGTCCGTCCGCCGTACGCCGTCCGCGCCACTTTGCCCAGTTAGCGTTGAGATAAAATTACGAAATTTTTTTTATGGGTTTCGACCAACCCCACAATGGTCCTCGAAACTTTTCATAACCCTAGGTGAAGGGGAAGGGGTTCAAAACGAATTTTGAAATTTTGAAAATTTCATATCTCGAAAAATTCATATAGAACGGTATGTTTTTTATTTCATATTTAGATAGAGTTTGTTCCGTAGAATTTTTTAAGACCATTCGCAGCTTTGTACGACCAGCCGTTCGTTCACAATGAGGGCTCAAAGATTGTGCCTCACAACACGATCATGAATCAAACTGTTGAAATACAGGTCCATTTTCATACTAACAAGCTCTTTGGAACATCATATGGCTTAAGTGATGTCGAGTTTGTTGTTCTGAGGTGCGTTTCGTGCTACGGAAATGAAGGTAATTTCGAATGTTTGTTGGTAGGTACTTCTTTTATAGAAAAATTAATACCGACGTAGTATTAAAAACCCCAGAATTATATCGTATTAATTAATCATAATTAATAATAATTATTATTAATAATAAATACGAATGATTAATACCTAACAATAAATTATAATCATTGATAAAATTGTTAATAATTAGTGATAATTGATAATAATAGTTAATCTAACATTTAGGATCTAGACATTTAGACCTAGTGATCTAGACAGAAGGGTGATCTGTACAAAGAAGATAATGAACCGTTGTGTCAAGAATTTGCAGAGTTTTTTCGTTCATTACCCAGATTAAACAGTCTATTCTATTTTCCTCAAAGGGAGTATTTTAAACAATATTCTAATTCATAATACATAAACCATATTTCACCGTGGCTGACAGTAATGTCACAAACTAAATTTATTGCTAAAGTCGTTTGTGTCACGCTTCGTTGTGTCCCACCGCCCCAATTTACTTTTATGAATTGACTTGAATAGCACTTGATGGTTGAGCCTATACAACCATGAAACCAGACCATGAAATCAGTTCTAATAGGCGACTATTGAACATTTCCTCTTGTTTTCCTTATCGGAGGAAACGTAGGAAAAACCGAGCGTCCAATGAACTTACTAGTTTTAGCGAGGCCAGAGAAAAGAATTGTGAAAATTGCCTCGGTTTTATGTCTCCGAATGTTAGCTCATTGCCTCATGTCAAGTGGGTCAGAGCCGCCCTAAATTTAGCCACCTTTCGTTTTACGAGAGGTCACCATCGGTTTGCGTTCGGGCGGTAAAATTAGAGTGGAAATGAACTTCAGAGTCTGAATCGTTTTATATCGTTGAGGAACAGCCCTAATTTCAAATTTATTCGAAGGCGAAAAGTTGAATTAACAGTACGAGAAATGCAGAGAAGATATTGCTCGTGTTTTAAACCAAGTACCTAGGTACTAAGATATGATTACATTGAACGTTCCAGGTTGAATGAAATAAGGGAAGTATGTAAACCCAATCCTATGCGCCCAAGTTATAGGATCTGAAGAAGGATTCCATGAAAGAGGGATATTTGGAGACTAGAAAAGGTACTAATAAAACGGATTTTGGAAATTACGAGTATATTGAACGGTTTGATTTTATATCTTGGGGAACTTTTGGACGACTCTTGATTACATCGTTGTTACGGGACTCGGAATTTTTAAAACTCCTTCACAAACACAAACAAATTTTTGGATTTAATTGAAAACGTGTGGAGAAGTTGACAGTGGAGATTCAATGTTAGCTGTTATTAGCATGGCGTCTCTCCCTGACGTCAAAACTGTATAGTGAAGTTATTTGGTCTTATGAGTAGACACTCATGACTTGAATTGAGTAGACTTTAAGTTGTCTCAAGGCCTATTCATTAGGTCTTTGCAGAACCTCCCAACAAGTTAACGATTTATGGTGATTTTCGACTGTCAAAAACACAAATTGACTCATTGTTTGTCAACCGTCAATAAGTTTTCTTCTCGTATTTTTCTCCCTCAAAATTATTTACTTACATCTTTGAAGCCATTGATTGCTATTGCGTACTTTTTGGTTGTTGAAACTACTGAAAACAGTGTCCATTATCTATCTATTATACTCAATACTTAACAATGATGCATAGAATACAAATATGTTGGTTAGATATTTGACCCACTGAAGTTTTTGGAAACTGCTTCAGAAGCCTTGAAAAGTTTGGAAAAAATGTGGGGAAAGAAGAACATAGCAATAATTCTATTTTCTAGTACTATTATCATATTCCTTGACGAACCTCCAACAATGGCATCCACTTTTCTGCTTGGGTGTGCTGTGGGGTGAGTTGAGGTTTTGATATTATATAGAGGAAAAAGTAGACGAATATGAATGCAAGAGCAGTTTATCCATCCAAAAGCCAAGGTGAAGCCGGAGAAGTCAGCCGGTTTACATGTAACAATATTATGGAAGTGCTTGATATGTACTTTCAACCTATAGGTTAAATTAGTCATATAGGTAGTACGAAACGATGTCAACTAATGAATTGGTAATTTTGTGCTATAGGTGGTCAAAGGTATGGACAACAATCCAAATCCTCCTTTTTGGAAAGCTGTGGTAACGGCAGGAGCTGCTGGAGCAGCGGGTGGAGTAGTTGGCACCCCCGCGGATCTTGTTAACGTGCGAATGCAGAATGACATGAAACTTCCCGCTGACAAAAGGAGGAAGTGAGTTGTTGCTGGGCCTATTATACATTTTATCTTGTAATGAAGTACATTGAAATAATAGTGCCTTCCCGTATACAAATAAAATAAATAGATATCTCTGACCGATTTTTGATGACTTAATAGCTGGATGATGACAATTATGAAGGTGGTGAAGATGGTGAAGAAAATGAAGGTTTCGCAGAAAATAAAGGGGTTCCCGTGCTGGTTGGTCGTCGGTACTGCGAAATAAAGATTAAATTGTTAGGAATTTGCTGCCCATATGATGGTGGAGGGGGAAAACTCTGCGAACGTTGACTTACATCCTTGGTTCCCGATCGGAGGATAGGAGTCCTGGATTCCGTCTTCTGGAGGGGATCTAACAGTCGGAGGGAAGGGATGAAGTAATCGCTCTTCCGATTTTCAGCAGTACAATGTGGTACGGGATTTAATGGAGGATGAATGGGCGGCAGATCCAAATGACATTCACCAGTAGACTGACCAGCACGGGGCAATGAAAATTGAAGGGAAATGAAAACCTCCTCGGAGAGGGAGATTGGGAGACCTCGGTCAGAGACATTAGGTATAAACAAAGTGTATGTATCACATGTGGAGCGCAAACAACCCCAAACTCAGACCCCTCTTAATTGAAGTTTGTAGATCCACTACTGCTTTTAGTTCCAATATTTTCTTAATTATACATTATATTATGAAAACATATAATTAACATGATTACATCATAATTAAGAAAATATTATTAATATGATACACTAATGAAACGATTTTTATTTAACCTTGACTTTGTTTCAGCTACAAAAATGCAATTGACGGGCTCTTACGAGTAGTAAAAGAGGAAGGAGCTACCAAAGTTTTCTCGGGTCTGTCGATGGCGACTAGCAGAGCGATTTTCATGACGATCGGCCAGCTCTCGTTTTACGATCTTTTCAAAAAGCTGCTCCTGGAGACGAATTATTTTACTGACAACCCTTCGACTCACTTCCTCTCTTCATTGATGGCGGTAAGGAAGTCTGCACGTTGTATAATTCAGTATCCAAATATTTTTGTGTTATTTCGCTTTGAGCAAGCTGTTTGGCAAGCAGTCACGGTGGCTACTTCTACAGGTGGGCCGTACCCAGGAAAAATCACAACTTTGTCAAACTATGTATTGTAATGAGCAGCCGAGTAGTTACTAGCGTTGGGGTTTGTTGGACTCTATAGACCCAATATACTACACTGACCCCTGGAGATTCTCTTGTCAGAAACAAAAATTATGAAATTGTAATAAATAGAGGGTCATTATTCATTCCTCAAGTTCCCTACATTCCTTGATTTTGAATTGAGGCAACGATGTGGGGTTGTATAGAGGCTGTCAGGCATAACTGGGTGTGTATATTCATGCTGCCTTCCATTTTCGACTCTAATGCTAGTTGTAGTGGGGGGGATAAGAACTTGTGTGTGTTCACTGAATGCAGGGAACAGGTCAACACAGCTAGAAAAGCACAAAGCTGGACTTTATGGGATGTGCTATTGAAAGGGCCCAAAACCCAAAATTTCAAGTAGAAATAGATTGTACAACTTTGGGGAGGAATCCGCTAAACGAAGTAAAGGAATAGAAAGACAAAGTGAACTCTTGGAAATGCGGTTCCAACTGTCAAACTGCATTTCTCAGATTCAGGTGAGCTTCTGCAGCAGGACGAGCGATGATCGTCGTATAACTCTTGACGCCCTTAGTGACCGTTTCCCATTCATCTCACGAAGTCTCCTGGGTTAAATGACATCAGAAAAACTTGGTTATAAGAATTTGTGTGCAAGGTGGGTGCCAAAAATGTCGACTCCAGAACATCGTCAAAATTGCGTTTGTCTCTATTGTGACTGGTGACGAAACGTGGGTGTGTCACTAAACTCCTGAGTCAAAATGGCAGTCTCTACAGTGGCGCCATACCCATTCACCCTCCATCAATAAAAAAATCTGTCTTTTGGGACCGGAATGGGATATTATCGGTCGATTTTATGCCTAAAAAAACCACAAAGAACCACACTAATGCAGCTGCTCAAGAAGTTTGAAAAAATCAAGGACAAAAGGAGAGAAAAACTGACTCGTGGTGTGTCACTCCTTCATGTCAACGCTAGACCTCACACCTGGCACCATCGAGTTATAATCTTTTCAATAAATTGGAGGAGTTTTGGGGTGTACAACGACTTTCAAATGGCGAGGAGGCCAGGATTCTGTAGAAAAATGGCTTTGGGAGGTGGAGCGGAAGGTATACGACGAGGGTATACAGAACTGCTCCCTAGACTTCAAAAATGTATTGACCTCAATGGCGATTATGTAGAGAAATAATGACATGTTTTGGCACATACCTTGTATAATCATTTCTCAATTTTTAACACATGTTTCAACCTTACTTTGTACTGCAATATTATTATAGTTTTTGTTATAATTATCAAGTAGGTACACGACTTGATGAAAGCTTTGCGTAGAACTAAATTTTATTTGCCACTTCATACGTTCAGCAACCAAGTAGCAGCATTAACAAACACGAGTTAATTGAATTATTTGAATGAATATTAGTCAGTGGACAATGTGGACATTAGGTTCTACCTGCAGTGACACAGCTTTACTTCTTGCAGGGCGGTGTTGCGACTACGATGACTCAACCTCTAGATGTGATGAAAACACGCGCCATGAACGCGAAACCCGGTGAATTCAAAGGACTCATGGACATTTTCCTCTACACTGCCAAACTCGGACCTTTAGGGTTTTTCAAGGTAAGCGGTATACTCTTTGTAAATTCTTATTTGCTCTAGTTTTGCTCATGTAAATGAAAAACAGATCGATACCACGAAGTATCTCAACAATTGAGATGTAATAATCCCCCTGTTTCACCACCTGGAGATAAGGTTGATGTTAACGTTATCCTGGGAATAGTGCAAAAAAGTGCGTTTCTCCAGTGCGAGGGAGCGCTATCCCCAGGAATATGGAGAGCTGTATTCCTAGATTTTATTCCCTACTTCATCGGGATTAAGGCCTTATTCCCCGGAAAAGTCAAAACAAAATGGCGAACTAAGATCATAATAATATCATATTATGATCTTAGTTCGCCATTTTGTTTTGACTTTTATTACATAGTATATTGACTTTTACATAATATTATTATGTATCCAGTTCCTTATTTCTAGTTTATATCAACTATCAGAAAAGTGCAATCAAATTCATTCGTTTTCGATATTTTCAGAAATAAATTTTCCCCGTAACGTACTTCAACGGGTAGGATGTCGGACCTAGCAGTACATATGATCTTAGTTCGCCATTTTGTTTGGACTATTCCGGGGAATATGGCATTAACACCCAGATGAAGTAGGGAATAAAATCTAGAGAATACGGCTCTCCGTATTCCTGGGGATAGCGCTACCTCGCACTGGAAAACGCACTTTTTTGCACTATTCCCAAGATAACGTTAACATCAACCTTATCCCCATGTGGTGAAACCGGCAAGGAGTGTTACATCTCAATATTTGTAGAACACATTTAGGTAAACCGCTTCTTTCAATACCTCAAAGATCATATAACTAAGCCCTGCACTCCATTGTATCAATATGTAAAGATTACTAGGTACCATAAAACACATTAAATTGATTTAAGAAGGTATTTTTTATATCAATAAACCGATTTGGTTGGGAATTTGTTGTTAACGGTAAGAAAATTACAACACAATTGATTGACATTCTGTACTCATAACGAAACTCTGTTGAAACAGCAGTGCTTCTTTTGCGATATCTTGCGCTTGCAGAGAAACGAGGGGCTGCTATGAAGGGGTTGCTGATCCGAAACAAACTAGTTATCGGTTGGAGTTCCCTTTGTGTTAAATAAAATATACTACATTTCAGTGCACCTAAGATTGGCTTTCTCTGAATGAATCAATTAATTTCATTTAACTTGTTTCAGGGCTACATTCCAGCGTTTGTCCGGCTCGCCCCTCAAACTATCCTCACATTCCTCTTCCTCGAGCAGTTGAAAGTTAATTTCGGGACTTTACCAATGGCGGAGCTCTCACAAGATAAGTAAATATAACGTACCGCTTGGTGCGACATCCTACCCGTTGAAGTACGTTACGAGGAAAATATGTTTCTGAAAATATCGAAAACGAACTAATTTGATTGCACTTTTCTGATAGTCGATATAAACTAGAAATAGGGACCTGGATACCATGTTTTGCTCATTGGTAGCGACTGGCCTTATTGTATTTTAACCGCCAAGCTTTATAAACGCCTAATTGTCCTATACAATCCAAAACATACGCCTCGAATATCCGTATGATGCAAGACTCAGGATTGAATAGTATACCTATTGTACTTTCTATTTATTATTAATCGGAGACATTGGATGTTGTACGCTGAAATACTCCCTTTTTCTCCTCCCGCCAACTCGGTACGTCATACATTTTCTTAATGATTTCTATTGTCGGAGCCATTTACGCATTTCATTACATAAATCTAAAAGAGCTCACACCTCCATCCAGCTGCGTTAATTTTCTATTAAATACTAACACGCCTCAGTGTATAAAAGGAATCGTGCAATTTACAAGATTCTATTTTTTTCATAAAAATGACATAATAATATTTATTAAAGAACAATTATTGTACTATGTCGATTTTGATGGATCTATAACAGATCAACAACAGAAATAGTGACTGGGTTCGAGGTTAACCTATTCGTAATAAATCGACTTTTTGCTCGGAATATTTATTTCCTACGTATAATTAAGGTTATTTGTCAGTGCAATCAGTTTGAGGCTAATAAATAAATTATTTTTTCAACAAACTAGGATGACTACCAATTAGATCATCAATTTCCACTCATTTGCCTTGCCGCTGTGTTCAATGAATTATCTCCTCAAAATTCGCTCAAATACCTATTCCTCAAACGAATAAGAACAGACGAAACAACGACTCAGGTGTAATGGACAAACGCTCTCTTCATTTGTTATTCGTCAACAGCTATTGAAATTACTGGGTGTTTTCACCTGACAAGGTGATGCCTACATTATGCAGGTACTTTGAATAGTCGGGAATAAACTCCCCGTGGAACACGATTTAGGACAAAACGATTTGAACGTCCAAAAAATACTCGGATTTTTGAAATTTTACGTTTCAACTGGGTATGATTCACGACTATTCAACCTCATGATTGGTTACCTCGTAGTTGTGCTAATTTCCCTCCTTTTACGTATAACAACGTATTATTTTGATTACGTATAACTTTTACGTATAAAACGTATAACACTAAATGTGGCTGAAAGTCCTCGTTGGATGTGGCGTATTTTATATATTTATTTTACTTTCTGGTTAAACCTCCTGATATTGCTCATACTCAGTGGGTCTGTTCTACGAAATGTTATTAAATTATCCAAAAGAGATCTGATTGACGTTGATGCCGCGGTTTCGTCTGCTGTCGCCGATCAAATTTAACTTAAACCGGATATCCCTGTTGAATATAATGTAGAAAATATATATATATATATATAGTTTTGGGTGTATGATAATCTTACTCAGGTATATGAAATTGGTATGAATTAAACGGTGATCAAATCACACTGATCCTCCTATAAATCAGATAAGATGACGATATTCGATTAGATTCTTATATATATTTTTAGCAGTTTCGCCTATGGAAGAAGCTGTTCTACTCGTAAGTAGATATTCCCCCAGATACTTGATAGCTGTGAGCTTAGCCTACATTCCTGTTATCTGATAGTCATATATTTTTGCGAAGTCACTGAAAGTATCAGATATTTTGAGCCGCAATCACCATCAGTCCACCACTATAAATATTTCCACATGGCGAATCTGTACTTAAAACTAGAAGTGGTGGTATTTATATAATTTTTAGATTTCCCAGTTAGTTACGAAACTGATTAACTACTTATCTAGTTGTGTCACTCTGGAAGGACACTTTAATTGAAATAATTTATAATGCTGCAGTCGCGTTTGTCTTCTTTACTTTCCTCTGTTTTCTTGACCAAGTTGAACTGTTCGTATTACCCAGAACAGCTTTTAAGGGGACTTGAGGCCACCTGTTCTCTCTGTGTATAACTGTGTTCATTCCTAGCTTCAAACGTTATTTTCATTTGAAACAAATAATTATGTGACGAATTTACAGCTATTTTAGAACTATACAAATCATTAACAAAAGTTTTATATTAATTGAAAATTGTTATTCCAGATTGGAAACACATTCCTCAGCAAGTGTTGCTGTCGAGGTGTATAATATTGTTTTGATCATAAGTAGCAAAAATCATGCGCCATTTTCGTGTTTCATTGAAACATGTGGGTACACATTTGTTCCCTGATAATTCTAGTACTTTTTCTATTCCTTATTCTGTTGTTTTTTTTAGTAACCAATGTTCAAAAATCTTCCATTTCTCATATTATCAGTTCCTATTCTGGTGCACTGTATAATTATACGTACTAAGAGTATTGATTTTACGTGATCAGTACAAATGCCGTTCCTACCTGTCATACAAAATCTTATGATGGCTTTGGTTGTTTATAGAGAATTTTTGAGAAGAAAACACGACATTTCCGTTACCGATTTGTCGATCAATATGTACTAATTTTGGGGGTTACTTCGTGTCACCCAACTCTTTTTGGACAGTACAACAATTTTTCTTCTCCAAAATCAAAATGCTCACATCTCGCCACTTTTATTCATCCAGTATTTGTTTTAAAAGTATACCTACTCCGGATTAACCTGTTTTCTATGTTTTCACTACTTAAAAAATACTGAAAACTTTGAGAAAAAATATCTTAAACGTGTTTCTATAAGTCTGTACTGAACAATTATTTTCATTACAAATGACCGGTCCAAATATTCAAAATTTGGTGTTAAATTTTCAATAATTGTGAACTTTTGCGGTTCTCGTACAAATATTGAGAAGTATTTTGTATATTTGTCTCTTCGAAAATTCTCTTAGGTCATGCTGCATAAATGAAATTGTATTTTCGAATACCGAAGGTTTTGTCAGTTTAACCTGCGATTTATATAATGAATCGAGGTTGCTAAAATAATTTATAGCACCAACGGTACCTATTATGGTTATACTGTTACGTTTGAAAAGGAAAAACTAGGTATCCTGGATTTATTGTTGATGTGATTGTCAAATATATAATTTCGAATTAAGTGACGTGTCACATATTTTGAACAACTCCGACCATTAAATGCCTTTGTGTAGTGATAAATAATAATTATGACGCTATCCACTATTCATTAACAGTCGATGCGTTAATATTAACGCATTTGTGGGAAATAACATCGTGCTAAATAAGATTGAATTCACGAATACATTGTTTATTTGTGCGTCATTTATAAAGTTCTAAAATTACTTAAGTACGGTAAATTTACAGACTGGGTGCTGCGCCCCATAACAAGAACGTATTTTTGAGCAACAATTCAGTGAAATTTTGAATTAAATGATTTATATTTAAATTAATTTGTGATTATTTGGTGATTGGTAGGTCTCGAACATGTTTCAAATCAATGAATATAACTAGCATCGATCTAGTTTAAAGTCACGGTTGGAAACAACATTGAGAATCGTCTTCTTATTTATATTTACTAGGCACCTATTTATAAAATAATGACTTGATGAACATAATAATTTTTTTTTAAATATATAACATCGCTAGTATACTTGAGTATGGATTGCACTAATCCATCTTAAATAAAATTTAGTTTTCGAACATAAAGATCAGGCCCCCAAGGCCATCAACTTTTACATTTGAGCTCTTAGTCTAGGTTTTGCTTGGTTCCTTTTGATTTACTAATTACCAGTCTCCATTTAAGTCTTGATTACAATCAATTTTGAATTCGTCTAACCATTATCAATTAAGAACTGTATCGGTAGTGAAGTTAGTCTTGTCTCGGGAAGTACGATTCACCATCTTCACTTCTTCCGTCCCCAAGAGTGCCACTCTAAAAAACAATCGCAATTTATTACAGGACAATTTGTCAAACAAAAAAAAATTTGTATAATATACATATTATGTAAACCTACATTTAGTCAGTACGTCCATAAATGAGTTTAATAATGTTAAATAATAACCAAAACGGGTGGAGAATAAGATAAGAGAAGCCAAAACAGGAAAACAAAAATATTTTGTTTTCTCAAATTCCACCCGTTCAATGTGAATTCGCAAAAACTCATCTTTCCATCATTTTGGAATATCAAACTAATGTATTTCCATTATAACGCGTCACCCTATTTCATATTAGAAAAGCTGAGGATCTATCATTGAGTAATGCAGATGAATATAGATACCTGCCTGTGTTATATTACGTTGGCACCAAGTAATGATGATTTTCAGACACCTAGTTATAATCAATCAGACGCATAGTCTCGTTATTGCATGCCCATTAAATCCGATTTCGATCATGAAGCAAACGCATATTTGGCCCGGCGAAGGACTACTTACCTGAACGATTCGATAGAGTGGGATGAATGCAGTCTAAATCCTGGTCATCAAACTCTTATTTTTCTCGAAGCACCTACTAATTATTGTTATTTTGGTGAAACCCAGAATTTACACCTCATAAGCAAGGTTAAGAGTAAAGAATAATAACTAACAATACGTTGTTAAAACTTTTGAATTTTGGTATTAGCTCTTTGATAAGTTACTCTAAACTGGATTTATACGAAATGTTCGCCCACATCCTCTCACAAAGTTTGGTTTTTAGGGTTACGTTTCTAGAAGCGTTTTAAGGAGTTTTTTGTGTTACCTCCCTTCATGTTTGTATATATTCCAGGTCGGCACTTGTTCGGAAATTCTAAACATCTGCTCTTTGCATTGCTGATAGTGGATGGGGAAATATCGAAAATCGAAGTAGTCACATGTAGAACTTGACGGGACATCTGGAAGCATGGGAGCGTATCTATCGAAGAACGTGCGAGAATGACTAAGATGCTCTCACTAATGGAGTTTATCTCCTATTTTTTATTTTCTAAAGCAACAAAGAACGAAAAATACCCTCGGATTTGGTCGGAATCACAGATTGTCATACGTAGACAAAGTTAATTTGACCCGTCTACTCATCATCCAGTCAGCTTATTCAATCATAACATAATATGTTATGATGGTTCATAACAATCATAACATATATATTATATTATACCATATATATTATATTGTCCAAACAATATACCTATTATATTGTTTTTAATGTTGGGCAACGCACCTATGATTTGGGTTTCGCACTTTTTTATTGTCGGGTACCAGTCTTTGGAACTGTAGTTGAGAGCAGGAAGGTCCCCTTTGTACTCGGCAGGCAGTATGTTCTTCCCCAACATCGCGTGGAGCTGATCGAACTTAGTCCCGTGGAAAGTTATCTGTAATCAATTCATTAATATTATCACTTTGGTTGTTGCTTAAAAAATTCTAATTTGGAAGCACTTGAACCACAACATAGATTGGTTGTTATATTTGGTCAACGCCCAGACTACGTACCCTTGACTTGAGTTTTGTTTGAATGAAGGGCGTGAATACCTTCCACACAACGTTGAAAATGAACGGCTGCCTTACAATATGAACTTCCTTCAATCTTAGAGGCATAGCTTCCTGAAACGTCAACGAAACCTTTCAAAATACTAGAATACCGCATAGAATCGTATTGCTTCGTGTGCATTATGAAGAAATCAAAGAATCAACTGATGTTTATAGGTAATGTGTGCACCTACTCCAAATATCCCCTTTCTCCCTGTATTTCCCTGTAAAAGGGGATTTTTCAAGTTCAAAAAGAAATCCACCTCATTTTGGTTTATTATCTTCGATAATGAACGATTGGAATCGCCCAAGAAAACAAAATTACACCCCCCCCCCCCCCAAACATTCCTGGTTTGCGTTTCAAGATAATCGAATAAAAGTAACCCTGCAAATTCTTGACACTACGGTTCATTATCTTCTTTGTACAGATCGCCCTTCTAGATCACTAAATGGTAGATAGTGGTGTAATTTATTATTAATTATTGTTAATGATTAATAATTGTTGTTAGTTATCAATAATTCTTGTTAATTAACTCGATATCTGAAAACCCTCATGTTGTCGACTATTGATCTGCTCCAACTTTGAGTCCTTAATGTGAACGAACGGCTGGTCTTTCAAACCACCGGATGGCCATAAAAAATTCTAAACAAACTACAAACGTTTTTAATTCAATGTGAACTAAAAACTATACCGTTCCATTTGAATTTTCCAATTTTTTTGGCGATTGGGTAGGAGAGGGGTACTTAGGGTTCAAAAAACATTAATTTTTCAAATCCCCTTGTATACAACCTTCATTTGAACCCTTAGATTATAATCGTATAATCTAGACAGGGTAGAGGTGTTAAACTGAGGTGTTACTCGGCAAAAAGGGACCGAATTTGTTATAAAACCAATAAAATAGAGAAATTTAACATTAAAAAAACAGTTATTTTTTTTCGAAAATTTGCTGCTATAGCCATGCTGCATGACTGTGGATTTATTTTCTCAATCTTCTAGTTCTCACCTGTATGAACGAGAGTAGTCTCAATGAGAAATTTGGCGTGAGTTGAGCGACTTGTTTCATACCCAGACCGTCGAAATCCAAAACGACGACAACTCCTCTGATCTGGCTTTCAGGTTCCCCCATCGCGAGAATGTGAATGAGGTAGAAGAGTTTGAACACTGTGTCTCCTGATATTGCTTTCGTGTCCCACAGAGCTGAAGTTGAAAAGCATTGAACAATCAACTCAAATGTTTTATTTTAAAATGGATTCTGCACTAAAATGTATTTTTCCCTTAGGTAATTCCCTTTTCGAAAAAGAAAATGAATAGCACCACGTGAAACAGCGTTCAAAAAGAATGAAATTTCATGTGCCACACTTGGGGTCTACGATGGACAACATTTTCAGGGTTGCGCGTTTTCGCACGCTCGTAGACTGGATTACGGGGGGTAAAAAAAATCTGAAAAACAAAGTTGATGCGCAAATCGCGCATTCGCACGCATGCCCGACGCGCGAAAATGTGATATTTGAATTTTCCGTGAAAACTTAAAGGGGGTTACCATTTGCATTTTTTTCAGGTTTGGAAATTACGGAGATAAATAGCTGGTCCTATAAATTTTGGCCACCCTGTATTTTGAATTTCATCTTGAAATTACATAAGTAGGTAGAGACTGGAGTGAGATGTTGCGTTTACTATCATTGATTGTATGAAATCAGTACAGACACAAAAGAATTGTGTTAAATGTTAAGGAATCCATTTGAATTTTTTGCGCGTGAAACAGCTTTTTCATCACTTTTAATAATTTTCGCCCCACCATAAAACTCAGTTTTTCGTACAACTTTAAAATGGATAGTCTTTGATCTTTAGTGCTATTGGGGTATTAATAAAATTGTGTATTTTTAATCAAGTTGTCAAGTACTGATGGAATGACTGCGCCTGTTTCGAACGATTTGATCAATCAATAGTTGAATCTTTAATAAAATAACTCAACAAAGAAGAGAAACGATTTCATTTTCAAACTCAGACTTGACCAGTTCACCCTTTCTTTCCTCAAACTTGCCCAAATCCTTTCTTTCCCAAAATTTCCACATTTAAAAAAAATTTTTTTTTTTTTATAGAGATTTGAATGTTGGTTTTAATGAAATTTCAATACGTATTGTATAATCTTAAGACTTACAGCCAAGGTTGGCTATGAGAACGCGGCGCCCGTGTTGATCTCTGTTGACAAGTACGTTGACGATCTTGTGTTCCAGCCACGCATTCTTTTCGTCGTCCGGCATACAGTTGCCAATTGTGGTTTCATGCTTAATTTTAAAGTCTGCCACTCTGCTCATCTGTAATTGACGATGAAAAATCAATTAGAATTCTTCTCCCTTAACGCTTGGTCGATAGCAGTTCCAAAAGTAAATTTCTGTTCTTGTTGAATTTCGGTACCATTCAAACTATCACAAGGTGTCTCATATAAAAGGTGTCTCAACTTCAATCCGAAGGACTTCAGGGGTCAATTCTACAACTAATTTGCAATGAAAAAGGTCTCATGGATTTTTTCTTGGTTTCGACAATAAAATCATTAAAATGGTCGTTACTTCCTTAATCCTCAAATAAATTCAAATGCAATTATTCCGTCGCAAAGAGCGTTAAATTTTCCATCTCCCGGATGCGCGACCAAAGTTTGCTGAGGTTGTCTCTCTCTAGTAATGTTTCTTTCGGTAGGTCGCTTATGAGAAAAACTTGCTTGAAATCTCACCTTTCCAACGGTGTAGGTACCCAAAATGAATTAGCAACTGATTTTAAGGAAGGAAATGACGTGTTAACGAAAAAAGGATAGGTATTTTTAGCAAAATCGATATTAGGTAACTTAAATGACGAGCTCAACCCGAGAAATCCTCCGAGTCAATAAGTCGGCTGTGAGGAGGACAAGACTCTGCGTTCAGGTGGATGGGTGTCATTTTGAGCAATCGTTGTGACGTTAAATTACTGGGATATTGCAGTGCAGAATATTTTTATTTATTTATTTATTTTTAATTTTTAAACCAGACCACCTAGTTGTTTAATTTTGTGAATTTTAAGAAGAGCATCAAAATTATTTATTATTAGGTACTACTTTATTATTATTATGCTAATTATTAAAAGATAATTATTCATAGTTTGACTCATCAAATGTCTTTGGAATGAAAACCCTTCAGTCGATTGTGGCAAATTAAATGATATCAACCATGCCAATCCTATCCGAACAAAATGCTATATTAACGGCAAACATCGATTTTGCTGAAAAATCTCCCGTTGTTTGCATTAAAATGTCATTTGTTCCTTTAAACTCAGTCGCTAATTTATTATGAGTAGGTGAGATTTCACGCAAGTTTTTCCCATAGATGACGCACCGAAAGAAAAATTACTAAAATAAAGACAACCGATAGAAAAACGTCAAATTTTCGGAAAATCACAAAACTTGTACTTTGGTCTCGTTTTGTACGCATTAAACCCGCTAAACAGATTGTGATTGTGCTTCAGGGAGATGGGAAAGTTAACGCTCTTTCCAACGGTATAATTACATTTGAATTTATTTGACGTATTAAGGAGGTTATGGCAATTCTAATGAGTTAAGGTCGAAACCACGAAAAAAATCTGAAAAGTGGCGTTTAGAGTGAATTAAAAAGAAAAGTCTGAGAGACACTTTTTGTTGCAAATTAGTTGTAGAATTGACCCCTGAAGTCCTACGGACTTGAGTTGAGACATTTTGTAAATGATAAAAGAGACCTTCATGTCTCACTGTCACCAACCCCACAGATTCACAAGTATCTAAATTGGCTATTTAGAGATTGTCAATTAATCTAGAAAACGTCACACCTGTTTGACTTACCAATTCGAACGCGCTTTTAGCGTAAAATTTACAAGGCCGGAGGAAAATAAGAAGGACTTTTTCATCCGTCCGGAAATTCAGAGTGCCGTCACCTGAAAATATTGTAGCAATATTAGTATGTAACTACTAGCATTCATACGTTGATATGATTATGAAGGGTTAGGGCAATCGAATGTACCTTTAGAGACCTTTTCGGTCCGCCTTTTCACTGATCAAATTAAATAAGATATGTAGAAGGTAATCGACCTTATTTCAACAGTGTGGGTAAATTCAACGACACGAAGTTCAACAGTCGTTATCTACTCTCGAGATAGATTCTGTGTTGCGTAACAAGGAATTATGAGTCGTACCGAGCGAGTAAGCAGTGATCGATTTGATTGGTATTTACTCTTTGAATTGCTTGTCTCTAGAAAATACATCCGAAAATCATTGATTATGATGAGGAGCCAATCACAGTTCAATATAGTCCGCTATCCTCGAAGGAGAAGTTATGTATTGAGACGTTTGGTGGGTCAAGTGGTAATGTGGTGATGAACAATAAGAAATCGTGTTGTGATTTATAATGTTGTGTTGTGAAATTTAGTGTTGTGATTTATAATGTTGATCCACAGGGGACGAGAATAATGAGAATGAGAATAATAATAGCACTTGGTTTATTTTAAAATGAATATACCAGTAACCCCGGATTAGGTTACCACATCAATTTTCTTCTACCTGCTCAGTGGCCATGCAGGAATTCATAGCGAACATGACAACAGGTACCTACTCATTAGTCGTGATATCTGCTCTCGAGATGGTGCCTACGGAATACAAAGTTTCAAATCTCAGTTCCCAAACCGATAATCGTATTACGGTCATGACAGACGACCAATTATCGGATGCTGAACTTGAAATAGTTGTGGGACTTCAAGTAGGTGTACACTTTTGTAGTGAAATCCGTTGTCATGTTACTCTCCTGACTGTGTTACCATCGAGCGGGGCAGCGCAGGCTGCTAGCGGTTCCCCTTGTAATGCGCAGGCGTCGCTTAAGCTGGAATGCGGTGGCCGGAGGATTGATAATATCCATCGATTGATAATAGCCATGCTGTTGTTTGATTGTTCATAGTTTTTTAGTTGTTCGTTTAGTTTTTATCTTCCTAAAATGAACGTTTAGTTGTTTAGTTCGCAAAATTTTAGCGAAAAATTCTAGGTAAGTATCTTTTTCATTTTTAGGGTGAGAGAGTTGAGAAGTGTGTGTGTGTAAAAGGAGGGAGGGGTGAATTGAGTGCGGTACCACCACGTCTGGAGCCACGCTACGCTCCACGTTAATTAAAAATTAAATTATTAAAATTAAATTCAATCGACTGCCATTGGTTTGAGTATAAGTCCGGAATTTTTTCAGAAAATAAATGTGAAATACTTTGGTGATATTCCTAATTTGAGGATCTACTTTGATGACTTCATTCTGGCTACGGTCACGGTGGAGGAGCATGATCGCATCATGGAGATGATCATGAGGAGGGCTGCCAAATTCAACATAAAGTTCTAGCTGATCACAATTTTTAGTTGACAAGACTAGACTAGCTGCCATGTTACTCGTACTATGTTACAGATTCAGGATGGTCTGAAACGGATTTTGGTATGAAACGTTTTCGAAAATTCGAGTTTTAAAAATTTTGGACCGAGAACAATAGCTACATTTTCTTCGAAAATTCGCTAAAAACGGTTCAATTTTGATTACAAAACGATATTCGAGCTGATGCTCGGCCTTGCTCGGGAGCGCGTCCACACTGCACGAACAAGAACCTCGAACACCCTTTGATGTTCGCGGAAACACCGACTCCAAGTGGGAACATTCAAAAATGCGTCCACACTATGCGAGCATTCGTCGTATTGTTTTTGAATGCTCGGCTCTCCGAAAATGCTCAAGTGTGGACGTAGCTTAATAGCTCAGATAAGGGGAGGGTTACGATAGAGTTGGAAATGACGAGTCTGATAGAGAACGTTAATATCATTACTTCACTGGAAATATCTTCTCTTCATAGTGTACCGAAATAGATACGGACATTCCTATTTAAGGAACCAAAGGCCGAACAACGGTAAACCGAAATATTTCATAACTCATCTTGTTTGCCCAAAATGACGTAGAATAATGTACAATGCATATTATGCTGGTATAACTTACTTTCAATTAGCGCTTTGAGCTCTTTCAAAGATTCTGCTACAACTTCCGGCGTTTCCCTCAGCTCCTTTTCCGCTTGAGCTTTAGCCACTGCGCTTGGTGACTGTTTTTGCTGCGCAAACCTCGACGTCTCTTCTGTGCTCGACGTCTCTTCTGTGCTCGACGTCTCTTCTGTGCTCGACATCCCTGTAAAATGAATCATCACGTTATTCATGGTTTGTCACTATGTTCGTGTTAATGAACCAAAATTTGGTTCAAATTTAGTTCAATGCCTGTTCAAAAAGGATGACGAAACAAATGAGGAAATTTTCCATGTTCATGTCATGAAGCGAGTCACCTCAACTTCCACATTCTTCGGTCAATCGGTATATTTAAAATCCCAATTAATTGCAAAAATCATCAGTATAACTGCGAATACACAACAGGCTGCGTAACAGTTTGGAAACTTCAAGGATTTCACGGCACCACCCAAATGTAATGAGAGTGTTTATATTTGTTGAAAAGAAGGGTAGTTTTAGAGTGTGAGATATTCAATATCTTTTCATCCTGAAGACATTTTCCTTTGTTATCCCAAATAGAGATTGTACGCTCTCGCCGAATCAGTTGAAATCGACATTGTGATGTGATCCACTGGCTGATTAGGAATATTCATTGTGAATTTATCATACTCCTAACAATGACCGTTGTTCAAAAGCTCTCTTGTTGTTTGGTTCACGCAATCTCTGGATGAATGCGTCATCAACATGTTCTTGTACGACCTCTTCAATGTCAATGCAACTGTCTTATTTTTGAAGTAACGTACTTACTCGAACTATTGGAATTTTACGCGATTCGGGGAACCTAGGTACAATCCAAATAATTATTTAACCCTTAAGTTCCTCATGCACTCCAAGGTGCATCTCCTTTTGACGAAGAATCAAATAAAACTACTTACCCCAAGACTTTTAGCTCTTTCAGCGGTTATTTTATGTGTTGGGGAGGATGTGTTAACAGTTTGAAGAAGAAGATCAGAAACACGTGTCATATAAAGTAAATAAATCACAATAATTGCGTTTCGGAAATAAGTTGAAGGTGAGTGCACTAAATTGTTCTACATTTAACCCTCCAGTTCCTAAAACTCAAGGAAAAATATTTAATTTTCTCTAAACGTGCATGAACCTTAATGAGAAGTAAGTAAGACGATTTTTCAAAATTTTACACAATTGTCCAAATTTGACAGAGCCTGGTAAAACAATTATATTTTGTTTAAAAATACAGTTTTACGATATGAATTTTCTTGTTCCAAGCCTAGTGCTCCCTAAAGGTGTGGTACTGTAAAATTTTAGAAATCCTTTTAGTACCTAACTTTATTTAAGTTCGGGAAAATGTGAAGAAAATTCAATTCTGTTTATAATGAACTGTTGGATAAAAAAACATCGGATATTTCTATGTTCAGTCCTCAAACAATGTCGTTACAAAGTACCTATTCAAAACGGGTGGTTTGCTATTAAACTCTGCAAATTCTTGACACAACGGTTTATCTTCTTTGTGCAGATCACACTTCTGTATAATTCCCGAAACGATTGGTGAAACCGAGTGAATATTGCATTGGTATCCTTCCTCGACCCATGTTCAAAATTTCAAGCCTCTAGCTCATCATCCAAATTTAATTTGTTTACACAAATCGGTATTGTTTAAAGGATTTCACAGACAAGAAACCGAGTGAAACCGCATTGGTATCCTTCCTCGACCCATGTTAAAAATTTCAAGACTAGCTCATCGGGAAGTTGAAAAAAAAACTGTTCAAACTTGAAATGAAATTTTTCGCAAGGGTTTCAGCCATATTAGTTTTTGCTTTTCAACTGCTTTTCAACTAGTTATTCGAACTTTGTCAAAGCTGTGAGAAACTATCTTGAAACCACCCTACTAAAAAGTTTTTATTTTTGTTATTATTACTATCAGATTTGACCTCAAGTAACTACTTCGTATGTCCTTGCCCTCATCGTAATAATTTTAATTTGAAAAAATGAATTTAATAACAACAACTAAGGAATAAAGTAGTGGGGCTGCCAGAGACCCCACCCGGTATTCGGAGGGTTAACATGCTATTTTGAGCTTCCCAAAAATAATTTCTTGAAACCAGTTTCAGTTAGGTGATCATGTATTGGAAATTAAGGCTGACACCGAATTGTGCTACATCACCAGTTAATATCATCATTTGGTGGATCATTCACCTGTTATGCAGAAGTATGCAGAAGATCACGAGAAAGTCAAGACGTAGGCGTCGCGTCCGGCGGGAGACTGGACACTGTAAGCAGATCTCTCAGAACTTGGAGATATAAAGGAGGAACCGCTTTATCTTCTGATTACGTTCACAATGTTGAACGTTGCTCACTGATTCCGTTTTCCCTACTCCTCCGTTTTTTACCAATCTCTCGATCCAAAATCGGGCATTGCCTTGGTTTTCGGTTTCTTTGTTTAAGATATGGGGAGTGAATGTTTATTTCGAAACGTCGAACGCTATCAATACTGCGGGCTCGCCTTTATCAATTCGGAGATGATTGTTTCATCCAGGATTCATGTGTCGGTATGATATACGGTTGGGCCACTTGCTATTCACTTGTTGGTAATTGAATCGTTACAACTCGGCATTGAAATATTGACCTCTTTAAAATACCCCAACAGGGCAGGTTAATTAATTAATTTGTAATTGTAATATAAGACTAATAAACACTTAAATATATTTCATTTACAATCAGTACAGTCAAGTGCCCTAATTTGGGACAGTTTTGCACTTCAACTAGAAATAACTACCCCTTAATGAACGCAAAAAGTACCCAAATTTTGAAGGGCCTCTGGGCTCTACATACCCAAATGTTTAAAATTCTATATGGCCATTTAGTACATAGAAAAAAATAAAATGGCGTTTGTCCCAAGTTAGAGACATGGGACCTAAATCGGGACAGTAATTTATTTTTCACCGTTTCCCATATTTAAAGCCCTTATATTGAACTTGGGACAGTCATCGGGATTTAAAAAAAAGTCCACAATAAAATTCGAACATAAAAAAGTTCTGAAAACAATTTCTTTACTTGAAAAACAGCCAAAATAATATAATTATTATATATAGGTACACCGTATCACAACCTGTTCCTTAATGCTTGGAAAAAGGATTTTACTTTTCAGATCAAAATGAAAAAATTAATCTTCACGTTGCAAAAAGTTATGTACTTTCATTTAGTTCATTTCCCCGAATCATTAAAATGTTTTCTGTGTGTGTGTTCTGTCTGGTATAGTCTTCTAGATTGACAATTTTTCAAAGGCATTCTAATGTAAATGTGTTACCGTGATTATACTCATGTAAGTATGTGTATGCTCAAAATGTATGTGAAAAATTACGATATTAAAATTATGATCTTAAAAAATGTGTAGATTGTTGTTCGGACTTTGACTCTCAAGAAACCAAGTACCCCTATAATGTTTTAATTGGGGGTGATAATTTTTCGAGAAATCTCGCTGATGAGTCGAAAAGAGAAAAAAAAAGAAGCATTTCAAGTCATGCATCATGATCTAATGGGCGAATTAATAAAATAAACTTTCAACATCAACTACCCCAAACCAATGTTCAGCAATGTTGGATGACTTCTAACATACAAATTTGAATAGTTCGTGTACATTACAATGTTTAGTTATTATAATAACGAAGGAATTGCTGAAAATTATAGTTAAAAAAAAAAAAAAAAAAATCGGAAATCATCCGAAATAGAAAAGGAGGGCTAATAACTAATATACGACTATATTAGTTTTTTTTTTTTTAAATATAATTTTCAGCAATTCCTTCGTTTTATTTACCTACATCAATTGAGTTTATACAAAAATCATGTACAATTAACAAATTAGAGGAACAAGGCTAGGAGGTTTAGTTTGCACTCATTAACAAGAAATATTTAATATTTGCTCATAAAAATATTCATTCTGATTTATTTCACTAGTTTATCGTGCTAATTTTTCACCTTCCAACAATAATTTTTTTCTAGTCACAAATTTTTTTTTTTTTCAAAATTCAAAGTAAAACTAAGTAGTAGGACATTAGCATGACTTGATTTGTCCGTTTCAACTTCCTATTAAATCCGTCAACCGTATTACCACTGGTATGAACCAACTAACCGATTTCCGACGATCCGGGGTAAAGACGAAAATTCCTCGCACACTAGGAACTGAGCATATTGTGAACTCCGGGTCAAGTTCGCCGTTTCGTAACTAACAGTTTATCTGCAACTAGTGCTATCGGTTCGTCCTCGACCATGAATTTTTCGACGCTTTTTTTCCTATTAGAAAAATATCGCCGACCTCTGCAACGAAACCCGACCTTCAGCGTCACGTATGAATTTTATTATTGACGCTCGAATTTCGCTCGGGCGGAAATCAATAATGTTGGATAAATCGGTCATGATCATCAGTGATAAATTTCACAAGGTACTTTAGTCCTCGAAAATCCAATCTATTTCAAATCAAAATTCTTCGAGTGATTTTGAAACGTTGGAACCTCTTCTGCAACGGTTTAGGATATGAAATACCCAAATCCTTCTTCTTTTCAGAAGTGGTGGCAGATCAAAAGTTGTTCCCAGTCAAAACTTTAGCTGTTTTCCCTATGGCATTTTTTGGGAATATGAACAAATCATTTTAACATGATTGCCAAAAAATTGATTTAATACTACATAAATGATAAATACCTTCCTACCTATGCACATTTCCGTAGGATTCGGGTTATAAAATGATGAGGTGTTAGAACAACATAAAATCAACTCTTTGATAGAACGATACGTACGTGGGGGTCATTACTAAAGCTTTTGAGAGGGAACTGCAGTCCTGGAACCCCCCCCCCCCACGTGCACTCGCGCAGACGAGTAAAAATACCGAAATTTCGGAATTCTTGGGTAGGATTTTTCCTGACATTTAGAAGCTAGTGGGGGTCTTGTAGATGGGAATTACGGTTCATGTTTCTGGCCAGTTTAGATTTTTAGACTGTAACTCGAAAGTTGTTCTTATTACATTAATTTGTTCTTATTACTTTAAGTACGAATAATGCCAAGTGTCAACAAAATATTATTACAAAGAAAATGGACAGTAATGCAGCATGGCTATAAGAGCAAATTTTCGAAGAAATAACTGACTTTATAACAAGTTTTATCTCCTTTTTTGCCAAGTAACTCCTCACTTTATAGATTTTTCAACGCTGAATACGATGGTGAAGTCAGAATTGCGATATCTCATTCAGTTATCAGATTACAGCAGTTGAACCGTTAAGAGCATCTCAAGTAACAACCGCGTTTCTTCGTCTTCAAAGTGCTCCAGTTGGAAAACGAAATAAGATATCGCAGTTCTGACTTCATCATCGTATTCAGCGTTAAAAAATCTTTAACAACGAGGTGTCACTTGTCAGACTTTTTCATCTTCGAAATTTATGGATAATTTTTCCTCTTAATCCCCCCCCCCACCATTAACGAACTTAGCCTTTCGATTGCCAAGATCTGCCAAATTCGAACTTTTTATCTCAATTCTACCGAGAGCTATCGTCTGCAATGACACATACAAATAAGTATATAAATAAATTATTTTTGGTGTCTTTTGGCAGTGAATTAAGGATGATCTGAAACGAATTTTGGTATACAATATTTTCGAAATTCAAGTTTAAAAAAAATTTGGACCGAGAACAATAGCTTCCATTTCTTTGCAAATTTGCTAAAACTGGCAAATATCAATTTTAGATGAACATGCAATACTGAGATAAATAAAAACAAAAAACAGGGTAATTTGCTAACAATAATATTGATAACGTTCCTGTCAACGGAATCCGATTTTTATACGTTCGCATCAATCAAAGGTTTATATCTTTTTGAACGTTTATATTCGACGAATGTAATTAAAAACACTCGATTCGACAATAATTTTCTCAAGAAGATTATTCTCTTTTGCGTTTGAATTAATTTCCAGAATGTAAATAGAATTTTTTATTGGCACAGAAAAATAAATCCAGGGTCTCACGGCAACTTCCCACATCGTCATTTTTGGCCAAAACGAGTTATGCATACCATTCGAAGCGTCTTCTCCCAGCGGATCGACCTAAGTATAAGTTAGGTACCTAAGTGAGGTAACACTAAATCTCACGATTTATTCTACTGAATTACTCAGTAAACCATAGTCATTGGCAGATGGTTTTTTGGCTCTGCTGAAAAGTTGCCGAAATGACGATGTGGGAAGTTGCCGTGAGACCCTCGAAATAGTGGATTTCAATTGAACCTCACAGTTCAATTATTTCATTTAAATCTAGTTATTAAGATTTCTAACTGTTTAAGATGTTTACATGTTGGAAAATAGATTGCTCGTTTTGAGAAGGTAAATCTACCTTGAATTTTAGTTTTTTGTGGCTTGAACCATTTTAACCGGTGGATCACACGGAAGAAAGTTATCCACTGAGTCAACTAATACTGAATACAACCAATCGTATTTTCCCAAGTACTAAATTATGTTACTGTAATTGTTACTGGTTGAACTCACTTAGGTTTCGATGTTCAATTCGGTCGAATGTGAAATGCTGCACGGTTCAACACTATTCCACACATTGCTCGAATGACACAGCAGTACGAAGGCTCTGCGGTCGTTCTAGAATTCCACCACTGGTAGCCTCCGAAAGAAACAGAAATTTCCAACTTCCAACGGTAAGAATTTCAATTCCGATTGGCTAATTTCACTTTCTATCGGTTTTGGTTTCCGCCGAGAATTAACAAACAATGACTCTTTGAAAATCAGCTTGCCACACTTGAGTGGCGGTGTCCCTAATTCCTACGGCTGCAAGGTTTACTACCTAGATTTCAATAAAATTTATAGTAGGTATTTAATAGAGTGTAGTTGTCTAAGAATCTGAATGAGAACGGTTCCAAAATTATCTGGCAAATCAGAGAATTTGTTAAATTCGTTCAGAAAAGCCGGAAATTAGGAATTTTTCAATATAAAATCAGCAGGAAATGAGAATTGGGATAACTCACGACTAGATATAGAGAAAAGTTTAATACGTTGGAAGGTATAAACTCGACCAATTTTTGTCACTCTGGTTTACTTCCTTCTGGTCATTTTCGACATAACTCAACCCTTCCTTGGAATGGAAATCAATACCCTGGGTAATTTTGATTTTTGTTTGTTAGGTACTAATTACGTAGGAACTTGAGAAATACGTCAGATGGAAGCCCAAGGCTGAGTGTAAGGTTATGGTATAATAAATGTGGCATACATTTGAAGTTGTTCAGTCCACCCGTTCCTTGTGTATGCCTTATCATGACGGGGTTATCGTTTCATTTATTTTGTCATCTCGTAGATGTACTCACGTGCAATCATTTCCATCGTTCAACCACTGGATGAGTCAATGCCGATCTGCCACTCATCTCCAGATAACATGGTTCACTCGGGCGCCTTCTGCCCTCCGATCAGCGACTGGAATCTTGACTTATGATTATAAAATGCGAATCTGACGTTCCTTCTCTGAAACGCATTACCAATAACACAGCCCCACAAAAAATTGAAGTAGGTAGGTACCTACGCCTTTCCAGCAATATGTTACCCGTAGTAATTTCGCCACCTGAGTTCAGACGGTTTGCTAATGGTCGCGAAATTGCGTTACGAAAATAGCGACATCCCCTCCCCCCCCTTATCTTCCATCCTAGAAAGCTGATATTTGAATGGTAGGTTCTATGGGGCATCTGAAATCTGACGACCGTGCACCTGATCAACTGTGTGCGCTCAGAGGCTGGCTATCTTCTGTCCAAGTCAACCTAGAAAGCTGATATTTGAATGGTAGGTTCTATGGGGCATATATATCTATAGATGCCCCAGATCTGAAATCTGAAGACATTGCACCTGATCAGCTGTGTGAGCTCAGAGGCTATCTTCTGTCCAAGTCAACCTAGAAAGCTGATATTTGATTGGTAGGTTCTATGGGGCATAGATGCCCCAGATCTGAAATCTGAAGACATGGCACCTGATCAACTGTGTGCGCTCAGAGGCTGGCTATCTTCTGTCCAAGTCAACCTAGAAAGCTGATATTTGAATGGTAGGTTCTATGGGGCATAGATGCCCCAGATCTGAAATCTGAAGACATTGCACCTGATCAGCTGTGTGAGCTCAGAGGCTATCTTCTGTCCAAGTCAACCTAGAAAGCTGATATTTGATTGGTAGGTTCTATGGGACGTCTGAAATCTGAAGACATTGCACCTGATCAGCTGTGTGAGCTCAGAGGCTATCTTCTGTCCAAGTCAACCTGGAAAGCTAATATTTGAATGGGTTCAATGGGGCATAAGAAATCTGAAGACATTGCACCTGATCAACTGACTGAGCTCAGAGGCTTGCTATCTTCTGAAAAATATACCTACAAATGTTTCCAATCTACAACTCTCTATTTTCAAAAAAATACACCTGCCTATATAGGTATATGTACCCTTTATAATATGATAAAATATACTTTGTACAAATTCAGAGCATTCCAACGAGTGTTGAACGATTGTTAAGGGATTGTTAATTCATGGAAACAGTTTTCCCTAAAGACGGGCATTTCGATACGTACGTATTCTTACAAGTCTGTAATATTTCCATTTTATCCTATTCGTTCCTTTAAATAACGTTTGAATGAGTGGCAAATACGATCTCCTAACGGTTGGCCGCTCTTACTTAGTATTGATAAGATTAGATTCCTCAGCCACTTCATTCGGCTGCTACTTATGTGATCTACTTGGTCTTCGGTCAAAATAGTGAATTAATAACCGACGTAATACTGGTTCTTATTTGTTCTTTTTTAGAATATCACCTTCGACATAAGAGGTAAAACTCTGAGCGACAAAAAATACCCGATCAGAAGTGTATTTCATCATTGTAAGGGTAATCGGGTTTTTAAGTAAATAATTACACTTACGTACCTCCCTCGAGGAGAATATTGGTTAAATTTATAAAGTGAATAATTTGAGGGGAGCCTGACTGGATTCGTTTTTATCGTTTTCAGGCACAAATATAGTGAGCTGGCACGCCCGCTTGCTTAGCTCGTACTTTGCCCACCGAGGCTTAAGTTCCTACGAACTTGTGTCTGGAGTCATTATTTTCACAGTTTAAAAATATCTAAGTGCGAATATAGGTACCTACACAAAATAATAAATAAATAAGTAAACGCACCACTTACACCAAACTCGAAAAAATAACTGGTGAATGTTTTGGTTTATTACCTACGAAAATGAAATGTTGGAATCGCCTAAGAAAAAAACATTTACCCCCACCACCTCAAAATTTGCTGGTTTACGTTTCAAGGTACGTAGATCCGAAAATCGAATTGAAAAAATCCCAGTTAGCGTTGTGCTTAAATTACAAAATTTGATTTTCGGGTTCGAACCAACCCGACAATAGAAGTGAAATGGAAAACTCAACAATCACAGGGTAGAATCTTGAAATTGAAAAAAATTTATTGTACATAGGACTAGTCCCTCATAGTGTACATCAAATGACTTAAGATTAATGACGTTATAAAAATACAATAAAATATAGAAAAAAAGAAGGAAGGACCCTTGTCCTACAACAAATGTTAAATATTCGTTGTGACAAATTTTGTCTTTGTTAGGCAGTTTTTTGTGACACTAAAACACTTTCACTATCACTCAGTAGTGACTCCATCAATTTTTTTTGTCTCCTCAACAAAAATATGCGCGTGAGTCATCGCACATCCTCGTTGAAAACAAAGCGCATCTTTTGTTTTGGGGGTTTCAGCTCATCGCCGTCTCTTTTCGGGGTCAAGGCCGTTAGTTTGGAACAGGCGAAACAATCGAATGGATTTCGATACGGTTCCACATCATTGTAACGTTCAAGGCGATGTTTTCCGTTGTATCTGTGCACAAGCCAGTATCTAATCATGCACGTTCTACCACGTTCACTGCGGGTCCCGTTTTTGACATTTTATGACTTTACTTTGCTAGTAGTTTCATTATGTCATAAACTCGAAAATGTAACGCGGGAATGAAACGCGGGACATGTAACGGAGTTTCTGATGATTTTCGCTTACAACCGATTCGTTGCTACGGAACTTTATCTTCGCCAGTTATCATCGTACAAAAATCGTTCACCACTCGTTGGATAGCTCTCGATTTACCTAACCATATTACGTTAACCACTGCGGAGTGCGTGGCCGACAAGCTGCGGTATGAGCGTGATTGCTTAAATAATTGTTTACACACAGGTGATCATTCTCAATAATTTATATTGTCAACACGAATGCAAGCTTCATATAAGTTTCTGATGGGAGGGGGCGCAAAGACATAAAATGTCCCTCGTGGTTGCGTACTTGTACGAAAGCTGTACCCACCGTTTGTGTTTTATGCTTATTAGTAGAGCAGTTCCATGTAAAACATGTATAACTTCCAAAACATGTAGAACAACAGACATGAAATTTCTTCTTGGGCCTGGCAAACGAGATCAGAGATGACTGACGCCTGATCTTACCTCCTAGTGGTATTTTTGATGTTGTAATAATATGACTGAAGGAATGAATTAAATAACTGAATTGACCTTATTAGCAAAGACTCTCAAAGATCTCCTAACCACTTCACAAACACAGTGCCCGTTTCAAAATCTCCCCTTGGAGCTATGGCGTGATGATCGTTTACCTTATTACTCGACTCATATCAACTCAATTCGCCGTTCAATTTATTTTTGGATGATCTTTGGTGACATTCATTATATTTTTTCCTGAACTTTGCACCATTTATTTAGTTTTTGGCAGAACTTTGCACCATTGGTTTTATTTTTTGCCGTAACTTTGTACCATCGATTTTGGCTGAATTTGCTGCCACTTATTTTGTTTTTTGGCTGATTCTTGTGTGATTAATTTTATTTTTGCCTGAACTTTGCATCTATTAGGTATTCTGTTTTCGGCTAATCTTTGTGCCATTGATTTTGTTATTGGCTGAAACTTGTGCCATTGATTTCGTTTTTGGCTGAACTTGACGCCATTTTATTTATTATGTTTTTGGCTCGTGCCATTGATTTTGGCTGAATTTTCTGCCACTCTTGTTTTGTGGCTGATTTTTGTGCCATTGGTTTTGTTTTTGGATGAAATTTGCCGCTGTTTATTTCGTTAATTTAATTTAGACTGATCATTGTTCCGTTAATTTTAACTTCGGCTGAATTTGTGCCTTTATTTTGGGATGATCTTTATGCCATTCATTTAATTTTGACTGAATTTTGTCTGGCAGATTTTTTTTGCCTGAAAAATAATTATTTTGGCTCGATTTTGCTGATTCACCAGTCATGGCTGGATGCTGTTGAGATGGTATGCTCGATATTTGTCTTGGATCTTTGATTGCTCATGCCCATGCCTCGTGGACATTGCGGATTTCAAAATTTGTGAGATGGTGAACCCATGAAGAAACGCCATTAATCTACAAGTATGCTTATAAAACATAATACTGTCTTGATGTAATTCTATGTGTAAAATGTTGTCACGACTTTATTTACGCTAGATCTAGATTGTCAGGCTTGGTTGAGTAGCGGTCCCGGCAGTTTGGTCGTCTCGCCATAGTTTGTGGTGTCTCTCACTACCCAGTGATGTGTAACTGAGGAGGGGGAAAACTAATAAACAACTCACAAGACTGATTTACTCTTACAAATAAATATTTTATTGTCGTTCGGGGCCTATTATACGTGTTGTTACCTCACAATAGTAATAATCAGCAATAATAATGGTTAATAATTACCTATATTGTACATGTAATGTATATGTAATGTTAGAATTACACTTCTCTTCAACCTAAAACATCAAGCTAAAATCACAAAGTACAGGAGGCTGTATACTACCCTAGCAGCTCGTCTGATCAAGAATCCCACGGTAAACTGGGAGGGTAACAAAACACAGAATAGTTACATACCATATATCTAATAGAGAAAACCGCCCAAACAGCATCTTTCAAAACACTTTATACACGTGAGTAGGCACCGTTCAATGAACAAATGATAACAAAAACAAGACAATCGCACTTTTTCCGTACCTACCTACTCTTAGTCCATCATTTTCAATAACAAATCTCTCAATGGGTGATGCCAACCATGTATGAGACGGTTACATTTTTACTAACAAGAGTTTGATAGCAAGAAAGTGTTAAGTAGATACCTACCTATAATGGTGAACATTTATTAATAGACAAGTGGAATGTAACTATGTCATCGTGATTATCGACTCCTCGAATTTCAAATAAAGATTTCTCTGATTTTGATAATTATCTGGGTATTTTCCCGGATTGCGGCAAGAGTCACTGCTCCTTCAAAGCAGTGGCGTAGAGAAGAGTGGGAGAAACCGCCGTTCGAGCCAACTTCCCTTCACACGGGTGTAAAGTCTGAACCCTACGTTATAACAAGATCTACCAGTTGACTCTGAATCTCTCTAAGAACTTGGAGCACTCAGGTCCAGAACACATGTTTCTTTATAGGTACCATAATGTTATGTACAGTATGATTAACGGTGGTGTGGTAATTTTTTATGAACAAACTGCGGTACTCTTAAGGCCTATTTCACATCATCAAGTTATATCCATACAGTGCTCCCCTCCCTGACGCCATGACATGTCACTTCGTTGATCGAAGTTCCCTATTCTGTTCAGTTCTGTGCAAACCACAATATGGACCTCGGTTACCATCCATCTGCTCGACATTTTCGTTAACCTCACAGCAAACTTCTCACCATGCTGCTCTGATCTTCGTTCTATCTTTGTACACCAACCCAAGGTTTGTCCCATATACAGTCCGACAGATGTAACCTGGCACATGGGACTGGTGAATTCGAAAGGGAAGAGGTACAGAAAACCCTTACTATTCCTAATCTCAGAACATTGACGCAAGCCGCTGAAGCGCGGCTAATAAGGGTCAGGGCCTGGTATTCAGCGATGTTTTCAGCCATGAGAGTATACACCTCGAGCTCGCACATGTTCCAGGTTACATCTATACGCCTGTAGTTGGTCGGGCCTGTACTGCTGCAATGATTAATTCGATTACAGTTTATACACAATAACAATTTAACTGTTGAAATTCATTGGGATTTACAAACCTACAATTGCAGGTTGTAGGTTGAACTCTTGTACTTCTTATCTTTGAAAATATCCCTGTAAATTTTGAATTGTAGTTTTATTGAACGGGCCCTGGTCGTCCTTTGCAGCCGAATCACAGTCTGAAGCGTCTGAAAGCTCTCATTGGCGTCTATGAGTCGCTGGACTCACTGTAGTAGAGGAAATAAGGGGTATCTGGCAAAGGTCAAAGTGGCCACAATTTTTAGAGAGAGATATTGGGCTAAATCTTTTAAAAGGCCCTGTCTCAAGCAAAAACGAAGCTTCAAGTCAATCAGTGAAGATGGAGAGGCTGCCTTGCCTGTTCGAACAAGAAAAAGAAAGAGCGAGAACCAGGTGTTTGAAGTTATATAACTAGGCCTAGGGACTTGAAACTTTCAGGGCTTTCTATTATCCACACCAATTTTAAGTTGATCGATCCAATCGGAGCCAAGATATGGATACCTGGAAAACGCGTTTCGTGACGTCCAGTAAACTCATGTTCTTCTCTTGTTTGCTTGGTGGGGTGATACCACATGCGCGTACCTACTGTTAGTTGAGTGTGATATTTCGTTGATCCGAGTAGAACCGCTAATCCGCTGTGTAGTTATTCCACTTCTGTAAAGGTGGGTTTAGACGTGAGAGTACTTTCAGCTTGTGCGTGAGAGTAAAATTCTCGCGACTTCACTAACGCCGAAGAACTTTCTGAGCCAACTCGCGCGAGTCAGAAAAGACTGTTTACTCGCGAGCTCAGTCTCGAGAGTGATTTCAGCTAGTTTTCAACCAGGCAGCATGTCGTCAACCCGAAAAAGAGAAGTTGCCGCAGCGGTGTTGGCTTTGTGCGTATCAAAAATAAAAACTGTTAAAAAAAAGAAAGAGGGTTAAGGAATGGATAGGGAGAAGAAATAATTTAGCCACCTACCACTTTTGAGTCCGCAAATCGGATCTTGATGACGCCCAGCAATTTAGGGATTTTTGTAGATTTTATCAAGTGATGTAGTTGAAATGCTGATTATGACTGATATATTATTAATGTGGTAGCACCATGAGTGGTTGCCAAGAGGCACCTTAGTTTTGTGTTGTAAACAAATAAAAGTTCAGTTAATGTTCACGATCCTCACGGATGTATTATTCTCATCGTACTATGTATTATTCCGCACCCCCCGGAATATAACGGAGTTGAGATCCTTCATGGGAATGGTGAATCAACTCGGGAGCTTCTCGTCCAGCATCAGCGCGGCAGCTGGTCCGTTGAGAGAGCTTCTGAGTACTAAGAATGAGTTTTTGTGGAGTTCAATCCATGGAAAAGCGTTCGAATCTGTGAAAGAGATGTTGATGGAGCCCCCCATTTTGACACATTTCGAACTGGGCCGCAAAACTGCAATTCATGTTGATGCTTCCCGTACCAATGGTCTTGGATACGCTTTACTTCAAGAACATGATGGACGATGGAAGATGATACAGTGTGGGTCCCGATTTCTCACAAATACAGAGATGGGGTATGCTATGATCGAAATAGAGATGTTAGGCATAGTGTGGGCCGTGTGGAAATGTAAGATTTATCTTCGAGGACTACATTATTTCACAATTGTCAACGACCACAAACCCCTCCTTTCGATCATAAACAAACAAACTGTAGATGAAATTGACAATCCAAGGCTACAACGCCTGAAGGAGAAGTTAACTGGATTCAATTGTGAAATGGAATGGAGAGAAGGGAAAAAGCACTTGGTCCCAGACTGCTTTTCTCGTGCTCCAGTGTCCACTCCAAAAGAAGACGACCTACTGGCAGAAATCGACGGTCCTCTTGCACTCCGGATATCTACGGTGTACGAGGTGGAATTACAAGATCCCTCATTAACGACCTTAATGGAGCTGGCAGAAACCGACATTGAATACCAGGCCCTGAAGAAACAGATCGAAGAAGGGTTCCCATCCAATAAGACAGCCCTCCATGCCGATTTACTTCCATACTGGGGTGTGAGACATTCCTTGACAATTGTGGACGGCATGATTTTAAAGGGGTGCCAGCTTGTGATCCCTAAAACAGCGCGCAAAGAAGTATTGAATCAACTTCATATGTCACACCAAGGGATTGAAAAGACGAAACGGAGAGCTCGCCAAACGGTTCACTGGCCATCCATCATAAGTGACATAAAAAACATGGTAGAGGCCTGCAATTTGTGTCAAGAATCACGGCCATCTCTCCCAAAAGAAACCATGATTTATGACCCGGTACCAAACCGACCATTCGTAGACGTATCCATGGATTTGTTTACGACAGGAGGAAAAAATTTTATGGTATATGTTGACAGGCTTTCGGGGTGGCCGGTTGTCTGCCAATTCGGAACAAGATGCCCCGATAGTAAAATAATTATAGCTAGCATGCGCAAAATATTTTCAGATACAGGAGTGCCTATCCGGATCAGATGCGACGGTGGTCCACAATTTTCCTCTTTCACATTCAAGCAATTCCTGAGGAAATGGAATGTGACCTTATCACCATCCTCACCATTCTTCCCCCAGAGCAATGGCCACGCTGAGGCCGGGGTGAAGGTCATGAAGGCGCTGATTGTCAAGTGCATGAAAGGAGGTGTCCTGGACGAGGAAGCGTATCATGCAGGGCTTCTAGAGTTCAGGAACACGCCAACATCCAACAGACGGTCACCATCCGAAATCCTATTTGGACATCCCCTGAGATCCCTCGTGCCAGCTCACTACAAATCATTCTCCAAAGAGTGGCAAAAGGCATCGGACACCTTGGATCGCGACATCGCCCACCAGAAGGCGAAGGCGGCAAGTAAATACAACAAGAACGCCCGAGACCTAACTCCCCTTCAAGTCGGCAGCTATGTACGGCTACAAAATCCCATCACGAAGAAATGGGATGCTGGCGGCGTAATCGTCGACAGAGGCCCATATCGGAAGTATGTGGTCAAGGGTGATAGCGGAAGGTTGTACATCAGAAACCGGCGGTATCTGAAGAGGAGCGAGGGGGGAGGGGATAATAGGGGAGATGTGGTAGCACCATGAGTGGTTGCCAAGAGGCACCTTAGTTTTGTGTTGTAAACAAATAAAAGTTCAGTTAATGTTCACGATCCTCACGGATGTATTATTCTCATCGTACTTAGATCAGAACAATTAATGACTGATTATTTTTTGAAACAGCACGGCTATTAGAGCTAATTTTCGAAGAAATATCGCTATTTCGTCATATAGCGCCTAGATCTTTCAGAAAATTCATTTTCGGCCAATGTTTTCCCAACATGATACCATACAAATTTTGGAAACATGACAATTGAAGTCTGTTGCAATCTTCTCCATGACAACAGTTTTCTTCGTCCTATCCCTATTATCGCGGTTTTGGATTTCCCAAAGGGAACGGGAAGGATTCATAGGGCTGAATCAGTTGACAGACCTCCTCGTGGGTCCACTTTTTATTAATGGGTTTGGCTATTTACTCTCAGACTACTTGCAGAAAGACAAAACTGGTGTGAATTGTCGAGAGCACTCGCGGGGAGCAGAGGAAAACGGTTTACACTGATAAGGACGATGCAACATCGCTCCTCTCAGAGAGCTTCTGTGGAGGAATTGGTAACACCCCACAGACATTTTGTTGTTGGCTAACCTGCTGAGAAGCCTGGGAGTCAAGTTCTAGAACGTTCTTCCATGCAGTTCGATTATGTGCGCTTCGTCATCAGTAAATTCACTCAAATTGATTGCGTTTTATTATTTCTTGATCCTCTGCTCCAAATTCAGAGCTCCCCACTCGACGGACTTAACACTTGCGAGTCCTGTGTCGAGAGTCCATTCGGCCCTCGCGAGAGGAGAAAACTCTCACGTCTAAACCCACCTTAAGCCGTAAATAATATCGCAACCTAAACGTGTACCTGCATAATGTGTTAAAACGTGTACAATACCCTAAAAGCTGAATAACTTAGCGATGTACGATACGTGGTTCCGAAAGAGTTTGGAGGAAGGTTAAAACTACTGTTACCTTCGCCTTCTCAGGTATGTCAGGTTATCTTCATTAGCCCCAGTGCCAGACGCCCCTTATTTCCCCTGCTCACGGATATAACCCGATGGTGTGAAATAGTCCTCATCTATGACGTCACGATTTCTCAGGGGGTAAAGTGGCAGCTCTCCAGTTCCCCAGAGGTCTAAGTTATCAGCTACTACCGGAAATATAACCCTGGTATCAAGATAGTTGATGGCACTAACCATTTACTTTACACCCACGCTGGCCCCCTTCCCCAGGGAACCATGACGTCACAGTAGTTCACGAAAAACAACTCAACGAAGAGCGCACCAATAGTTGTAGGATGAGTTTTACTTATTTACTTACTATAAACAGCCTGCACACATTCCATACCAGCGAACAAGAAGGAATTATCGAAGTTCCCATTTCATAACTCGTGTAAAAGTAAATAGGTACCCAAGACTCCTAGACAAAGTCACTGAATTATCCCCTTAATTAACAAGTAACAAGGTACCTACATTATTTGAATCATTTTACTTCACTAGTCAACACGTAGAAATTTATCATACATCGTAGCTTTTTCTGTACCAACCTTCAACAAACATTGGATACCCAATATCAAGTTCAGTAAGACAGCAAATAACAACTTGTCGTTCCCTCCCTTTTACCGTTTTCTTCAAAAATTATTACTATTATACGAAAGTGGTAATTATTACCAATGTTTTTATTGCACCGGTTTGAGAAAATGAAAACAATTAAATCAACCCCAAAAAATTATTTACAGTTTCGACAAAGAAATTGATTTAGATAATGTTTTAAGGGAGGTATTACAAATTTGTAACGTGAGTAAATACTAATTCTTGACACAAAATTTTCGAGGAGTCAATAGTTCAAAGAGCGACAACAAAATAAAAAAAAAGGAGACAATTTTTCCTCTAAAGCCCCCACTGACTAGCGTTCGACCTAGAGTTTCATTTTTCCTCCGGAAAACGAGACTTACAAACAGAAAAAAAAACACGTTCAAAAAGAATGAAAAATAGGTATAACCACTATATATCAAGGCCTATAAAATAAATATTTTCACTCTATTTAGCATTTTTTACAAGTTGCAAAAACTTAGGCGTGACCAACAAAAATACCAAGTTTTTCCTATACATGGCACGGTATCTAGAAAGCAATAATAATAATATAAAAATAAGAGAGGAAACAGTAAGACAAATTATACGATATGCTTACGTTGACGTTTAACAATAGACGATCAACACAGTTCAATACGATAGAGGATATACCTAATTCGGTGGAACAAGTTGAAATAACTGGTGGTGGTTCGTGTCTGCTACATGACAGATGGGGTAGGGGATGATGGGGTCGGTTTAAACCTCAAAACTAATTGTGAGCAAGTTGAATGTAATGAATCGCCTGTTAAGATCTCTCAAGGTCTAATTCACTTTTTGGGCCAAAATGAGTCTCTCGCCCAACTAATTAGATTGGGCCGTACGACCAATAGATGTCGCGTAAATCGAAAAAAACCTCTACAAGGTCTACCTTTTTCTTAATATCCACAAGGGCTATATTGAAACCTTAATTCACAACGGGAACATGTACAAATACGCCATTTCGAGATAAGTGCAATTGAAGTTTAAGAACTAGGGTAATGTACAAAAGAAATCTTCAATCCTACCTGAAGCTTCATCTATCTTACAGCTACAAACCAAGAGAAGGCTTTTTAATTATGAATTAGTTGATATTCCGTTCCAATAAAATAATATGATAATAAATGAGACAATACTAGTCCCAAGGATATATCGTTGTTCAAGAAGCAACACAGCCTAACCCACAATTTGGACAGAATGAAGTTGATACACTTTCTCATTTCCAAATTTGCTGGATAACGTGGCTCGATATACAGGTAGGAAACTCTTAAAATCGTAATAATGTCAAGAAAACACCTGAAGCAAATCCACCGATTCCACTATTTCTTAAGCGAACATCTCGTAACCCTCACTATTTTTCGATCGGAGCATTCATTCATCTTAAATCTTGAATGGTTACTTCTGAGGAGCATACAGTAAACTAAAAATAGTCATTTTAGTGTGGAATTACTAGTAGTTTTGTAATAAAGCAGTATTTTATCTCTCTTGAAAAGTTGGGAAACATGGGTGTTGCTTCTTAAGCGACGATATTCCGATTGCGCGCGTAATGTGGTGGACATATTCCTTCTGAGAAAATCGGATCACGGACAAATCAGGTTTGTCATCTTCCTGAAAACACGCTAACACCTTTTAATTCAGAAAGAAATAAGAAATTATTTGAACTTTGGGAAATTGGTCCAGGAAGTCTTTTATTTCCCTTATCGTCGATTGAGATGTTGCAATGGGAGCTGGCTTGCCAATCCTACGGTCTTTTCCACCATAGCCACCACTTGAATTCATACATTTCACACTATTTCGTACGAATTTTTTTGAGACACCAAAAGCATTGCAGATAAATTTGAGGCAAACGCGATTTGGCTCCCTTGTGACACCACACCAGAATCTGATAGTACACTGCTTACGGTTTCATCAAAACTCGCGTCTGTTTTCTTGTGGACTCTGTCTCAATTCCTTTTTCTCACTGACAAAATCATTAGGACAAAGCACTACTTCCTGTAAATTTGGAACCAACTGGAACTGCAGTGTGCAAGTGAAATAGTTTTGTTTGTGGACATATTCCTCGACAGATTTTCTCATTCTTAGACCTTTTCTCGCTTAGGAAGGGCAAAGACCCCTTATTCGGAAGAAGGGCATTGGCGAGACGATTGACGATTCCATTGGTGCCACAACCTCAAAATCGATTTTTGGACACATTCCTTTTGTGAATTAAGGTATCGATATCGTAATAGCGCAGGTAAAATAGCTTGTGATTTTGAAACTGTGTGAATTTAACGTAATAATTATATTTATTATATTAATAGCGTCATTAATTTCAAATGTAATTTGTATAATATATTAAAGTGGGGAACCATTTAAAATAGTTTGCCACAAGAGCCATCTCAAGAAAATTTAAAAAAAAAAAAAACACTAGGGACTATACGAATTTTAGTTATTTTGGTATGTTCAACTGAAAAACTTCATTGCAGAAAACCCAAGAAAGCGGCGGAAACATTGATGGCAAAAACGTTTTTTGGCTCACCGGAAAATTCGGGAAAAGTGAGTTAGGCCTTGTGGGATCATAACAGACGAAATTATAATGAACAGACACTAATAAACAGAAATTTATAATAAACAGAAACTCTTTGAATTCTTAAGTGGGTACCTACTTGGCCAATGAAAAAACACCGAAGTCGCCAATTTTTGCGGGTTATAATATTATTGTTAAGAATATAGTAATTATAATATATTCAGTCCTACTTCAAATACAAAACGGAATTTTCTCTATTTTGACGTTCTTAGTCAATCCACTGTCTTCTTGTGGAGAGAGTGGGAAGCTTGAGTACTGTGAATGTGTGGAGGGAAAACGCCGAAACCCCACAATGTTTCACTCTGTTTCAAACTGCTTTAGTATTGAGGGGCGCTTGCCCTTGGGTATTGGAGAAGGGGGTTGGCCAGTACCGGGTGTCGTCTACAGAAGCGTTGCCACATCTTGGGAAAGTGACAAGGGCTGCTTCAGTGTCCCTTGATCAACAGAGCAACAGTATGGTAACAGTGACCGATCGGCCCAATACTAAAGCTGTTTGAAACGGACTATAATGGAACACCATAGCCAATTAGGAAAGTCAAACAGCAAGTTAAAACTAGCAGTCAGTGGGGCAGCTAGACAAAAGAGGGGAATCACACATTTTTCGATACTAATCATCGAATTTCTCTCCACTCTAAAACCACTCATGATAATGAGGGCATGCCATTTTGATTGTATCTATCAATGGTACGCTCCCATTACCACAATACAAAACTCGACTATGTGAACTACAGGTACTACTCGTGCTTTGTAACGAAATTCAGTGGCCCTCCTCTCAATCATCAGAGTCATTTTCCAAAGTAAACACTATTGTTCAGGTTGAGACCTTCAATTCCAACTAATCGCATTCAGATGGTGAACACTATCAACCACTAGTGTGTTTACCGTAGGTACCATAAGTACTTCTAGACATTAGCTGAATTGTATTGGAATGCCTAATAACAGCAGTAATAATATTTTATTATACTCATAACGAGTTAACACTGTACCAAATGCAAATTAAGATCGACCTCGAATCAGTTCAGTCTAGATTTCTCTATCCCCATTTCACACGATATTTCAACTTGTACCATCTCTGGTCATACGTATACACCGAATAAAATTTGATAGTATGGTATACAACCAATAGATGCTCAAAGGCTCCATATTTGTTCACTACCTATTTAGTATAATTTCGAAGGGTTGCCATATTAACTATTTTGGCAAATGCAATAAATTAATTTAGATAGTTAATATAGACATTGAGCTCTTCACAGACATTGACACTAAGTTAGTGTTCAAAACCACGATTGTATCATCAATCGGTGGATGTCATCACTACAGAGATCAGCAAAAACGTAACACAAATGAATGAAGATCATTGCTTGACGCACAGCCTACGTCACCGGGGTCCCAGTTGGCCTATTGTTGTTGTTGTTGTTATTATTGTTGTTATTGTTGTTGCTTGCGGATGCAGCCTCGCCGGTGTGACTGGAGCAGTAGAACTTTTTGTGCGCGATGAAAGTGGAAAGGTACGTGAAGGAGATGTCACAGGACTCACAGTACCTCGGACCGCTGCCAGCTTTGTTGTTGTTGATAGTGGCCGATGTTGTCAGGTCCTCAGTTACATCCTTACCTTCAACTGGGCTCACCGTCAGGCCGTTTTCCTCATCTTCTACTTTCACATTTTCTTCCTTTACAGTGACGTCCTCTACTTCTATGTACTCCTCGTCTTCCAACTGTTGACTGGATTCACCATCAGCAGCTTCGTCTTCCCCCTGATCGACTTCTTCTTGTTTAATTTTAATCGAATCGCTGGGAGCACCGTTGCATGGGGTCTTGGAGCCACTGCTACCTGATGGCGGCCTCATTTCTTTCTGGGTCCCTACCACATCTTCCTCTAAGATGATAGATGGCTCCATTAGGTTAGTACTACCGCTGTCTTCCACTATACAAGTAATGTAGTTCTCCTCCTGGAACACAAAATAAATTATTTAGCCTCAACAAATTAATTTCATAACCCAAATAAAATATTAAATACAAGATACAATTCTGAGTAATTTGATTTAAAAAAAAAAAAAAAACCAACTGGATCAATGGCACAAGTCCTTGTTAACACTCAAGTATAGGAGTGGAAAATTTAATCAGCTCCTAACAGTATGGCAACAGTGTCCGCCCCACCAACCCTATAGTCCGCTCGCCTCAATACTAATGCAGTTTGAAACAGACTATAGTGTCATCTCCCTCACAATCGTTCTTCTTCTACCATATTTCATAAGGTTTATTTTAATAGTATTTGCAAATGTATCTTTCGTGGACCAGGTGGGGTGTACAGCTACCCCAGGCGCACCATTTTTGTTCTGCGCAAGCGTTGGCAACGTTTATGAACGAGTGGCCTTGGGTAACTTTCCTTCCAGTTGTGCTCCACCCAACGCCCCGAGCAGATCCTCTCCTGAGGTACGTTCACTCTTTTTTTTTAGGTTCTCCTAAAAAACCTTGTTGGGGTATGTATATACCCCACCTGGTATTTAGTGTATATCAGTTTTTTACATCATTTGGGTTTGAAAACGTGAAATTGACACTGGTATTGTTAGACTGGTATGCCCTAAATTGGGAAAAATATTTTCATTGGGGAGGAGCAGTTTCGGGCGGAGATGAGAAGGCAAGAGGAAGATGAAGAAGATAGAATAGTAGCTGATTTTGTTCTCAATTACTCACAGTAGGGAAGTTATAAAATTAGCTACCTACCTACCTAGCCCTAGTGTTTCATAAGTTTTTCAATATTTATTTTTCGAGTTCAAGTTTAAAACGTTTCCAAAATACGAGTACATTGGTATATTGGGGTAAACTTCTAAATGATTTTATGTTTCGCGTTCATGTTTATAAATTGTAATTAAGAACAGTCATGGGAAGACCCGTTTCGAAAATCAAAAATTGATCAAAAATCCAGTTGTTCCTGACAGTGCGTATCTACCATTTTGTCAAAAGACCGAAGTGCGCAGGTCGTCCGAACCTTTGATTTGAAAAGTAATTTGAACGTAATATTATTTTCATTGAACAGTGAGAACGTACATTGACTTCAGCCGGCCTCTTATCGAAGTGCATTCGTATATGAGTTCTCATTCCTCGTAGTGTGTTTCCTTTGTATCGACATATCGTACAGAGGAAGGCCTTCACTCCACTATGCGTGTCCATATGCTTCTGAGCTGCACTTGCTGTTGGGCTTGTTACTGGGCAACAGGGGCATTTCCATCCAACGGAGGCACCGCTACAATGGTGTTCGCCTACTATTGCCATCTAAAAACACACACCACAAAATCAATTATATAATGCAGTTCCTAACAAAAACAAAAATACTACAAACCAAAATACATAAGAAGAATTGACTTTTCTTTGAACCTAACATATTTGCTAATGGCAAGTACCAGATTGCTTTGATCCTTGAAACTCAAAGTCCAAATATATACAAATGATGAATTGATCAAATGAGTTCAACTAACCAAGTTATAAGGAACTAGCCATGATGGAAAACTCATTTTACCTTACATTTGTTGCATCTCCTGGGTTTTTCAGGCTCGTTAGGATTCCTCTTGGGACAATAGTACGTCTGGTGGGCAGTGAGATTGTCATATGATGTGAACTTGATGCCGCAGGCCGCACAGATGAATTGATACATAGTAGGTTTGGACGTCGATGGAATGTTATTTAGAGTGCCAGTAGGACTTTTTGATTTAGACTCCTTAGGAGGCGTGATTGGGGGTGGGGAAATCCCGTCCATTGGGCTGGGGGTCTTCTCGTCTTGACTAGAATCCACTGTTGCCAATTTTCTCGCAGAGCAGTAATGCTTCTTATGAGCAATGTAGTTCTCATGCTTGTAGAACACTATATTACATTCCTGGCACTTGGAGTCACCCTGCTTGACAAGCACCTGAGGAGGTGGTGGTACGACTGGAGCAGGTGGTGGCAGTTCAGCTTGGTTAGAAGCTGCTGCTAAGCGTAGAGCCATTTCTGACGTCAGGAGAATACTTGCTTGGTTGAGGAACTCTACGGGTGACCTTCCAGGCAGAGAAATGGGATGCGGGGATATACCTGCTGCAGGAGGTATCAGCCCTTGTATTGCCGGCATGGTCTTAGTTTTAGCAAATCTCGCATTGTACATTGCTGTCAAGTGTGGGATGAATTCGGGTGGGAAGGGGAGATTTTGAAGTTCTGACTTCATCTGCATATTATCCATTTGGCTCTGAGCCGAAACAGCTGCCAGTAACAGACTTTGGAGGTTGATGTTGCTGTTGTCTTTATTATGGTGAGATTGACCTTCAGGCGTTAGCAGATCTGGTCTTGAGGCCTTACTCGATATGCCATTTGGCGTTCTTCGTGGTGATTTAATTTGAGGAGCAGGAGAAACGATGGAAGACTTGGGGCTAGGACTATTGCTATGGGCTGATTCACTTTGGTGCCTTTTAGTATCAAATCGTCGAGAAGTTGAGTGTGACGATGAAGCTGGAGATAAAGGAGCAGGAGATGGAGAAGAACATGTAGAGGATGTTGAAAGCATCAAAGGTATGGAAGGAGCACATATTATATCTTCATGTTCAGGCGACATAGCAGCTCTTTGGTTGTTCATCATTTGCCTGTTTTCTTTCTCGTCTTCACTCATGTCGACAACTACCACCACCTCCTTCTCTGCACTTTTTCGACAGCTAAGGTCAAGAGGCGACCCACTTGATTGGTCACTATTCTTTGGTTTTTCTGTAACAGGTTTCAACGGCTGCAACAGAAAAATGAATGACCTCTTAGCTCAAATATGAATACACAATTAAAAGGTTGACTCGAGTACCTACTTAGTAGTGACTGAAAGTGTGGAGGGTTAAGCAGACCAATGCCAGCAATATAATACATGGAGGGGGTACACGTGATCATCGATATCTACAAACAATTAATAATGTCTCCGTACAAATGTGGTGTGGCACCACTGAGTTTCAAAATAGTGGGGTGAACAGAACGATTTGTATGGTTGTATGGATTGTATGGGCCAGATCAAATAGGTATTAAATCTGGAGGTTAAAATAAACAAAGTAGAAGTCAGTATTGAGCAGGAACTAAAAATCGTAACCCCTCCCATCATCGGGGGATTTTGGAAAAGGAAATGCAGAACAACTTGGAATTTTCAAATTAGGACCCTCATTTTGGTTTATTATCTTCGACAAGAATCGACCAAGAAAAATTCGATTGCTCATTTGGATTTACGAGACATATCCTGAAATACAATTACTTGGCTTACCCAAGTTTTTTCTTGTGAATTCAGGTGTTGCACATGGTTCTCACCCTTCAACCCTTAATATGATTATAACATCTGATCATGGATATCAAGTAACTTGTATTGTGATCACACAACTTTGGTGTGAATAGAAATTAGCTTAAGGAGCCCCTCAGCTGATCCGGGGCCTGGACAGCCTCAAGTTTAAGTCCTAAGGAGGCTACATACCAAATTACATCGTCAAAGAGTGAATAGCATTGAAATAATTTCAATGCTATTCACTCTTTGACGATGTAATCAGGACTTACACTTTAAGCAGCCGAGTGGCTCCTAAAGATAATAATTATAATAATTATCTTTAGGAGCCACTCGGCTGCTTAAAGTGTAAGTCCTGAGGAGGCTACATGCCAAATTTCAAGTCTCTACCACCACGGGAATTCCGCCAAATAACATCACATTTGTTTGTATCACGCAACGTTTTACCAGCCATAAGACATATTATGTCTTATGGCTGGTATATTATGTAAGGAATGGTTTGCTGAGTTACCCCTGTTCCCGGGGAGGTTAGGCGATTATGCCCACCCAGAGGGCAGTTCTGGTCAGCATTCACAGACCTGTGTATCCTCCAAGGGGTCGAACCAAAACTTTGGGCAAGAGGCACTCAGCAAACCATCACACTCCCACCTTCAAACAACACCTGGTATGCCAGGTCGTTGTTGATAGAAAAAAAGGTGGACTGAAAGTAGTATGGAGTTCCGATCCAGGAAGAACAACTGGAAAACTCCAAGGTATGGAGAACTATGCTCCTACAAGCAGGGTTATTGGCAGGGACGTAATAGAAATATAGAAATAAGAAAATAATGCCAATATAAATGCTTATACGCAAATGGGTATGACCCCTATATAGGAGTTACCCCCGTAACCGGCGGATTAGGCAATTATGCCCACCCAGAGGGGATTCCTGGTCAGCATTCACAAACCTGGGTATCCTCCAAGCGGTCGAACCAAAACTTCGGGAAGCAAGAAGCACTCAGCAAACCATCATACATATCCATGTCGAAAAAAAGATTGATGATTGTGATCATAGGTTAGTTTTTGTTTGTGGTCAGAATACTGATTGTGTTCTATCTTTCATGCAGTATCGTGTCATAAAAACGTTAGATAGTTACCTGCTGCGATGGAGAATGAAATGGTAGAACAGGGCGTGTAGGTTTTTCAGCAAGCGGCCGGGGCGGTGGTAATGCAGTGGCCATGGGCTGCAACGTCCCATCTGGCAGGAGGAAATACGCGGTGTCCGGTGGATGGAGGCCGCTGCTTGGGGCCGGCAGGATGCTGGCACTTTGGATCAGGGAGTAAGGAACTATGAGGATCGGATTGGTTGGCAGAGCCAAGAACGGTTGAGGCTGGTCCGTCAGAAGACGGCTAACAGGGCTTCCAGCTCCACCACTTGGCGAGCTCGGCCTCATCTCTCCCGATGATTCTGGACTTTGAGCACCTTTGCCTTTCACAACATGTCTTGTGCTGCAGTAGTGCAATTTATGTGCCCTGTCAAAAAATGATAAGATGAATGATATATTTATATTAGGTGTAAACCTAGTAAAAGGATTAGGCTTCAGAGATTGATAAGTCACACGCAAGTATGTAATGGAACTCAGTTCTCTAGTTTTCCAGCAAAAACGTGGATTTGCCTACTTCTACAATAAACGCGACTGTTCTATTTAAAAAAAAATTAAATTATTCCCGATAATTCAAGGGCATACCTGAATGTTTTGCTGGACGAAAAACGAATGTCACAATCTTGGCAGTAGCGATCAACTGATGGCTGAGGGGAAGAACTCAGCTCGCTGGCTCCAGGTGACGAACTATGCATCCTCATATGTCTATTCAAGCTCACCTGTGAAGCAAACAAATACGGCGAGATGGATTACTGAATATGGGCTATAGATAACCAACCTATTTTTATATTATTATCAAAAATTCAATTCAAAATAGCATTATTCACCAAAAACATAGACACATGTAGGCTACAATGAAAATGGGACGAGGACGAAGGAGTGGAATTTGTTATCACACAAATCAGAACGAATTCTGATCCTTATCAGACAGCTAATTACCGCAATGCTGGCATGGGGTAGTTCTAGAAGGTCCTATTCGTCTCCAAAACATGTGCGGTAGGCATTGTCCCAACAGAAGTGAAGACGGGAGAAAAGCCACTACGAGTTGTACAAGTGTCCCAGGCTTGGTGAGCTCTTTTGAGAACTCGGGTGAGTTGAACTCGAATGACAAGTCCACGTAATCAAACATGAGCCCCATTCTATTGGATTCAATTCCAAAGCTATTGGATCCCTGTAAACCCAAAAGGCGCTAGGACCAGCCGTTATACCCTCAGAAGTACTCGAAATAGCAACAACTGCTATTGAGGATGCGTATTTTATGCCTCTTACCAGGAATTTTCAGCAAGCAATGGAAAAAAGTCCGCATAGTGTTCTTGGACAAAGGGAAACCCAAATTCCTCCTACCCCGCTTACTGCCAGCAATACATGAAGAAGCAATCTGTCCCCTGTGCAGTATAGATTTCAAAACGGGCGTTCTACAGCTGATGCCCTGGTGGGTGTGGTTGCGACCCTGAGAAAAACGCAGGTGGGTAGCAGATACCCACTGAGCGTGGCGATGCTGTTGATCCTTCAACTCAGCAAGTTGGTTAGACATGCTGGAGTCACTGCATAATACGTTCAAGGTGCCTCCATACCTGCTTAACGTTATCGATATCTTTAATATTTAGGACCGCTCAGGTGGTGCGGATAAAGCAAATAAGATTGGGAGCTGCTCAGAAATCACAGTATTGCAATTTGGTCTTCCAAACGTCCACGCTGGCATCTTATCATATGGACACCTTACCGGCGGCGAAAGGACATGAATTTGCGCTTACCCACAGGAGGGCAGATCCTAGAGTCAATTATACATGGATAATGCAAGTAGTCCACCCAGTCTGGTTCCTCTAAACATCCAACCGGCTACTGTGTCCCTTCATCGGTGAATATTCTGTCATTCTGGCACCTTTCCTAATGAGTGCATGCGGTTTTGAAGAGCCCTTACCTGCCGCTCATTCTGGCTATACTAAACATCCCTGTCCACTCCCAAACACCTGTTAGGTGCATCAAATGGACACCGTACCATTGCTTTCTCGGTGAGCATAAGAATGGATTGGGTCTGTGAAGGAAACATGGGCTCGCGCCTACCCTAGAGAGTTTACAAGCGATGTTACAGTGTACAAAGCGACAAAACGAACTTACCTTTTTGTCTGCACTGTAGGAACAATGTGGGCACTTGTACTGTTTGCCTGTTCTCGCTGCCTTTCCGGATGGCTCACTACTACTCTCTCCACCGCTCGTTTCCTCCTTTTCCACTGTGCTTTTAGCTTCTTCGCTTTCACTCTCTGCACCTCCTCCAGCAAAGACTGCAAGAAAAATAAAATATAAGATGTATCAAGCAAAAGAGAGATGGAGATGTCATTATAACATTATGTAATTTTTTAATGTTTGTATAAATAACTCTTCTGTCCACAATCTACATCATTTATAAGAAAATTGTTTATTGATAAGAACAAACAATTGTAGATAGCTGAAATATTGAGATTAGGCCTCTAGATAGTCATATTTAAAGGGTGGGAGGGGAAATTTTCTTTGTTTGGTTGTTCACATTAAAAATGATAACTCGAATAACAGGAGAGCTACTTTTTTTGGTGAATTTCTGAGATTCCAATTAATCTTTAGCAACAGAGCCAAATCTCAAAGCAGAATCATCCCAGAAATAACAAGAAATTGCATTAAAAACTGTTTGATATACATATCAGTTGTATAAAGTTGTATATCAGTTGTATATCAGTTGATGACATGTCAGTTGTACAAAGTTCATTTTCCATGTTCAAGTACAAGGTTCATTGTATACTGAGCCTTGATAGACCCATGATAGATTCTAATTCCTTTCGTAGTATTTTTCCAATACCCTATTCATTCAACCATCCCCCACAAAATGGATACTTTGAACATGAGAAATAAAAATTGAGAAAGTTTTTCCTTTCAAGTTTTTAGACGCAAAATTACAGTCGGAACAGTAAGTAAATTATTAGATGTTTACCTCTTGGAAGGGCGTGCATCCTGTGAGAGCAGTAATAAGTCTGATGTGCTTCGAGGGTGCTGAGAGAACTGAACCTGATGCCGCAGGGACCGCAAAAGTAGACTGAGGGCCCTGATACCGGAAAGAAAAATCTACATTGAATCCTGATTATTTCAAATATGTATATAATATGTACATATTGACCCAAAATCCATATCTCCTAATTCTTCCATATTGTTGTGGAATTGTATGGGTGTAAGGATGGGCACGGTATTGCTGAACCCACGAAAAGTACGTGGCCTGGCTTACGTTTGCTTCAAACGTGAAATAATTAGCTTACAGGGTGGTTTCAGAAGACGAGGGTCCACCAGTAGTGGAAGGGGTTGTGTAGAGGCATTCAGTTGGGACTCAGCAACAAATCTCTAGGGTGGAAGTAACGATAGACGGAGACGATCGCATCAGGTGGATTGTGAAGGAGCTCTTGGTCAAAGGCCGCGGTGGTAAATGGTGAGCTAGGCGACGCTCTAGGGGATTCTGCGATGCTGGAAGTGTGGGCTGTTGGGCCATTTTCAGCGACATTGTGGGAGAATACAGCAACAGGAAAACTGAATGCCACCAGTTTCCAGGTACAAAGGCTGGGGGCATGGCGACGACCATAGTCAGCACTGTTCAGGGGTTTTCGAGGGCCTAGGGATCCATTTGTGTTCCCAGTATTTTGCACGTGCATTATCATGGAAGGGAGCATTGATAAGAGGGCTCGCCAGCGCAACAGTGGCCCCTTCAGAGCCCTTCAGTCAAGGGGGCATCTCTGTGCACGGTTAGCAGTGACACAATAGGAGTGAGAGGCAATGGTGCAGGTGAAGATGGACATGATGAATACCAGGCCTAGGTATCATGAATGCTTGGTCGCAGAGATACAGGAGCCGTGCATAGTTGGCATAGACTTTCTGCAGTCATACCACTGTGTGATTGATGCAGGAACCCAGGTGTTCAAGATTGGAAGATCTCAAAGGGAGGAAGGACTGGTACTAGCTATCCATTCACACCGTCAACGATGAGGAAGCGCAACAGGGTTTTTACAGTCTCCTGTGCCACAGCTCCAATGTTTTGCAGTGACAAATGAGGCATTCGGGAAATGCACAATTGGGACACACTCTATTGCTAACCCCATCAAGCAAACCTCAAGACGAGTCAACCCATCCCAGCAAGATACTGTTGCACACAGCTAGTAGCGGAGATGTTGGACGCAAGGGTGATTATCATCCAGTCTGTGGGCAACCCTGAAGACAAACAGGCTGTGAAGGTGTATTGACCACCAGGGAAGCTCGTGGTTCACCACCCTAGACTCTCAAAGCTGATATTCGCAGATCCTATTGGACCCTTACACCAAGGAGATGACGGTGGTTTGGACCAGGCATGGCCTCTGGCAATTTAGAGTGATGCCCTTTGGGTTACCGGCTCAGACTCTTACAACCACTCCTTGTCAGAGGACGACATCTTATTGCCCAATTCTGTTGGGTTGGGCACAAAGGGATGTAAGGGACTGGTTCCAAGAAAGTGAACATAATGGGAAGAGGGAAAGGCGTCACTTCAGCTTGTCGGGTTGGTCCGCCATTCCAACGGTCGCCATTGACCCCTACCAATAACTAAGTGAGGGAATAGATACATCCTGCCTGTGGTGGAGTACTTCGCGGAGTGGCTCGAGGCAATTCCCATAACGGACCACTGGATTGAGTCAGTGGCGACTGCACTGATTGTTTGACATCCCAGGGGAGTTTCCTCAGACATAGGTCTTTGAGTCTGAAATTGTCCAATGCCTAATGGCCCAACTTGGGATAACCTGGAGTACTCCGTTAGATCTGCAGAGGATCATCGAGGCGATTGGGTTTTACAGTTACCGATAGCAGTAACATGCTCCGCATGGTCTTTAGGAAGCCTAAAACTTAAGAATGAGTGCATCAGTACGTAGAGGAGCTCCTGGCATAGTGCATAAGGCCCACACAGGAAGCCATGTCCCCTTCCCGTACCTTGAGTTACGGGAAGGGGACATGAAAAGGAGATACGACGTCGGGAAGACACTGTCCCGGTTCCAGGAGGGATGACGTGTATGGCTGCACAATCCCCAAATGGTCAGGAGGCGCCCCTGGGAAGGGCCTTACGTTGTTGTTAAGAGGCTGAACGAGTTTTTCCGACGTTTTCCGAATAAAGAACTTCAAGGAGAAATTCAAAGCCATACACGCTGACCGACTCACATACTACAGGCCCTAAAAGAAGGAGCGGAAGAAGTGTTGTGGATTCACATGGGTTGAAGGATGGATACGGTGTTACTAGACGTATGAAAAGTTGGTTATCCTTTTTTGTGTAGTTGATTTTTTGTTCATTAAAAGATATTCACAGTTTTTCAATTCTTAGCAAAAGTACGTCTCACAGGAAAACATATACAAATAGGGTTTACTGCAACAGAAATCACTCAACATCTTAAGATCAAGGTACAAGTTGTTATCATTAATAAGTTGATGACGATCGAAAATGATTATAGTGGCAATTTTAGGTACAGAGCGAAAACGTCAATGAATGAAACTACAGAAAAATAAAAAGTTCCTGCCATGTAGCATCACCCCATGAGCAAATTTTCGAGAGTAACGTACGAGTACTTTCTACCTACCGCTATTTACTAACATTTTACACGATTTCATTCAGAACATGCAGGATGCCGTCATTCGGCCCGACGACGCCGCTCGGCGAAATATTCCTTTCTGTCACCGGACAAAGCTGGTTTCCGAAGTCAACCTTAATTTGTGATAGGCTACTGTTATTATTCGTAGGCATTGGATAAACATATAAATAATTGTTGAAGTTGGTATAACGTATTTTCTTCAAGATTCGATTCCGATAAGTTTTCAAACTAATACAATTTTGTTTGCCTTTGATTATAACTTCCAACAAAAGTACATCCCTAGGGGCATGAGGAAAGGCTTAAGATCGGCGAGACAATCAATCGCCATTAATGTTTATTGATCGGACCAGGAGGTTGTTGTTATGAACAAATCAGTCCCCAGGTACCTAGCCCATATCTCCCCTTATCGGTCGAAAATTTTCTCTAACATGACCACCAAGAGTCATTACGGTCATCGATGGGGATCTCCAAACAGGGATTTTGATTTCCCGAAACCCAGATAAACAACGGGGAACTGTGTTGTAGCGGGGCTGTATCTCCGTTCCTCCTAAAACCTCATTATTAGAATCCCATCTCCGGATCCCATCAGATGGGTCGTGGATTCTCCGGCTCTGTTGTTACCCACAACCTCAGTTTTTATCTATATCGCTGGGTAATTCACCGGTCGTCGAGGGACGTGGGGAGGCCATCGGGGCTGATATCCTTCTCTAAACTTAGCCTCTCTAAATCACTTTATCGGTTTTAAAAGCGGAGATCTCAACTAAGTGATATTTTATGTGCGCGGACAAACGGGCTTTTGCCCTCTACCGGCAGATGTAGCTTTTTCGAAAACATTTCCTCGAGGAATCAGAACTCTGCTGATATCGGGCTTTCTCATTCGAAATTAATATCCAAAACACTTCCTACGTCGTTATGTGAACAGGCGCCGTTCCATTCCACCTTATTTTATCTCTAGACTACGACCAAATACCTAACAATATCGTGATATTCAATGTTGAGGTGACACAAATAAAAACATGTTTCAACGGACTTTCTGAAAGTTGAAACTAATGAGTTGAAGTACAAACTTGGAACAATCAACAAAACCTCAATTGCCCGGAGAGTTCTTAGAACGATCCAATAAGAAGCCTTTCATGATCATGTTTTGCATTTGCTTCTGTATGTACGTCACTGTCCTGTACTTAATGAAGTGTTCGATATACGTACACATATCTACGTGTCCATCAACTAGGTATCCATTGCAATAACTGGAGAGAAGGTGGTAAAACGCCTCAACGACTATCTTGCTTTTATACTTTCTTAAATTCATTTCATTTCCTCAAAGATTATTAATTCGTCTATTCTCAAAACAGCTAGAAGCATTATTTAGTTTTATCAACATTATTTGATTGCGATTTCATTTATTTATTTATTTTCGGGTTGGCTAAAACAGCCGTATAGAAAATTAATAGTTCGCACTCATTTCAGTTCTTAATTCTTCGTTATTATTTCCCCTTCCAAATTTCACGTACGTTTATGCAAAATATTACATTCTATCTTAATCTACCAACCCTGCCATAAGACATAATATCAAGACATAATTCAATATGGCTTGATATGGAATTATTGGGTGTGCTACTCTTAGTTTTCAAGTATCATCAAATAATTCGAATTGATAACCTTAGGAATGCTCATTCTTCCACATTCATCACAGGCACGATAAAAGGAACCGAAAAGCTTCAGACTTGAATACCTATAATTACCTAATATTAATTATAGGTATTCAAGTCTGAAGCTTTTCGGTATGTAAGCTTCTAATATGTTTAGGATGGCCCATATTTGAATGAGATGTTCCAAACATCACATTTTACCTAAACCCATTTATTTCTTCGAAAATTTGCTCTTATAGCCGTGCTGCATGACTGTAGATTTATATTATTGATGTGTTTTTGTTGTAATTTTGATTAACGAGGATAACTTTAAGATTTAGATTCATTCATTCGTCTTACCTGTGGATACCGGAGGAGGCGGTGAAGGGAGGTCCTCATGTGCCCTGGATGCAGAGGGTACGGCGGACGAGACGCCGGGGGTAGCGGTTAAACAGCTGGGGGCGGTAGATGTGACGGCGGTTGTAGCGGGTGAACCACTGGGGGCGGTAGATGAAACGCTGGGTGTTGGAGTCTCTTGGCGAGGGCGGCCGGTCGGAGGCGGCGCTGGGCTCGTGGACGGTTCCAGTCGTCTTTTCAGACCACCATCTCCTCCACTCCCGCTCCCACCTTCCTCTTCTTTGTCTAACGCTGTTTCGTTTCAAAAACAACAGTTGATATTAATTACCAGTTCAACAAATAAATATACAATAAATATCCTCCAAAAAGTTCTTAAACCAGTTAATTTAAAATAACTCAAGTGGTGGGGATGAGTGAAGTAACTTTTCAGTTTTCTCACTGGTTGGCTGGAACAGGCAGAACTACTCCAGCAGAGAGCGCTGGGACAGTTGCAGTCACGTGAAATGGGGAGAGAATACGAGGATCCAAATAAAAATGTAACCCCTGTGACACAATCTGAAAGACTGAACTAACTCCAAAATGTCGATTTTGCGATGAGGATATTTCGTACACCGCTTATTGGATCTAAGATCCCTTTGATTTTGTGATTTTTCAGCCAACAAGATGACGATAAAATATATGATAAACGACTAAAAGACGATGTTATTGACATGATATTTTTGACAACGAATTAAAACATGAATATGGTTCATGAAACATGAACATGAAAACATGAGTCTTTAATCAGTATTTTTGTTTTTCTCCAATCAAAGATAAATTACCTCCCCTTTCACCGGATGAGACATTTTCCAAATTAGATCAGTTATACCTACCTATGAAATTTTAATTTGAATTGGTCCAGACAAAAAGGACCCGACTCGAGTGCTTGCGGGTCTGAATATCGCGAGTTCTTTAGGGTTAAGTATTTACTAGATAAAAAAATCTATATTAATTTTGAATTATGGCGTTTAGCTTTGATTATTCCACCGCCGTCTTGGCATAGGGACAAATATGGTACCGCACAGTCAAGGATGAGTTCGAACTTCCGACAGGACCTCGGCAAGGTACCACCAGTGTCCCCACTAATGAAAAATTAATGTTAACTCAAACTAATTTAAAAAAAAAAACACCATATCCACTTCCCCGAAGAGCAGGAAATAACGAGATTTTAGCAAAAAACCGGGGTAATTAGGAATATATCCTTTTTGGCCAGGTTAAGGGTTAACATTTCTGAGACGTAACACAAACAATTTCTGTGATATTTCAAAAACATTTCGCGCGTTACTCAACTTGTTTCGTATAGTTACAGGTCTCATAAGGTAATTGCATACAGAGCAGAGATATAGACAGAAGGGTGTGATCTGATCAGAAGACAATAATTATTAACCGTAGGGGAAGAATCTGCAAAGCTTTTGAATTGATACATACTTAGTGGTGTACCTATATAAGAAATGAAAAGTACGACGGATGGAGAAAACGAGATTTCAGTGCATGAATATGTGTAAAATACGGATCAGAGACGCGAGCGAAAACCAAGGGATCAAGGATAAGAATTCACCATCTTGATAAACCTCGGGATGAGGTGATTAATTGTGGAGATACGTCGGACAGACAGACAACGCGGAATTCAACTATCTCCTTAGCCCCATCTTTCGAGAATATCCCCCTTCCCATAATCTCAAAAGGCTCTTCACTCATCAAGATTTTTCTCTCGTTTTATTTCATTTTTTATTTGCAGAAAAAAAATAAAAGGGATAGAAATTTTTGAGATCGTAGCGATAGCGGTTCTGCAGTAAGACCCTGTTTGAATCTACAAGGTCGTATTATTTGATGTCGAGGCAGAAGAACGGTATCTTTGCATCGCCAACTCGTTAGTGATCGAGCACCTCAAGTCCTTAGTTTTTCCATCTTTTCTCCAAGAGAGCTTAAAGCATACTTATAACCGAGATATGACAGCCATATAATCGAAGGCGAAACGTCATGAATTACAGTGAAACCAATTCAAAAAAATATTTTTCTAAAAGCAGATGGTTCTTCAACCGTTTATTATATTCTGTAAAGATCACCTCTTCGATATGTAGAGCTATTCTGTGCAACATCCTCTTGAGTCCCATAACTATAAGAAATAATTGAAGTAGGTAATTATTTAAAGCATGTGCTCGTTATGATAAGGGCCCTTTTGCACAATGTTTTATTAAGATTGTGATATTGTTTATAAACAACAAGATAGTAAGAACAATAAGATAGTAGTGAATAAATAACTTATTAGTATTGCACAGCCGAAAAATACCAGTAGTATTGATATTAGTGAAGAAAGTAAGACTATTAGCATCTGGTTGAACAACAGTCACTAATATATTAAAGATGGCCCAAATATCAGTAATATTAATATTGGCGCGAACTCAGTTGTAAATTTGATATTATTGTAGTTACGATGTCGTTGAACAATTTACTTTTTGATTCTTTGGACGAAGATGCACAACAAGTTAGCCCACAAATTTTTATAACTTTACTTTTCAACTCGCGTGTTAACTTTCATTATTTGAACGATTTTGAATTCAATGAGAGGTTTCTGATGTTTCCGACTAAACTGCAGAGAGTAGTAGAAGAAATCCGTCATCTACTTGCTTATCCCTCCAATAAAAGTGGCGCAACAGCAAGTGATTATTGGTCAAACAAAGTTTTAATTTCCTTTCTCGTTCCTTTTCAGAGTGACGCAATGAAACTACGCACGCACAATGGATAAGGAAAATATCTAGTAAAAAGAATACTGAAGGACGTCGGTTGGAGTCTAACTAAATCTTCGTGACGAAATCGTGGAAACCCACGTCATAAAGAAATAAGAGCGAATTTTCGAAGCAATCTTAAACAGATTGGGTAATTATAGGAATTAAGGATGAAGCTATTACTTCGGTATGCTCTGTATCTTGGTAACAGAGCGAATTCAATGGGAGATGTGAAACAAGCAAATGAGTGAAGACAATTAAATCCTTACTGTTCCAAAATAGATCGTTGAGGAAGACACAATTATCTTGGATTGACTCAATGTACCCGTATTTAATTGAACTGTTAAAATTAGCTGACATTTTTATCTCGATAAAACCTGGTTGACGAGGTATTTGGCGGTGGTATACCTTCGTTGTTTTCATCGATGAATCACCAATACAGATTTAGTTTGAGTTTTATTCATCTTCAAACCAGTAGCCTTGTTAGATCGTTGTTATCACTCTTGATCCTCTACAGACAGCCAGTCTTCGGAACTAGGTGAACTAACCTTATGGCCCTTATCAATCGGCTAACTAAATTGGAGGAACCGGAATAGTTGGTGATTTCACTTTGCTCACTTAATCCAAAGAGTGAAAGAACAGTGTTGCAATCGGCCACATGAAAAAGAAAGGAAAATAAATAATTCTGAAACCGAACCCACGGTTTTGGTCTTATCTTAACTCATTGTGATACTTATCGCACTACTATCAAATTATTACCTCATAGAATAATTCAAATATAGATAAATAAGTAAGATTAATTGGAACAGCAGCAACGACTAGTTCTAAACGACTAGATCTAAAACGAGAATGATTCAGAAGATGGAGGCGAAAAAATTTGAGTGTCGGAGAAAAGAAATCATCAAGGCGACCGATCTATTGCGCAAGGGTCACTCTTCATTTTGTGACCCATAAGGAAGCGAAAATGATTACCTACTGCTATTCTTGTCTAAACGAGTGCTGACGGAGACTGACGACGTCCTCAAAGAATGATAATTGTAATTATCATTCTTTGAGGACTTTTAGTGAATTTTCGAACTAAAGGAAGCTTCCTTAGCAATTGAGCTAGGTCCAACCTTTTTAAGACGCGAATGTCCAAAAAATGTATATACCCAAAATCCGTTTTAGACCATCCTGAATTCACTGCCATTTAACTCTCGATAAAAAGTTCAAATTTGAAAAGACAGTTTTTTTTCAAATTTGAACTTTTTATCTAATTATTCCGTTCTCAAACTTGATCAATTTGAAGATGAAGAAAAGCGTTTGTTAGTTGAGAGGTTTTTCACGGTTCACCTGCTCTAATCTGACAATGAATGAGATATCGCAATTCTGACTTCACCATCGTGTTCAGCGTTGAAAAATCTATGAATGAGGTGTTTTTTCCAAGATAACAAGAAACTATTAAGAAGTCACTTGTAAGTACCTACCTACCAATATTTAGTAGGGAGCACTACACCTGATGCACCGAATTAACCAAAATGCTTCATAGTTAAATACCTATAATTAATTACCCAATAAGTTTAAGATTGTCCATATCTGAATGAGAGGTTCCAATCATCACATTTTACATAAAACCATTTATCCCTTCGAAAATTCGCTCTTATAGCCATGCTGCACGACTGTGGATTTTTTCACTTCGGTAGGCACCTATTTCTTGGTGTTTTCAACAACTGTTTTCATCATTCAAAATAAATTCTGAGTTATCAACCCACAATAAGTTGCTTCTATAACAGCAACTAATCAAACCAATCTGGACTCAGGGATGCCAAATGTGGGGTTGCACAAAGAAAAACAATAATCAACCTATACAAACGTTTCAAAACAAAGTTCTGCGGTGTATTGTCGAGGCACCTTGGTACATACGAACGGCTGATCTCCATCGTGACCTACAGATAAAGACTGCTGGCGAAACTATAAGAAAACCTGCGATGGAGCACGAGAACCGGCTCCACAAATATCTAAACGTTGAAGTATTGAACCTACTTACTGGACAACTGCGGAAACATACAGAGACTGAAGAGGTCCAAACCAATGGACCTCGTCATGACTCACTAGTGTGGACTGATGTGTGGTGGATATGGGTAGGAGGTAGTAATCTAAAGACCACAAAAACGCTCTAATGTATTAGAAAAACGTTGCTAGATGTTGTAATACAGTTGTAACATAAATAAATGAATAATTTAAAAAATTCAAAATAAATAATTGTAATACCAATTTAGAATTTCGCTTCCTCACCACCACAGGCCTCCCAAAAGTAATAAGAAAGGTACTCAGATTTGAAAACACCTAGGAAACACGATTCTGATTTGTCTGTGCGCAATCCTTTTATATTGAATAAAAGACTTAGCCTAAACGGAGATTGAATTATATCAATTTGAGAGAAAATGAGGCTAAATACATCGATTTTATGAATTACAAAAATCTGATTGAAACAACATTCTTTCTTAAAATTTCCAACTCTAAAATTACTGAATAGATCTGGATGACATATTCAGGGATCTATGGCTAGGAGTAGGGTGGTCTATGAATGCCATTTTTTATAGGAGCTATGAAAGTTAGTGCACGCGCAAAGTTAATCCCAGTAATTCACATATAACCCCGGTTCTGTTACCGAGATTTGAAAAACAGTCACCAGATTACTAAGTCTTACGATTACTAAATCTCGTCTAATTACTAAGTCTCGTAGATCACTAAAATTTAGTGATCTACGAGACTTAGTAATTAGACGAGATGTAAGTAGACATGTCATGTAGTATAACGCGTATACGATATGCAGTGGCCAATATAAATAAGGGTAATTTCAAAATTATAGGTTATTCTGTGTCACAGAGCTTGTGAGAGAGAACCCTTGGTAGTAGAGATTTCCCGTTTTTCACGTGTGACGCGTCTAAGTGCCTCCTACATGACCTATTAATTTGTGGTAGATATGTTGATTAGTTGTATGATTAGAATTAATTAATTACGCCAATTCTCTCTCCCTATGCATGTCACAAGCTGTAGGTTACTCGGTCCAGATAATTTTATGGCAAGCACTTATATACTTTTTTAAATTTCTCAAATCATATATTGCACCAGGAGATTGATACCTCTTAAGTGAAAAATCCTGCCACAACGGTTCATTATCTTCTTTAGGCAGATCACCCTTCTGTCTAGATCACTAAATGATAGATGAAATGTTTATAGAGATGATAAATCAATAATTGTAATTATTACGAATGTACCAATGTAATACTGGGGTTTTAATTTCCACCTACCAACATCAGCAATAGGTAATTTTTAATAATTAATAATAATTAATCAATTGATTACCTAGGACTTAGAGGACTTTTTTCATAGTTAAATGTTACTAACGAGGTTTCATTAGATCGACGGCCAGTTTTTCTGAATCTAACGGTTTTAAAAACCCAAAATTCGATCTTCTGTTACTTGTGAGGTATCACTTATAGGTCGATGAAATACATCATGTACTTCGCTAGAAGAATCCGCTGTAACGTCCGCTTTACATCATCCACCGCTTAAACTTAACATGAAAGGTGAGTCCGAAACCTATTGCTCTAGATAGGTTTTCATTTAGAGGGAGATTGAACGGTCGAACCATCAATGCCTCTGGATTAGCAAAGGTAGTAATCAGAATATTATAGATAGGTTTTCATTTAGAGGGAGATTGAACGGTCGAACCATCAATGCCTCTGGATTAGCAAAGGTAGTAATCAGAATATTATAAACGTGATAGAATCATTCTCTAGTCCGCATCACCTCCACTGTGACAGAGTGTATGTCCAAGTAATCATATTTTGTTCTACAGCTACGACGCCATTAAACTAGCATTGCCGCGGGCGCGTTTTCATCTCATATAAACCAGTCTATGCTCGTAAAAAGCTCTCCCTACCTAGAAACATTAAACCGATAGAGACAGCCATGTTTACGAATCGAAAACATGGATCAAACTATCTCCCTTTTAAAACCCAGCCTGTGTTTTGGAAAAAGGTACGTACTACTAACCGATGTAACTAAACGCAGCAAATTATTAGACGATGGCATGATATTTACTGACTGATCATTTCATATTAAATATGAAATGATCAGTCAGTAAATATCATGCCATCGTCTAATAATTTGCTGCGTTTAGTTACATCGGTTACATTGTATGGTGTGCAGTGGCTAATATACACACCACGAGTGCCATGGCCAAGGGCGTTATACAAAAAAACCCCATGTTAGAGACTGGGATCAAAATCCTTGTCACCAGGGAGTCAGTTGTGACAGAGTTCCTGGACATGGGGAGGGGGGTTAATTCCAAACCGAATTACGCCCGTAAAAACACCTTCCACGTAAAATTCGAGGTGGCTCTCGAAATATGTTTATCCCATTGAACATCCACTTTATGGGCAAACCGAATGTGTGAGCTCACCAGAACTTATTGAAGCTTGTTCGGGTTCTTGTGGGACTCTTGCGGCGGGGTCCGTCGCAAGGGCGGGGTTGACCCTCAGGAGCGGAACAGGTGAAGAGTTGTCTCTGTCTTCCTCCTTTTTGACTTCACCGCATCCACCATTGCTCTCCTTCCACTCCTCCTCTTCACCCGCTGAAACAAAGAAAAACAATCATGTCATTACTCCAATCGATCATCCATATGTATAGATCTATAGATTGATTATGGCTCGGCAAAGCCTCCGGAAAGCACCCAGTAATATCATTTGCAATATAGGTTGAACAGGGCGATAATGTGAACGCCGTAGTCTACTAAATTATATAAATTAATCCGTCTTCATTTTTGTCTGCCTTCACATTGATCAGCTGGTCACAGTGGCGCCAAAGTTTTCTGTTTGTCCCCATTTTATGCTATTTGACGGTAATTATTATTATATTTTGAAGGAGATGATCTCAGTTTCCATTGGTCTGTTGGGCAGTTACAATTTGCGTCTTCCGTACAAACGACTAGTGACAGCCAACCTGAGCCGACTAATGGCCAACATTCGTGGCTCTGGACCCAAGAAAAGAGAGATGCTCATGTGAACTGCTGAAGCAATCATGTTGTATGGAGGTGTGGGCTGGGGCACCTGCGGTCGGTGCAGAGGAGGGGAGCCTTGCGAATAGCTTGTACTCATCGTACGGTTTCCTTCTCTGCTGTATGACTCATTGCTGCCACTATGAGAGGAAGCGGATCTACCTCCGGAGTCACTGTTCCATATCAGGAAAGAGGAGAGAAAGACAACACTGCGGCATTGGTAGAATGAGTGGGAATATGATGTCAGGGGGCCTGGATCCACGTGCTTATCCCACAGGTCCGCTCATGGCTTGACAGGCGGCACGGGAAAGCGGACTTCTACACATCAATGTTCCTGTCGGGCCATGGATACTTCCGGTCCTACCTATACAGAAGAACGTTAGCAGAGCACCGTAAAGTGCTGGTACTGCAATGCACCAAACGACGATGCTGAACACAAGTTTTTCCACTGCGCCAGATGGACAAATCCAGAGAGAGTGAAATCCTGGAAGAAAGGAGAGCGAAATCACACTTGCTAACGTGATCAGGAAGATCATTCCCAACCAGCATTTGGTTCATTTTTATAACTAGTTCATTAAGTCAACATATCTCAACATTGAGGAGAATTTCCTTACTTTGAGGGAGAAGTTTTCATTCAGAAGGAGAATTTCCTTTTACTAACGGGATTTCCAAAGGTGGAAAAAACTGTGGTCTGGTCTCAGGGAATCACAGACAAAAACCTTTGATTTACAACCACGAGTATAATACTTTACTCGTAATAATAGTTATACTCGTAATATTATTGGTTCCACAAGTTCCGAGGTAAGGAAGTACAAAGCTATAGCGTCCCATCTTCCTAGGCTTAACAGCTTTACCTTTGACGTGGTTTGAAGTTTAGGACGCTTTAACTTAACCAATAGGATTTAGGACTCTACAGCGTAGAAAACACCCAGAAATTGGGGTTAGGACGAAATTTTCAAGTGCTTCTGAAGGCGTTAGGATGGGCTTAGGACGATCTGAGTTGGAAAAATAGCATAAATTGAGACCATTCCAAGGACTCAAAGTCGTGGTTTTGTGAGGTAGGAGGCTCTTTTTTTAGGGCGGCAGAATAATCATCCAACTTGCCAATGAACTTATCGTGTACTGTACAAAAGTGGTAAACCCGGCACCACTCGTCTTGCGATAAAAAAACAAAGCAAACAAGGTGGAGAGTAGTGAGGGTTGAGGGAATGATGTGATTGGTGGGGAAGAGTCGAGTAAATGTTTAGGGTGCAATTAGTTGTTTTATCAGAATACCAACCCTCCTGCCATCCCTTCACCTTCCGCAGCAACAAAACCCTCTCCTCTACCGCCACCCTCCCTACCGACTCTTCTCTTCTGTAGAACTCATTAAGAAGTTGGAGATCACACGGCAGAGATACCGTCCAACCAATTGGATCTGAATATAATGGCCGAAGGAGGCGGGCGGGTCGGAGGCGAGCGATAAGGCCTGGATGCCGGAGTGCCTTATCGCACTTCTCTACCTCCCCCAACCCAAAGACCTCTTATCTCTCTCACAACATCTAGAAAATCAATTACAAAGTATCAAGTGATAAGGCGCGGGAGTAACAGCGCGCGAGATTCATATCGGATCCCCCCCTCCCACGACACGTCCACTACTCCTATTCCCGTTCCTGGAGCCCCAACAACTATTGATTAGAGAGATCTAGATAAACGGGCCCAGTCCAAGGCGGAGGGGGAATCTGAAACCTTTTTGAGAAGTTTCATGAAACATAACATCGCAGTATTGAACAGTATCAGGCACCTCGCCGCCTACCAGGAGTACAGTAACGGAAAATCCAAGGCGATTTATTACCTTCTGTGCAGATCACTCTTCAGTCTAGATCACTGTTCGGTATACAGCAACCTTGTGAGTTCCATAATTATCCGACAGAACTGGAGTTCTGCGCCAAAATATTGTTCGAATAAAGGGAAGGGGTAATAAAAAGCTCATTTATCTAAATAATGGAAGAAACATTCATATAGATAATAAAATATGTTGATGGGGTTGACTAGTGTGAAGAAGCAGGTTGTATTCAAATGACCAAGCTAGTCTTTTTTCACGACGTTTCGGCAATGGAACAAAGCCCTATTCATGTAATCTCACATGAATAGGGCTTTGTTCCATTGCCGAAACGTCGTGAAAAAATAAACACGGAAAAAAGACTAGCTTGGTCATTTGAATACAACCTGATAATAAAATATTTATAAATAATTTGTATTATTATATTCCTGGGGTTTTTATTGCCTACCGACGAATATCCGAAATACCCTATTGGTTTATTATCTTCAATAATGAAACATTGGAATCGATCAAGGAAAAACAAATTTAACCCCTCTCAAAATTTTAGGGTGTAGGTACGTTTCAAGATACGTGAAACATGAAAAACATGTAAACAACATGAAAACATGAAAACAATGAAAAATCATGTGCCACACTTGGGGATTACTAGACGTTATGTTTTGCGACATTTGGCATCTGAGCAACTTTGCACGCTCGCAGAACAGGTTCTGCGCACTCAAATTCATCGATTGAGGGGTCAAATGTCCATGAAATTTTACGTAGAATCTGAATCTGAAATAAAAAATTAGGGTACCCATTTGAAAAACCAAAGTTGGTGTCAATTGCGCATGTTTCTGCGCACGCGCAAAGTGAGGGAATGAGATATTCGAATTCATTGTAAAAAATGAAGGGGGGTTACTTTAGAAGCTTTTTTTCATTTTCCTGAAAATAACGGAGTTAGGTGGTCCACTACTTAAGAAACACCCTGTATACCTATTTATATGTACATACCATAACTACCGACATGAATAATATATAACGCTGCTCATTTGGTATAAATAATAATAATCTAAGATTCTGGAAATTAATTCTCCATAATATGGGCACGAGCCCGTGGTGGAGAATGAGTATAGAAGTTGTAACACTAATTAGTTGCTACCTTAACGTTCATTCACCGCTCGAAAAATATCCATAAATATTCTAACGTTCTCTTTTTTATGTTTTAAATTTATTTTAACTTTACTGCAATCATTTTATTTTGTTATTCATAAAACAGTATTCATAAAATCTTTCTCAAGTTCAATTTTTACTTTATTAGATGATTCTTCCAAGATTTGAAGTAGGCTAATCCTGTTTTGTTTTGGAAAATCATTGAAAAATAAAACACTTCGGTACGTCTTCACTTTCGGGGTCTCCAAGAAGTATCCCTGTGAAAAGCGTGTTGGCAAAGCCTGCTGGGTGAAAGCATACAGTTTTGCCTTGAATAGCTGTTGAACCCGGCTTATGTTTCCGGTATTATCCTGTGCGACGCACAGGTCATCCAGCTTTCAAAATGAATATGAAATAATATCACCAGAATATCAAATTCTGTCTGTTCATGTTATGACCTCACACAATATATTTGAAAGATCGAAGATTAATTTGGAATAAATTAGTTTCAAATTAATCTTCGAGTTTGAGGAAGTACGTTTATCGTGAAAGAATCAAATCAGTAAGATTTTAGTAACATTTATGTTGGCATTGAGCTCGAGAAATAAATGTTTTAGCCCACGGGGTAACTGAACCACTCATATAAATATCAGATAGGGTGTGATGCGGCATTATTCTGTCGGGTGTCCCTTATCGAGAACGTTACCATTCCTCTTATCTCGAACGATGGATAAAATTGATAACTTGTAAGATAAAGAGGAGGCTTACTAAATCGGCGTGCCTTATCTCGTCTACGATACCGCTCAGATACCCGAGTTTGACTGGGCGTTCATCACGGAACCGATATGTGTGGTAGCTACGTTAATTCGTGCTATATGAATTCTACATTCAATAGTCAGTGGAGTATACAACGCACATCGTAGTATACAACTCACGAACGATTGAACGATTTCCCGTTCCGATCGCTCTGATTTCAATGTCATCTGATACCTAGTGAGACAGTAGTGCCCCATTGTATTTCCTTCGACTGGAATAACCTCGTTTTGCATGACGGAATTTCTTATTTTCCGGAATCGCCCTGGAGAAAATACCCCCCACCCCCTCTCCACAAAGTTGAATAGAACGGTATTGTCTTTTTTTAAATACGAATTTGAATAAATGTTGTTCAAGCGTATTTTTCATGACCACCGAGAGCGTTACACGACCAGCCGTTCGTTCACAATAAGAAAACGTCGTCCTTATGCGAGTGAATTGTTGTTCAGGAAAGGTGGACAAAGCCTCAAGGCTAGATAAATGAATAAATTGTTGTAAATTATTTCCGATGCAGGTAGGTACTAATAAAACCCTTAAGTCATATTTATTTTTATTTAATATTATTTATATTTAAGTTACCTTATCATTTATACCTATGTGTATTAGGTCCTCTTCTCTAGCTGCTGATCTGCCAAGAGTAGAAACATACACTATAGCTACTTTTGCAGATGACACCGCAATCCTGGCCGTTGGTGAAGACAACAATGAATCCGCTACTAAACTAAACCATTCTATCTCCAAAATACAAAGATGGCCTGCACAATGGAGGATCAGAATGAATGAGACCAAGTAGGTACATGTGGACTTCACAAATCGGAAGCTTCGATACATACCGACCTTTCTCAATGGCAAAATCATCCCATATGCCAATGAGGCAAAGTACTTGGGAATGACGCTAGAGGCCAAATTACGGTGGAAGGCACATGTCAAGATAAAGAGCAAGGAAGAGCAAGGAAGAGCAAACTTATGGGATGTCACTCAGTTTTGCCAGTTGAGAGTAAACTTATGCTCTATAAATTTACATCAAAGCTAATTCGGCAACATTTCGTGTAGTGGGATTTGTGTAAATGCGTCGGAATTTCATTCGTGCGATCACACTCTGAATAATGGCCAATTCCAGTGTAACCGAAGATTTTCAGTAGGACAGCATTTTTCCCTCCAGGGACGTGTGAGGATTACGAAAAGAGCATGAGTTGATACCTATGTGCAGGAAGTATAAAATGTCTCATCGAGCAGAATTTCCAGGCTTTCTTCATTTTTTTCTTTTTCTGAGAGGATGGGCTTGCTTCATATGGATTTGGATTCTCATTTGTGTGGCACGATCCAGATACGAAACGAGGTTGATTTTACCAGACCGCATTACCTAGTTCATTAGTCATTAACAATTAGGCTCGTTATCACCGAAAGTTTCTCAAGTTATCTCCATTATCAAAGCCTGACTCATTCACCTGATATATCTCAATTATCTTGAATCTGACTCATAGGATGTATCTGGGTTTTCGTCAAATAGTCACACAAATATGGAGGTTTCATCAGTGACATAACGAGGGTAGGATTGGATTATCGTTCCCTCTTCGCCCAGTCATTGGGGCTCGGAAAGGATTTCACGTTAGAGAACCCATCAGTGATACTGGTCTTCGATAACACCTGAGGTATTCTCATGTGATATCACCGTTTAAAAATAGAGGGTTCAGTCAACTTCCACAGGAATCACATCTCCAATAGCACATCACAATCACACAGACGAACAACAGGTAGACTGGAGGCACGTGAATGTAACTTCCTTTTACAAAGATACCAAACCTTCAAGCTTTACTTTCGTTTGAATGAGTTCTAAAGAACGGTCCACCCAATGCTGAATTTCTTAAGACCGAAGGATATATTTATACTGAGTTTGCTCAACCAACATAGTTCGAAAAACCATTCAATTTGTACTTCACCAACAATATCTGCCAACAATATCTGTTATATATTTATGTCAGATGTGTATTAGTTGTGATATACCGCGTGATCGTATTTATGAATGACATGAGAGTATTTAAAAATCAAAATTTAACAAACACTTCAAATCTACCATTTTTATCGCCCTTCCGTATGGATCGTTGTTCTGGGAGTACAATACGATGTATTGTATGTACTCGTAAGTTTCCTAAAAGTTACGAATTATTATACGAAATAGTTGCTTATTGCAGGTCTGCGTCGAGGGATAGCAGTAACTAGCTCTGTGTCGAGCGTGGACAATAACCAGCTCTGTGTCAAGGGTGGTCAGTAACTAGCTCTGTTTCGAGGGTGGTCAATAACTACCTCTGTGTCGAGGGTGGTCGTCACTAGCTCTGTATCCAGGATGGTCGGTAACTAACTCTGTGTCAAGGGTGGTAAGTTAAAGTCCAGATCGACGCCAATATCATTTACCAGCCGCTGTATTCTGTAAGCGGGCTGTTAAAAGAATAATTTGTGCGCTTATAGTCAGGCAAAAATATGTCTTTATTCCTAGTGTCACACTAGTAGTGTGGTACATTGGTGACTTGAAATTCTAACTTCGAGAGACTTGGAGCATCATACAAACCATTCACCAGTTTATAAACGAAAACCACATCGAGTACCTTCCGAAGATAGGCAAGTGGATTTAAATTAAGAGCATCCCTCATTGATGAATCACCAAAATCCCCAAATCTATTGATCTTTAAAATAAATAGGTTTAAGCACTCTGTGTTGCACCCTTTGCCCTGAAGCTTTCCCATTTGTTTCTCGCTTAGGTACCTATATTGATTATTAGTTTGTGGTCCTCATTTACAAGTTTCATCAAACGATGCGGAGATTTGTGTTAGAGGTGATGTTCGTGCAAGCTGAGATTTTCTCCCCACGTGGTTTGAACCGAGTGGAAACAAGTCAGTTACTCGATGACTGTACGAAAGAGTTTCAATGGGAATAATGGAATGAAGGCGAGATGTTTTATTATAATATTATGGTGCTTCCGTGTTTTCATCCAAAATCACCTGGTAGGTTACTTATCGCCCGCAAGGATAGCGATGTTTCCGTATTGTAATCAGGTTTCACTCGAGGGGTTAATAATTCAGGAGACCCCGCTCATTATTCCATGTCACGTAATTTCAACTTGGTAATCATAAATAAACAATGGAGTTGGGAGGAGATGAATGACCGCAAACAAGTAGCGCACAAAATAGGCGTGGAAATGGAAACGAGGGATGACAACAAGACAGGCGATTTTTAGTGACGTACTGTGCCAATCGATGTGAGTAAAGCGTAGTATTTTCTTTCGATGCGTGAACTTGTCATTCGATATTAGTCCTGGTATCTAGTACTTTTTGTAGCATCAACCAAGTAGATGTTCGTCGAGTGTTCTAGCGATATAGAATTGTTGTAAACCTTTTCTAGCTACAAGCAGTCTTCAAGGTGAGGCGAGTATAGGGACATCCACTTGTTTGTATGTTTGATGATTTCCATTCTTTCTTTATACGACCTGATCTTTCAGCTTTACAAAGAATACAGGGTGTCTACAGAAATTATGGGACAAACTCAAGGAATCAGTTCTACAGCTAATTTGCAACAAAAAGTGCCTCTTGGAATTTTTTCATTACTCAATTAAAAAACCGACTTTTTTTCACTTTTAAGATTTTTAATGTTTTCGACCTTGTCTCAGTAGAACGGCTCTAACTCCTTTACATTAATGTGTATAATAAAAGTTGACGATGCTGTTAGACGGAGCGTTAAATTTTCTATCTCTATGATTTAAAATCCGATGTAACTGTCCAGGAATGTCACCATTCGTTTCAGCGTCAAAAATGCCTAAATTGCGGCACCGAACTCACTTCTATGAAGCAAGTTGGCTTTTGGTGGATAACTCAAACGTCCTTTTCTCCACCAAACTGCACTGTGAAAAACATTTTTTTTTATATATACCATTGGAAAGCTGAGATTCTGCGCAAGTTTTTCCCGAGGAGTGCACGCCGAAAGAACCCCGTACTGATAGCGCAAAATACGAACGAACAAATGGTGATTTTAAAGAAATCTTCAAATTTTGGGCTTTGGTCATTTTTTCATCAATCAGGACTGTCTCAAAAAATCGGATTTAATATCATAGAGATAGAAAATTTAACGCTCCGTCCAACAGTATCGTCAACTTTTATTTTATACATTAATTTAAGCCGTTTTACTGAGACTATTTCGAAAGTCGGTTTTTTAATTGCGTAATGAAAAAATTCCTTGAGGCACTTCTTGTTGCAAATTAGCTGTAGAATTGATTCCTTGAGTTTGTCCTATAATTTCTACAGACACCCTGTACCTATAATCAAAATAATATGTTATAATATTATTATAATAATCTTCTTATAACCTCAACCATAACGTGTTTATATGGTGAAAATAGACATAAGCGAATTTTTCGGTTCTATTGTTTGGTCTTCCCATTATTAATGGTAGGTACCTCGTTATACCAACCGAAGTAGGTAGTATAATATTTAAGACTACGAGATAACTCCTCCGAAAACAAAGGTAAGTAGTGAACAAATATTTTTAAAATCTCAACAAACAGACCGAACAATTCACTAACACGAACGATGAATAGGAAAAACTCTCCAAATTCTTGACACTACGGTTTATAATCTTCTTTGTGCAGATCACCCTTCTGTCTAGATCAATTAATGGCAGATTAATTATTATCAATTGTTATTGATTATTATTGTTAATTATTATTAATCAACTCGATATCTCAAAGTCATGTGCGGTTCGAATCAGCTGGGCCAGCATGAACGTTGACCCGACAGGCTGCCGCATGATTCACCCTCATGTTGACAACTTTTGATCTGCTCCTACTTTGAGCCCTCAGTGAAACGAACGACTTGAAAAATTCTAAAAATTCAACTCTATTCAAGTGTGAACTAGAAACTGAGCCACTCAATTTGAATTTTTCAAAGTTTCAAAATCCATTTAGAACCCCTTCCCCTTGACATAGGGTTGTGAAAAGTTACAAGGATCATCGTGGGTGTGGTCCGAACCCGTAAACCAAATTTTGTAGTTTTAGCACAACGCTAACTGGGCAAAGTGGAGCAGACGGCGGACGTATGGATTTTTTATTTGATTTTCTGAATCTACTACCTACTTATCTTAAAACGAAAGCCCTGAAATGTTGAGGGGGGTTTAAAAAAGTTTTTCTTGGGCGATTCCAGTGATTCATAATTCCAGTGATTCGAATAATATTATTATAATAAACCAAAATGGCCAACGTTTGGATTATTTCATTATCAAAGGCTTATCAATTCAATATGGCCGCTACAATTGCAGAAAACTTTATCGCATTCCATTTGTAGAACTTTTGGGAAACACTTGTACTTTCACACTGTCCATGACAAGTACTTGTACACGTTTACTTGTGCCTACCAACGTCGGCAATAATAATTATTAAAATATAAATTAATTACCTATAACAAGAAGTGCCTACCACCAAAATTTGATATTAGAAATTCCCTTCTTTCCGTAGGCATTAAAGTAACTCACAAGAACCTCTACATTTGATTCACACTCATGTTGACGTCTTTTCTTCGACCGTACAACGGAGGGTTTCGAAAAATTCGTTGTATCAAAATCAATTCAACTTCGTACATTAAACTCCTTTTTTCACCATTTCCTATTGAATTGAACAACTTTCCTGTTGTAAACGGTTGCAGGTTCCTAGGCCTGGTCTGAGCCCGCATCTCGAATGTCAGATTACTAGCTGAATTCACAGTGGGCTAGTGATGCTTGGAAGGATTTCGACTTAGTGATTCTACGTATTCATCTTGAAGCATAACCCAACCAATTTTCATATTATTGGTAGATCCAGTGGTCCACTATTGAAAAACGGTTATGATGAATCGTGTTGACAGTTTTTACTTGGTCTCATCTACGTACTTACTGAGTGAGAAACTAGTCACAATATATTCCTGCTTATAATGAGAGGGTATTTGAGTTACAAGTCGACAGTGACTCTGTTGATCATTTGTGACTACTACAAGGATAAATACTCAGTAGCATCGAATATGTTCAATCGATACTTGAGTAGAAGTATTGTATTAGTGGTTTCGTACGTCACTAGCGATTGTAATTGTCAAAGATTATCTTATGCAATACTATTCTTCGAAGTATACTCTTAATAAACACTGGTGTTTGATTGTATGAAATGGTGGGAGGTGATATGGCTATAGTTGTTCATTACAACCTACAAGTTGAGGGTTACTAACTAAATTGTGATACAGGCGATAAGTCGTTTTGGTACCTGGAGCAACATAAATTCCCATACAGAAAGCGGTTGAAATGTCAACGTTTGGTCGGGCAGGCGGGAGAATGAGACGACACAAAACACACGAACGCGACGGTAGTTCAGACGGTACTAACAGCCGAGAGGGGAACGGTGGTGGAAGGGATAGGGCGAGGGGGGAGGGGAGGGAGGACTTCCCCTCCATCGGTCTTCCCCTCTCAGTGACTTCCCGCCTCAGGAGCGTCGTGGCAGGGAGCGTGGACACTGGACGTGTCGTTGTGTAAATTCCTCGTGAAACGATGTCTAGAAAGTAGAAGAACTGAAGGCCGAAATTATGCTGGATAACGTGAATTAAGCCTGAGACGATTGAATTTTATTGATGCAAAACATAATCCGGATTAATTGGGACCAATCCCCCATAATCCGGATTTTCGATAATAGGCTGTTTTTATGCTCCAACAGGAAAAGAACTTAGTGGGCCCGCGGGGTCCATATGGGTACATGCCAAATTTTGAACAAAATTGACCAAATGAATTTTTTAACATTTTTTTCCGTGTTTTAGAGAACGATTGGTGATAGAATCCAAAGATTCACAAAAATAATCACACAAAAATAGTTACGGGCCTTAATGGGTTATAATTATATTATTTTTAAATTATTCTAGAAACTTATATGAAACCTATAGAAACCTTATATGAATTCGCGTAAGGCTACGTTTACACTGGATGCGAATTCTGACGATTCCGTCGTTATTCAATTGTACACCATGCTAAAATGGCTGAAACTTAAAGAAAGGAGGGAGATAAAAAGTGCCACCCTTTTATACAATAATATTATAGTGAGAGCCAAATCCCGCAACAACTGACGTCATAGTCCCGATCCAACCGTCTCCACCCACCAGTCACAAGACGCTTTTTACTTAATACAAACGCAACCTGAACAAGTGAAAACAGCAACAAGTGACGTCACCGTCCCGATCCCAAAGTCTCCCGTGGGGGCGGAGTCCATGACCTCCCCCCCCCCCCCCCCGAGAGTCAAAAATCTGCAATATTACAGTAGGTGTCTGGGCGATGCCCAAGCCTTATTACCCAATGGCCACGAACGTTTCGACAGAATATCTCGATTTTCAACATAAACCTTCTTAATTTCGAGGTCATCGGCAAAGACTGAACGTCATCTGAAAACACACCTGTAATGTCATTCACAAAAATCAGAAAACACATGGGCCCTACATGAGAGCCTCGAGGAACGCCTGACGTATTTGGAAATGGAGCTGAAAAAACCGACTTGACCCACCGACTTACCATCTGGAAACGATTCGTGAAGTAGCTGCCAAACCAGCCGTGAAGGTGGCAATCAAAGCCAAAGAACGTGAGGGACCCTGTCGAAACATTTAGAATTGTCCGTGTTTTAACAACGTGAAAGATTGTATTCCTAATGTAAAAGTGGCGTTAAGAATTTACCTTTACCTTCCTATTTGCCTAGTGAATAATCACTCTGCAGAAAGATCATTCTCTAAGCTGAAGCTGATCAAGAAGAGACTCTCGAACCTCTACGTCAGAAGACAGGCTAAACGTTTTGGCCTTGCTTAGTGTAGAACACGACATTCTGAGACAAGTCAACCATGATCGATAATTTTATCTATAATATTTATCTATAATTTCGATTGCTGCCTTGTTTTTTCTTTATGTAAATGGGCATCAATGGCCGTATATATGAATAAATAAAATAACATAAAATTACAACATCATAAACGCCTTTATTACGAAGAAGCTCAGACGGGGAAACCAACCAGCAAGAGTGGCATGATTTGCAGTTTATTAAATTTATGGCTAAAGATTCATCCATAGTTACTTAATATGGACTTGTTGACTTACCAATGTACATTAGTGTCAAAGTTGTATTTACTTTTTTAGCTCATCTTTACCTAAAACAACGATATTAAACTTGTTTAATGTCTTACATTTTCTCATCCATAAGGGTACAAACATTATGTTATAACTGACTAACCATTATCATTTTCAGGCCATACAATACAGAACATTTAGCGTAATTTCCCTTAAAAATCACCATTTTGCACCTAATGCTTCAAATTTTCTCGGACCCCCCAACCCACGAGCCCAGGGCCCTTCCACCACAGGTCAGAGCCTAGGGCCCTGTATAAGTCCGGCCCTGGTACCTACTTTATACCAATTTTGTCTTTGCATCCGAAACCTTGTTACTCTGGCTGATGACATTTTCAAAGTCCAACATGAATCCATGAATGCCATAGCGAAACTTGGCAGATTCCAATGTTTCATTCTCGAATATAATAAACCAAAAGCCTTGGATCGCCCCAAAAAAGCCTTATATATAAGCGATATATCGCCTTTTCTATCAATTCGGATCGCAGTGGAAATTATTCCCAAGGTATCGTATTTAGTTAAAAGTACGACTTCACGGACAAAATAAAGTAGACTCGTCGTGAAGTAACATAAATTATGGGGTACGTCCAATGCGCCAGGATCGAGCGATTTGAGAAATTCCCTGGCAACGTCTGAATTCTACGTTATCAGAGTCGATAGCGGACCTGGTGAGAGACGACTGTTAGTAGTGGTGATGGTGAGGGGGGATGACCGTGAGATAAGGGAGCTTATCTCGGCGGTGGCATCATATCAGGGCTTATCTCACTCTGCCAGCCCGTATCGTTCCGTCCTATCTCTTTTTACTGACCGATTCGTATCAAGACGAGCTCGAAGCCCTGACACTGTTGTCTCTCATTTGAATTACACTCTGTAGATCAGGCCAGCGAAAATCAATACCCGATCCGGCTGCCAACCGTACAAATGATATAGGAAAATGCTGCAACTTTCCACTACGGTTTATTATCCACTACTCAATTTTCTGTGAAGATCACTGTTCTGTACACAATATCGTTGTACAGTCCCATAACTATACGATATAATTGGGGTAATGAGCTCACATATTTCAACTTCGCTGGTGATGGTCACCAGCTCTGTAATTAGCTCAGTAATAGATACAATCGTCTCTTTCCCAACTAAATTCTGGGTCCGCCTAATAATAATTTATTTACATAGAGTATAACTGAAGTAATTGTATTAATGATAAGTTATTTATAATTTATTTGTATTTGTATAATGTTTATGGGTTTTTACTTGTACCTTCCTACGTCGACCATGATTGTATCAAAAGTTTACCAACAAGTCAAACCTTTTTGTATACACGATGAGTAAGACCCTCGACATAAGAAATCGTGTGTTGTTTGAGTAGCTGTTGTCAAATAAGAAAATTTTTTGAAACGCAAAACAACGAATTTTGAAGGGTGAATTTTGTGGTGAATTTTGAATAAACTTCGTTTTTGGTCGATTCTATTGGCTCATTATGGAAGTTGATAAACTCAAACATTTGACATCAATATCAAAATATCATCGCGTTGGCCAGATTTGACCCCTAAGCCGTATCACCAGCTTCATTAGGTCCCACAAATTTTGTTGTTTCGGCTAAAAAAGTTACATACATACAGACATGTAGATGGGAGTCAAATAAGTCCAGCTAGGACTCTAAAAGTGATAGGGAAGAGCCCTTAGGCAATTCTACCGATGAGGGTCAAGTCGAAGTCGAATAACATTCATGATTAGATCTTTCATATGGGTAATCATAAAGCCACTTAATTGAATGAGTTCAAGTTGGTTGGGCTTTCTCCACCTTCAGTCGAGTAGTCACTGCTACAACCGATCATAACCGAAGACACTCAAGTGTATTGGGAAGATCTTATGGCCCTACAACCTTAAGCCGATCCAAAGTAAGTTCAACTAAGCACCCTATTGTTTGGGTATTTGTATCTTGAAAATCTTTAAATCTGAAATTGTGCACTATCCTGGAAATAACTAGAAATCGCTTAGTTTGCTATTATTTGCAGCACTCATTTGCCACTCTGATGGCACCTTTAAGGGCCGAACACCATCAGGGACACAGGAAAACCATGTGATGACTTCGGCTGACTTGGCCCCTAAACTGCATCGCCGGATCGATACGACCTAGGACGACCTAGGACGACCTGAATAACCAGGTTTAACCTCCTTACACCGATTGGACTGTCACTGGAATGGAGCAGCCCCACGCAGCAATTATTGAACGCAATTCATTTGGACATCATCTCTAGGTACAGAAACTACTGCCTTATCCAAGATATTGGAAGAACAGTCAATAGCAGCTCCTACCCAGTTTCGTGCAATACTGGATACTTGGGTCCTACAAGGCAAACTATCTGTTCCGGTATGTCATAAATCAGAAGAAGAAGACCACATCACCAATTCACTCTCCAATACCTCATACGAAGAGCTTTCACACGCAACGAGTTGTGACCGTCCCCCCGTGACGTAAGTAGCCTTCTTAATAATTAATTTATTGTGTGAGGGGTTATACATTTTGGTACACACATGTTTGGAAAAATCAAGTTTGGTTTATGTTGAAAATCCTAGTTGTCAGTCTTGTATTTTGTTAATTTTGTTCGTAAAGAAGTTACAATATCCCCCATAACGGACAGTGAAATATATAATAATACCCATGTAAAATTGTAACAATTGCTTTGATTTGCCTGACTTGAAGTTCGGCTGATTTGGCAATTAAACTACATGCCGCATAAGGCCGTAATAGCCGAAACAGTACGGAAGTTCATCTTGGGGTTATTGAGATACTAGAAAACAATGCTTCAGAAACTCAGCTGGTATCGTAATGAAAATAATATTATCTCAAAAATAGATACTATCTCAAAAACATTGACGATTGGTCCTGCAACGAGCTTATTAGAATGCCACTCGGACAAATTCAGTATACCTATAATATAGTTATCAGCCAGATAACTAAATAGTCCTTATAATATAGTTAGAGTCCATCAGCCTGAAAGGGGTGTATTTACCTAAGAGAAGCCCCACAACAATAACTGTAATCGATCAGACATCATCAATTGGATGAGCACATCAGTGAACCTTTTATTGCAATACCAGGAAATTCTTCAGTTGCAGCTGAAAGCCACTAGAAGGTATACAATTTGACAAATGGATCAATATGGACACGATTGCAAATGTGTTAGAGCAGAGTGAAGTGAGGAGGGGAGAAGGATATATTGTCGGTCTATTCCTTTTTTATCAACGAATAATGATTTCAATATTGATAAAATCAATACTCATTAATTTTGGTTCGGGGTTCAGGCCTCTAGCAATTCATACGATTATCGTTAGTCAATGTTCAGAGCGTAGGTAGTACTCGTACACGACCAAATTTTGGTCGTTTCAACGAGTGTTTTACCAGACCGAACATACGTCAATTTTCGAACGAGGCAACTGATGATTGATTAAGGAACCCATTGGAAAAGCTCATACGGCCTAGGGATGGGACATCGGACCCTCACAATCAATTATGCCATCGATTGTAACATCGGAAGCCGACAATCGATGTCACCGATTAATCGCGCCTCCACTATCGATCATCGACGATTTTAGTCGATTTTTTTATTCAGTCTCAACCCAATTTTTTTTAATGGAAAATTGGTCGAAATCGTTTGAAACCGCAGAATACCCAAATGTGCAACAAACATTGAAAGATTCATGGTAAAAAGAAAAGAAATACTACAGAACATGAAAAACAAACTGAAACTCGGAGATCCTTTAGGAAATTTCACGGTGATCACGAAAGTAGTGAGGAAGAAATGGGGGTTTCAGATATCTGCCTCCCTCTGGCCCCTCTGACGTCATCACCACCTCCCTTTGCTAGCACCCGATCACCTAGCCATCCAGCCCTCTGACGTCATACGCTCGAGCGTCATAGGCTCCGACGTACTAGTTGGCCTCCTGCCTGCCGTCTGACGTCATAGGCTCTTAAGGCATACGCTTTGACGTACTAGTTGGCCTCCTGCCAGCCGCCTGACGTCATACGCTCGTGCGTCATAGGCTCTGACGTACTAGTTGGCCTCCTGCCAGCCGTCTGACGTCATACACTCGTGCGTCATAGACTCTGACGTACTAGTTATTACTAATTATTACCGACGTAGTAAACCCCAGAATTATATCGTATTATTACCGACGTAGTAAAACCCCGGAATTATATCGTATTAATTAATCATAATTAATAATTATTATTACTAATAATAAATACAACTTATTAATACCTAACAATAATTTATAATAATTTTCACTAGGTAGGTACTTGATACAATTATTAATAATTAGTGATAATTCATAATAATAATTAATCCAACATTTAGGATCTAAACATTTAGACCTAGTGATCTAGACAGAAGGGTGATCTGTACAAAGAAGATAATGAACCGTTGTGTCAAGAATTTGCAGAGTTTTTCAACTTTGGATCCTGGTTGTAGAGAAAACATCGATGCATCGTGGCCTAACAATCGATCATCGGAAAAAATCGGAGCTTCACAATCGATTGTGAAAAATTGATAATCGGTGTTGAAAAATCGATTTTTATAAAAAAATTGATTATCGATTCCCTAATACGGCCCGAGAGCAATAAAGATTGCTCATCGAATAATGGTTAAGGTGAAATGAAAAATAAGTTCTTCAACAGTAATTTTTAAGACGGAGTGGCTGTAACTCGAGAAAACGCGGGATAAAGATGAAGTTGGGCGATCCGGTTCGGTTTAATCTTCCAGGCATCGTAATCTATCAGAAGGCTCACAAAAACTCTTGCGTAATATTTTTTTTCTAGTTCCATTTGCAAGGAAAGTGCTTTTAGAGGCCCCTACCCTACAGAATCCCTTCCCAATGGGGGTTTTATCCGGTATCTTATCTGACCCGGCATTAGGCCGCTTATCAGTTTATCTCTTATCTGAGGAGGGAGAGACGAAGCGGCAATCTGATTTTCTCATCTCCCTTCGCTACCAAACGGGCGGGCGTCCATTACTCAGCCCCCCCCCCCCCCCCAGTACCACCACTGTTAACAAAAAAGAAAGAACACAAAAGCAATATCAACTAACGACGGAAACACTTCTTATTCATGTTTGAAAATATTTTATCAAAGTTCGCAATAAAATCGTAGTACACCGCATAATATTATCAATATTATTGATTCTATACGAAGGCGAATTCACCACGAACACACAGAAAAATTTGCAGCGTTTTTTCTATTTTTTTAATTTAAAATTGTTTTAGCCTTCACAAAACTGGCAAAAACCGTCCATCCGTCCGTCCGCTACGCTAATCTATTTCTATGCTATACACACTATGCAGCTGTAATTTGGTATGTATACATGCAGCCGCCTTAGGATACGTGTAGACTTACACTTTAAGCAGCATAGGGCCGGGATGAGCTGAGTGGCTCCTAAAGCTAATTTCTATGCTATTTACACTATGAAGCTGTAATTTGCCATGTGGCCGAGAAGGTGGCCATCAAAGCCAAAGGCCTTGAGTTTACTGATGAGAAGAGAGTGAGGGGCCCTGTAGAAAAGGCCGAGTAGACGCAATCCTTGTGATCCCCGGACTCGAATGCTCGAAGAATGAACTGTTGGAGCGTCATGAAGCCATGCTGGTGAGGGGACAAATGGCTACCAGCCAACGGCATAACCCTTGAAACGACCATCTTCCCAAAACTTTTGCGAATGTTGGTAAGGAGCAGACAGGGCAATGCTCATCAACCCTTGATCAGTCACCCTTCTGCGGTATGGGTGTGACGAAAGAATACTTCCACCTTGCAGGAACAACTTACTTACATCAAGAGAAAGCAATTCCTTCTAGACATCCTCCAATGAAACCAAAAGAGAGCTAAATGAAAACGAGGGAATATGAATTTTCATCGGGTAGGACAGCGATAGAAGGTGGACTATAACAGCCGAAAAGAGCTGAGCGAAAAGATCTGCAATCCCATATACTCGTAGATTCCCTACAAAGGTCGGCAAAAAAGCTTTACTATGTTCTCGTCATTTCGACATCATTATTTGACGGGTTTCTGGCAAAAACACGATTAGTCAAAAAAAGCTGATTTTGCTGGAAATGAAAAAAAAAACTGTTTACCGTATTTACACACTATACTAGAACTTTGAATTTCATGCTGTACTTGATTTTTACAGTCAGGATGAATGCCAGATAAGTTTGGATGAGCTTAATGCAATATTTTTCATGGGATTGGCGAAAAACTATTTGACTTGGAATGTTTTTGGAGAATTCCACTAAGAAGAAGACAAGTCAAACATTGCTCTATTCATGAAATTGAACGGAAATGATGATTTTTCTTCTTTTTATTGTTTTATTCAACGTAGGTAATGACTCAAAGAATGCATAAGAAACAAGAAGCAGACAGAATTGGTTGGAGTCCTCTTCTTCTGGATCACCAATGTGAGCAACATCATTCAGAAGGTTGTCATAGAACGATTTAGGTACTCCGACGATTTTGGAGATATGGGATGATGTCCTCAGATCCTTGATTTTAGCTGGATTCAGTCCAAGAGGTGATGTGTAAAATGGAGACAGATTCAGGAGGTTTGTGTGTCTCACTTTAGCTGGTCTCACGATTTGTCTGGCCCATGCTCCATAACGTGAGTTTTTCAGCTGGACTGACTTGTCCTCACAAGATATCTGAAGCATGCGAACTTTTTGAAGTTTGAATGGTGGTTTCGTTGTCTTCATAAGGAGAGGTTCAGTGGCTGCTTTCATATTTTTGAAATCTTTATGGGTGAATTTGCGTAGCTTAAATGGGATTCGTCAACTTTGGGAAAGCACTGTAGTCTCGAACATCTACAAAGAATGAAACATTCACATTTTATGGGAAATACTAAGTACGTAGTAGGTACAGGAAACTATCTACTTTAGGTACTAAACTGCAACATTGACGGTAAAATATGAGTAGGTAGTGAAGAAAAGGAAGTGAAATACTTGCCGGCAATCGTCCTCAGTGCTACGCAATGGAATCGTCCAGGCGTGACCTTTCTCATCTTGTCACCCGCTGTGCATTTGCAGGATTAGCAACTATTCATTCGGAGATATCAAACGGGATATATGTAACTGGAGCGAGTGAGATTGTTAAGAAAGACGAATTTATCGGTCCGACCAAATAAATTTCCCATAGGGACGCGGGTTAGATCACTCGGAATATTAATTCAGCGGTGGCGGAGATGGGATGGGGCCACATGGCCGCGCCTGCTGCCAAGAGTTCTATCGAATGCAAATATCCCGCTCCTGCACGTCCAGTGGTTCGGATGGGAGGGAGCAAATTTGCATAAATATCGAGATATGTGGACAGACCTTCTTTGCATCTACACCCCCCCCCTTCCGCTGTTATAACTTACTGGCACAGTTTGAACATCTTCTTTTTGTTTTTCCTTCCCTCGATTTTCAAATCCTCTCTCCTCCTGTTTACGGAGTTGATTTAACCGCGTACATTTGGATATTTTACGAAATTGGAAAGTTATCAAGCAGATGTTTTCTCGTTCCAAACCTTATTTGATTGTTACGGTAGAACATAAATAATTGCACAATGAGTTGAACCGAGAACACTTAACGACTGAACGACGATAGGTAAGTACTCGTAACCCCCCCCCCCACCACCATAATTGGTGCGTTTACGTTTCAAGATCCCTAGAATCAGAAATTTTTTCCACAACGATTTATAGCTTCTATACTGTTGTCCTAATATGTAGATCACAGTCTGTATGCTCGTACAATATCCTCGTGAGACCCATATTAAATATTCGGAGATGACCATCAGGTCTCATATTCGAACAATATTTTAGTGCATTTCGCTATTTTAGTGGTTTTGTATAAATTTTATACAAAACCACTAAAATAGCGAAATGTATCGAATGCAATACGATCAGGTCTCATATTCGAACAATATTTTAGTGCATTTCGCTATTTTAGTGGTTTTGTATAAATTTTATAAAATATTGTACTAAAATAATAAACAATATTATTGTTCGAATATGAGACCTGATCGTCGCCTCCGAATGATGACGGAAGAGGGGATTCGGTAACTAGCTCAGTGATGGTCTGATTGTTTTAGATAAATGATCAAGTAGATGATAAGTGATTTAGAATTTATTTGTATTACCATAATTCTGGGGATTATACTTATACCTATCAGCAACACACTTCAATTATAGTAGAGAGTCGATAATCCAGGATAATTGGGACCAAACCTCATCCGGATTATCAAAAAATCCAGATTTTCGTTTTTATGCTTTTAAAATTATAGGAACGTAACTGCAACCCTGAGAATTCACTTAAATATGTAAGTATGTAAACAAGTATAGTAGGTAAATACAGTTGACGCTGTTGGGTATTACTTACGAGTTAATACTTAATACTATCAATATCTCGTAGTATAGTACGAGTACTTCAATGAAACTGAAACAATACAGTGTACAATGCAGCACAAAACGTAAAGTTAAGATCACGTACAGTAAAAAAAACCTTGCAACCGTCCAAAACCGTGCAACCTTGTCAGGGCCCTTAAAAAAAGTCTTTAATTGATTTTTGTACTGCAGTAGTAGCATTTGACATTTTAATTTTTTTCCTAACTAACTATTTGTCAAATCGCCCCCTGTGCCAGATCCCCCGTTCTGTGAACCTTCTGATTAGCACCTTTCAGGATCTGTATTAAGAACAAATTTTGTTCTTCTGTTCTTCCAGTAAATTTAAAGCCTGTATCCTGACTTCGTTATTCACCAACGACTTCAATTCTCCTATACATCAATTTTTCAACACTGTATCTTGGAATCTTGGAAATTTTGTGATTGGGCTCCGCCAGAGCAACGCTGGTGATTGGGGATTATCGAATCTGCTCACTCATTGGCTGTTGGAATCGATGCCATTCGCTTGATCAACCATCGCGGGATTAAGTTACCTTTTGAACGATTGGATAGTTTTCCGATGTAAAATACGCAAGGAACCGATTCGGTTGGTTCAAGATTGACTTAACCAACCGCTGAGGCTGAAGGTTCAGAATCCGCCAGAAGGCGGAACTTGGACTTAGTTCCTTTTGGAAGCCACTTCCTCAAAGTTAGTTAGTTAGCTGATCTACACACATAATAGAGATCTTTTAGTGCGGGTTAGCAGACAAAAAGTTGGACGTGAAGCATAACAAACAACGGACTCGCGGCAACGGGTTATTGAGCATTGGGAATATCTATCACTGAATGTGCAATCTCCGACTCCAATAACTCGAAGAGGGAATTTATAACTTCGGAGGGAAAAACACGGACCGAAGCTCAGGAGAAAGAGAGATGAGATGATAAGAGGAATGAGAGGAGGAGGGCGGGAGGGAGTGATAGACAAAGGGAGTGCTGATAAGATACGAAGGAAGGTGCGGTTGGTTGCGACGGGTAGGATGTGGTGGGAAAGGGGGGGATGATAAAAGGCGGAAGATAAAAATAGGAATTGGAAGTAGAAGAGACGAGACGAGGTTACAGCGCGGTTATCACCAGGGGCCGATCTGCGGTTATCTACAGGTCCCATCAGAAACGTTATCTCTGAAGCCCCGCCGTGCCAGGCCAGCACATCACCAGCCCTTTATCTCACCTGGAGCATCTCAGTTGGGTTTGGAATGAGAGGAGAAAAAAAAGAAGAAGTTCATTACTATCACAAAAACCCTCGGTTTCTATCGTATGCCTGACGTCATCTAGATCTTGCACGTTGAAAATCCATGGGGACGCTCCGATATTTAGCTATAACTGCACGTATACATCTAGTCATACACCTAGCTATACATAGCTATAAACGTACGTATAACTCGTATAACTGCACTAGAAACGATGTCAGAAGACCACTGGAATTCACATGAGATATGTTGAGAAAGTGTGGTGTTCACACAGCTAAAACCGAAATCTCATATTTTAATCATGTTTTTGTACCTCAATATGCACCTTTTAGCGAATTTTCGAAGAAAATTGAGCTATTGTTCTCGGTCCAAAATGTTTAAAACTAGTATTTCCGAAAACATTTCATACCAAAATCCGTTTCATACCATCCTAAAATCCACTGCCAAAAGACACAAAAAATTATATGTACCTATAACCTAGTGCAACTATGTAACAAACTCAGGGAAATGTCCCCGTTCTCGCGGATCTGATTCACCAGAACCACTGCGGATGAGCGACTCTCTGCATCCGTAAGAACGGAGGACATTTTAAACAGTTCATGTAATTTTATTTTATGAAGGCCCTCCCTCAAAAATAAATATATTTCCACAGCGATGCCGTTGACTTTCTACGCCCTGAATTGGAGATATTGCGACTGAAAACTCATTTAATTCGTTTCCAGGGAGGTCTGGGTACGTCACCATTCGATTCTGCGTGAAAATTTTCCCGAAATATTCCTGAAAATGTGCCTGAAAATACACGTTTTTTCGCATACAAACTCAGTTTTCTCAAAATAGTTCCCCCTAAAAAATAAAAAATAATTATACCGTTGGAGAGCTGACATTCTGGGCAGGTTTTGTCTAAAGATAGCCCGCCAAATGACCTCCGTAATAACGAAGCGAACGACTAAAGAAAAAACGGTGATTTTAAGAAAATCTTAAAATTTTGGACTTTGGCCAATCTTTTATCAATAAGTACTGTCTTGAAAAATCGGATATCATATCAGAGACATAGCAAATTTAACGTTCTTTCCAACGCTATCCTCAACTTTTATTTTACACATTAATTTAAGGGACTTATATCCGTTTTACAGAGACAAGGTCGAGAAGACAAAAAAATCATAAAATAAAAAATAAAAAAAAAAATCGGATTTTTCGTTGCGTAAGAAAAAAACTCTAGGAGGCATTTTTAGTTGAAAATTACCTGTAAAATCGATTCCCTGAGTTTGTTACATAGTTACACTAGACACCCTGTATAAATAAATTATAGACCATCACTGACCATCTGGTCACCTATTTCAACAATATTTTAGCGCATTATTGTATACAGAATAGGTAGTGACCTAGACATAAGGGTGAATTGAATAGAAGATAATAAACCATTGTGAAAGAATTAGCAGAGTTTACGCTTACAGTAAATTACGCTTACAGTAACTGGGGTTCGTTGGCAACAAGAATTGTTAGGATTACTAAGCAAGTTGATTTGAACGAAAAACTGTAGTTCGATAAGAGCAATATTTTCACATTTTCTCCTTGTTAAGTCACACAGCCTCCCTTTTCTATTCAGCTTCATATGATCTAACCAGACAAAATATTCCTTCCCGTTAGTGAAGGGTGATACTATCTGAGTCTCGGATGATAATAATAAGTGAACACCTCAATTAATGGAAAGTGAGAAAGAAACGCGTTAAATTTTTTTTTTTTTTTTTTGCTTCATCCCTCACAAAAGTGCCGTTGAGGAACTCATGCTCACGGTTCACCTTTCAACCTCCTAAGCCGCGAAAGGAAGATATCTCATTACAGAATCAACCGCCCCTCTGAAACTCCTAATTCCCATCTCCGTTTTCTCCTCAAGGAAAAAGGCTGTTGACGTGAACCCCGGAGATCTCAAAGCCAATAACTCAGGAAGGCTCGCACGAGGCTGGAGAGTCGGTAATAACAATTAATATCTAGGTGGTGTTGGTGGTGGTGAGACCTAACCCTTCCCAAGACTCGTAAACTCAAGTTGATCTTGATAAGTAAAAGGTGCCCGTGCAGGGGCTCAGATATATCATAGCACATGACCAGGTTTTGATTCTTGGCGCACATTGGTCGGTCACTGTTCCGTTTGGTTTCATCGGGGTTTCTTTTTGTTCAATTTCATTTTTCAAACCTCCACGCGACATACAGCCTATTCGGCTCTGAAAACTGCGTTAATATCACTTAGGCCAGTCCTAATCGAGCAAATAAAAGGCCAAAATCGGAAAAGTTGAAACTCTGAAACTTTAGTAGGTACCTATATTATAAGGACCAGTAAGAGCAGTGTGAATCCAAATTTACAAGCTTAGGAACCCTGTTCTAGCTACGTACGAGTACGTACGTTCTAGCTCGTACTACGCGAAAAACCACGAAATTTTGGGACTTGTTTCAAATTTGCTCTATAACTCATGAGCCATGCGTTTTTCGACAAACAGCACTCAGTGCTTTTAAATTTCAATAAATATGCAACAATCAAGGCCCGAACTGCAGCTCTAAACGTCTCATAGAAACTTCAAAATTTCTTCTGCTATGTAGTTTCTTCGTTAAAGCTAAGGGCCTTTTCGCTGAACGAATAACATGCATGGACGTACTTGGACGATCACTGCCGCATCACCGTACTATCACGCTGTTAATTCAGATTGACTGCTGCCCGACTGCTCCCAATGTGAAGTGACCTTACTGTATATATTTCTCCCTCTTCTTTTTCTTCAGCTTTCTTTCTCCCTCTTCTTTTTCTTCACTTCAGCTTTCTGTTACTTTCACCATTATTATTCGCGATTCACCAAGTTTGTATTATTTTTCTGGTAGGTACTTCTTTCTTTCATCGGCCCATAAACTATAAACGCCATAATATTATGTTACCCTGTACGCAACTCCTTGCAATGTTATTGTTTTTTTGCAATAAAGCTATTGAATTGAATTGAATTGAACTTCAAAATTTAATAGTCCAGTCAAATGAGGCTCGAAAACCCTCTTGACCTAAATAATTCCGATAGAAGATATTATTTTTTAGCGTTATTGGGGGGTGTCTAAGGATGGTAATAACAAACGTCCGCATGATTAGCAAGCGAGCTAACATCAGGAAGGCCAAAAAACTGGAATTCTTTTTGACTTTTCTTTTGGTTTTTTGACAATAATCCAGAATAATGATTACCAATCGAAAAAAATGTACATAATATATTATAATAAGTAATAGAGAGGTAATTTCTTCGTCGATTGAGGTCCCCTATTTATATATTTTAACCAACACACAAGTTACACAATTTTTTCGACCTTACTGAAAAATTTCGATTTCGCGTTAGTGTTTCGATAACATCTGTAGAAATACCCAGGAAATCACTAAAGTGGCAAATAAAAACGTTGTAGATCACATTTTTTGTCTAGGGAGTATCAAAGCTAAATATTTCCATCCATTCGTATCAATAGTGTATCAATGCTGTATCCTCTCGTAAAACGACTGGTGATAGTTGTTATAAATTATTCTGAATGTATGATGAAGAAAAGGATAACAGCAAGAAGTAGTTAAGAAACATAAAAGGAAATTTTATTAACACAAGGTAGAAAAAAAAAATACAAAGCATACACAAGATACAATCCAGCACAATTCAATATGGAAAATAAAAAACACAATACAGAATACAATACAAAAAATTTAAAATGCAATACAGAAAAATCAGTACTGCAATAACTCAATCCCCGTCGTCGTCATCTTCGTCGTTGTCAAGGGGAATGCCATTGGTGCATTCCCCCTGAAACGTCTGGCAGGCTGATGTGCAACGCATTGCTGCTTTAAGCAACCACACTCGAAAGTTCTGGATGTGCTACATTTGCGTTGATCTTCTGTTGCGGAAGTCTAGAAAGGCAGTCTGCAGGTGCTTACTCCTGAACATGGATATATTTGATCTCATAGTCATAATCACTGAGAAATAATGCCCAGCGAGAAAGTCTCGGTGCAACAGTTTTAGGCTTGTGGACAGTTTGAATCTCAAGATGTTTGCCGCAAAAGCACTGATAGAATTCCGTGTCTATAGTTGAATAGTTTCTTTCAGATTTGGTGAGTGTACGAGAAACGACTGCAATTCTCACTGCAATTGGCCGAAGACTGTTGTCAGGAAAAATATGTTGTATTATTGCTCCAATTCTCTGTTCTCAAGCATCAGTCGTTAAAACCAACGGAAGTTCTGGGTTGTAATAGACTATTGTTTTATCAGAGGTTGAATGACTTTTAAGGTTGTCATAAACGTGTTAGTATTCGTTCGTCCTTTCCCATTTGACACCTTCCTGCAGAAGTGTATGTAAAACAGAACACAATGCTTCAAAATTTGGAATAAATCTTGAGTAGTAGTAGATGGTACCGAGAGAAGAACGTAAAGTTGATACGTTTGTCGGTGTAGGCATATTTTTAAAATCATCGACAGCTTCAGTAGTAGGGTGTTTATCATGCTTATCCCACTTGTATCCAAAGTTATGCTAGGTTGAAATATAAGCATTTTCTCAGGCTGAGTTCTTAAACCAACGTTCCGAAATCTTGTTAAAACCCATCGTAAACGTTGAATATGGACCTCCCTAGATTTCCCCCCTGTTGCAACATCGTCTTGAAACCATGTTAAGGCACACAGAATCCATCAATTTTCGAAACATTGCTGAAGTGACATGGACTTGTATGTAAAATAACACTGATGGGTGGCAATCACCAAAAACTGTATGCTTTCGTCATCAACTGGTAACTGTTGAACATCGTACTGAATTCGGTAAATCCTTTAAATTAGTCCGATATGTCCTCAAAATTAGTATGGGATGAGGATCGTTGTTGAGGTTGTGGGTATTAATCGTAACTTTCAAGTCACCACACAACCTAACCATCCTGTTTTTCTTGGTTTTATATACAACAGGCGAGGCCCATTGTATATTTGACTGTAAAAAGGTCGGTAGTTTCTATGACACCTTCTTTAAAAATGCGAGTAATATTGCTGTTGGCGGCCTGTTTTAATGGAAAGGTATTAGAGTGGGGCTAGAATATTGGACTAGAATATCAAACCCTTTTCGTTGCCTTCAGGGAAATACACGGGCATTTCTACGGTCATATCCACCAAGTCTCTTTGTAGTGAACGATAACAATCACCGACCGAGCAGTTTCCAACAGAAAAAACGGATCAGTGACAGAAAACGCCATTAATATGCAATGCATGCGAAATCAAACTCGCATATGTATGAAGAAGTAGCGTGAGAGCTCACTAGCTGCCGTCCAATAGGTTGACCGCCCGAAGAAATTATCAAGGCCCCGTACGATTTTCTTCAGGTTTCCCCTCTACATGTGGTCTATATTTAGCCAATATTCCCGCTCTTAGAACGAATATCGTAAAAACGCAATTCAAGTACGAGTTGGAAGTTATTGAAAGTCCACAGGGTGACGTACAGTGGGGTATATTGCATAATTTGTGCGAATGTAGGTACCTATGCCAAACATGATGCAAATCATTAGGAGAAGAGAAAATTCCTCGATCTTCTCGAACAAATGGATTTGTATATCCTGAATTGCCGTCTTTCTTACCGCCTCTTGATATAACAGAACCGCTGACAGCACCAAGAATTTCGTTCATGCAGATTAGAAGACTTCGATTTGTAAATGGTTCAAAGGGGATACCTAATTGGTCAGGTGGTTAATGTACCCGTCGATGTGAATAAAATGGTGCCTCGTCACCTGGATGACGATTATGCATTTCATATAAAGTAGGTACTAGACATATCCATGATCTATTGTTTTTTCCATCAAGGGAAACATTTAAATTTGTCTGGTTCCTTTCTGGGGATTTTTGAAATGAGTTTTCACATTAATCAATTCTGTAAATTAATGATTTCGGACTCAACGCGACTGGTTGTCATTACTGAGTCTAATCATCGGTTTGATGGTGATCGGTGGGAGGGGGAGAAGAGGGGGGGGGGGGGTCAGCTGAATTACTAATTAATAAAGAGGTGGAGTTATCTCGTCTTGAACCCCGACCTTTTATTATTAACGATCATCGAGGTGAGTGACGGTCGAGTGTTGTGGGGTGGGGTGAGGGGAGGTTTGTGGGGGGGGGGGGCAGGTTTGTGGGGGGGGAGGTGGTCACCTCATTCAGGTGGGTCCGTTTTTAGGGATGAAAATGAGCGGTTGTGACGGTGCGGTACGGTGGGTGTGAAGAGGGGGGGGGGAGGAGGTGCTTTATACCCGAAAATTGAAGTATTAACGTTGTAGTTGGGTCATCGGAAAACGACGCCGATGATGGCAAAGAGGGCTGGAGGGGGGGGGAGGCGCGGGTGATGCGGTTTTCGGATGATATGGACCGATGATGGAGGAGGGGGCGGGAGGGAGATGTCGAGGGGCGGCGGTATTAGCTTCGCCCTATCGCTGTTTGTTCATGTACTTCATAATTCCAGACGGTATCGGTAGAACCTCCGCCGTCATAACGTGCCCGCGCCAATCTTTCTCTCTCTTTCTCCTCCCTCCCCCCACCACCACGCACCTCTCACGCCTCGTAGGATTACCCCGACAAATTTAGAATCACAATCACTTCCCTTCCCCTCCATCTCACCCCCCACCACCGCGGTAACCCCTTAATCTATATTCAATTATCTAATAATGCCTCCCCTCCCCTCCCCCCTCCACCACCGTCACCGTACTATTGGCGCGTCGAGCTCCAAACCTCCTCATTAATAAAATACTGTTTAAACAATCCCCCTATCGCACAGAACTCCCCTCATCACCACCGCGACCGCTACCACGTCAACACCACCCCCTTTTTTCCACACCGCATTACCATCATCAAGTACAAAATACCAACAATAACCAACGTTCAGTAAAAACGTACAAAATCAATTTGTATCCAGTGAAAATTCAATCACGATATTTTAACATTTTTATGTTAACGTGTTTTAACGGAGACCTATTTGCCAAAAACCGACCTCAAAAACCGTTAAGTACGATGTTTTTATAATGATTTCCGATTACACCCGAATCGTTGCCAGGTAAATTTACCTTCGCCATTTAGCGAATTTTCGAAGGAAAGGAAGCGTACATGTTCTCGGTCCAAAATTTGTTAAAATCGAATTTCGGAAAAAATTGTATACCAATATCCGTTCTAGACTATCCTGAATTCACTGCCAAAAGACAACAAATATCATATGTATACCTATATGTATATATTCACATAATGTGGAGAAGGTTATCGACCCTATTCCGATATATATGTGGGTTGTGGGGGATCTCGACGTTCGGTCACAATTAAAAACGTGTTTCCCAACGTTTTGATTATTTATTTAGTCATTTTCAAGGGATACAACAGAATTGTCAATTGTCAACAGAATTGTCATTTTCAAGGGCTACATTGGATTGTTCTATCTTTTCTGTTCTAGCCCTTAAAAATGACTACCTAAATAAATAGTCGAAACGTTGGGAAACACGTCTTTGACTGTGACCGAACCTCGAGATCCTCCACATCCCACATATATCTATGTGTCATTCCTGATGATAACTCTCGATAGAATTGAGATAAAAAGTTCAAATTTGCACAAAAAAATCTACTATGGCAATCGAAAGGCTAAGTTCGTAGACGGGCCAAAGGAGTTCAGGAGTTCTAAAGGAGTTTAGGGGAATTTTTTATCATCCATTAATTCCAAAAATGAAACATTCTGACAAGTGACACCTCAGTTGTAGATTTTTCAACGCTGAACACGATGGTGAAGTCAGAAATGCGATGTCTTATTCCGTTCTCAAACTGGAGCACTTTGAAGATGAAGAAATGTGGTTGTCATCACCGTGTTCAGCGTTGAAAAATCCCTAAACTGAGGTGTTACTCGGTAAAGAAGGAGATACATTTTGTTATAAAACCAGTAACAAAGAGACGTTTTACATTAAAGCCAGTTATGTCTTCAAAAATTCGCTCTTATTACGAGATGTTTGGGTCGCAGTGGAAAGTTTGCAAAAATTTGCAAGAATCATACTGCAGAAATGATTCAATTAATGGATTTTCAGTACCAGAACAGAATTAAATTCCGTTGGAAAGAGCGTTAAATTCCTTAGGTATCTCCCTAGTGCTAAATGAAACTCTTTACGAAGATTCAGATGTTGAAAAAATCCCGAATAGGAAAGTCTCGAAAATTTCGGGAAGGTACAGTTTTTTTAAACGTTTGTAAGCCTAACAGAATCTGCCGGTTAATTTCATACTGTAACCCCAAAAAATGGCCCAAAAGCTCAGCTTTCCAACGGTAGGTAATGACAAAAAAATTGTTTACAGTGGACCCATGGTTTAAAATCCTCGTTCCCGTGCCAAACAACCGTGGATCTTTCAACTAAAATCGACAAGTAAAGTTTTCGCAAAAATCGACATTTTTACCGTGAAATGAGTTAGCCAGCAATGTTTGTCACGCTGAGTCCAATGATGGCACAAGAATTCTCGAATAAGCAGTCACTGATCAGTCACAAGATATCAATATTTCGTCCAATAAACTTTTCGAAAATTGACTTAATTTCTGTTGATTTGTATGTTCATTTTGATAGACTGGTAGGCCAAGCTAAACATTACTATCGTTGGAAATTAGGTCAATGTGTGTTTTTAACGTTATAGGATACTTTTAATCAGAAATTAGTTGTAGAGTCGATCCCTGGCCGGTGGTATGACCTTAAGGCTTACACTCTGTATAAATGTCTTGAGAAGAACTTTATCGTTCACGTTGTGTTCTGTATAGTATTATTTTCGCTAAGTTATTTCTTGAACGAATTCTAATTTAATTTGTATGAATTTAAAGGGAAACGCAGGTATTTACAGAAATGCTCCTGTACAAGTACTTTTACTCTGTCACACAAACTGAGTTGATAGTTCTGCCTTCTTACAACCTGAATAAAAAACGTAAGGGCGTCCCGCTCAGCGACTGAGGTACGTCGTAATGTGCAGCGATAAAACGAATCAGAACTGGTGAACTCACCGTCTGCTCTTTTCCAAGTGCACACTGTTCGGTGTTAAGTTCGATGGCGACCGAAGTTAAATTTTAAAGCGTTGAAAGTGATCATTAGCAGAACCAGAGACGAAGAAGAAGTGGGAGATGGGCTCCGACTCACGATCTGCCTCAGAGGAGCGCTGAGGTATCTCGCGGAGATCTCGCCTCATTTCGACAACCTCACGAAGAGTTTTACGGAATCGGGTTGAAAAGGCGGAGTGAAGAGACATTGGTTCATTAGTTGAGGATAGATAGCGTTAGATAGGGTATTGTAATGAGGGTTATAAACAGGTGAGGAATAGATCTGGGTACGGGAGGAGTTGGGAAAGGAGGGCTTAGGGTTGAGGAGATACCAACCGCCGAGTCTCACAAAGAGTGGTGGTATCCAGGGTCTGATAAATGAAGAGATAGCTTGGACCTTCCAAGTGGGGACATCGTGAGGAGATTTGAATCATGCACTAACCAGTTGGGAATGTTAATTTAGTCGGACGACGGTGTTTCCACTCACCTTATCAAGATACTTCGCCCTCTTCCCCCAAGTTGATATCTTCAAACCGTTTTCAATTGAAATGGTGGCCCCCTGAGGTCCACCTCGCAACGTCAAAACCAACAATTTTTCGTACATTTGCATGGTTTGAGATACTAACGTTTTTTCGTTATTGACAAATTAGCGTTCATTTCTGATTGTTCCCTGAATTTCTCGAGTGTTGTTGATGATATTTCGAAAAACTATTTGATGTTGTTATTTTTTTTCGCAGACGGGAGTATCAAATATCAACATGAAAATGACGCGTCATTGCTCTCGTGGATCAATGGTGGATATCGAGGCTAACTTTATGCTCCAAAGTATTATTCAGCTGGGCCAATATGAAAATAGACCCGACAGCCTGCTGCATGATTCACCCTCATATGGACGACTTTCGATTTGATCGAACGGCTGGTCGTTCAAAGCTGCGGATAGTCTTAAAAAATTCTAAAAAAAAAGTTATCTAAATGTGAACTAAAAACTATACCGTTTCTTCTGAATGTTTCGAGATATGAATTTTTCAAATTTTCAAAATTCGTTTTGAACCCCTTCCCCTTGACCTTGGGCTATGAAAAGCTTCAAGGATCCTTGAGGGGTTGCTCCGAAACCGTGAACCAAATTTCGTAATTTTAGCACAAGGTTAACTGGGCAAAGTTACGCGTATGGCGGACGGACTGATTTTTTTTACTCGATTTTTTAAAAACATTTTTTTTTTTGGTCGATTCTAATGGTTCTTATCGAAGATAATAAACCAAAAGGGAATCTGATTTGAAAAAAGGTGAATCTGATTTGTAAAGGGGTGAATTTGATTTGTAAAAGGGGTGAATTTGACTTCAAAATGCTAGTCAAGCAGAAAAATATAATAGATAATATCTATTAAGTATTAGATAATAATATCTATTAATAGATAATATCTATCATGCTCTGGATCAACCTCGACTCCCTCCTGTGACGTGCAGTTTGGACGCTTTTAAAATATTTTCACTTTTTTTCTTGTACAATTTTCCTTGTAGCATTCACAATATGTTTAAACAACTCAACTATCCAACAAATTCACTGTACTGCTTCCCTTGAATCCTTCTTATTCTTTGTCAAGTTTATATTTATTTTATCCTATTATTTGCCTAAATTCATTGTAACAATCATATACTGATGTATTACAAGTAAATAAATTGAATTGGATTGAATATAAAAGATATTCGTCATACGACAAGGAAGAACAACAATTTTGGGCCTCATCGAGTGGTACCAACAACATAAAAAAGATAATTCACGCTCATGTTGACGATTTTTTCTAGGTTGATTCCAATGGTTAACCGAAGACCACGAATCAGGATTAAAAACGATATGAAACGGATTTTACACTGTTTTTCCTCTATAGATCAGTATCCCAAAAACTGCGATCTTGGGTTTCGGCCGGTTTGTGTATAACGCCGTCGTTGAACAACCTCGTCCTGTGATACACAATGCAACAGCGCCGTCCTATCAAACTTGAATCCCGTAATGTAGAAACTCTTCGAAACTTGTTTGAATTCAGTCGATGCTGAGGACTGGTCCCCCAACACAACATACGAGTTTCGATCACATTAAAATATTATTATCTCAGAAGGAAAGGATTCTAAGATCCTCCTCCCCTCTCCGCCTTCCAAAGCTGCTTTTAACAATCTTATCAAAACGTTGAGAAGTTAAGAGAAGAAGTGCTACCATTATCGACGCACGTGTGAGTGTGTGTTTGTTTGTGTGCGTCAGTGGTGACGGACCGAGGAAGCAGCGATCGGAGCGACCAACCTTCATCGCACGACTGATTTGCATAGCTATCTTCGTTTGAACCTTCCGTTCATAACGCGATATCTGGTCACCCATTTAACCTTCAGATACCCAATGGAAATGCTCGCATATGAAAATACTTTTTGGGTGACTCATCCGGAGGTTGTTGGAAACTTGAAATGACGAAGATGGTGAGTATTGGGAAGAAAAATGTCATTTAGATTCAGCGGATTGCTGTACATATTTCTACGTTTGCTGATGCTTAAGCGGCTTTTGCTTGGACACGATTTTAGTCGAACATAGTCGAAAACTATAGTCGAAAACTCATTGTCAGAAAATTGACATTACAGTTGGGCTTAGGTACCTATTTACATAGTTATTGACATTTTCATGTCTTTGCTTTGGCACATAAACTGAGTTTGTTCCCTTGATTCACCCTTTCCCTCAGAACACGTCAGAACACAAGCGACCGGCGGGCCACTACGTCAGAGCCTATGACGCACGAGTGTATGACTTCAGACGGCTGGCAGGAGGGCAACTAGTACGTCAAAGCCTATGCCGTAAGATGCTATGACGTCAGAGGGCTGGCTGGCTAGGTGATCGGGTGGTAGCGAAGGGAGGTGGTGATGACGTCAGAGGGGCCAGAGGGAGGCAGATATCTGAAACCCCCATTTCTTCCTCACTACTTTCGTGATCACCGTGAAATTTCACAAAGGATCTCCGAGTTTCAGGTTTTTGTCCACCCAAATCGGTCAGTCTGCCGGTTACCTCTATTTACATACTTCGGACAAAATTATAGAAACACAGAATGTGTTTTAGCTCACGCGTTTCACATACCTCCAACTAAATCAGAATTTCGCTACTTTCCTCCCACTAAATCAGAATCTTATATGTTCACTGCGTCATAACAAAACACAAAACCGTACGTCGTCGAACGCCAATGTAAACGCTTGCATACGAGTCTGCAACACATTGAGACATTTTCATGTCATGTCCTAACGACCATAATGTTGTGTGCAAACAAACTTCGTATCAAGTCATGCGCATATCTCAGCTTTTCGAAGGGCGACAACCGAGTGAGAGGAATGTATTCTCGTTCTATAAATCGAGAGGTTTCCAACGAATGGTGAACGGTTTTTGTCCGATGACAAATCACGAAGTACTATCCCCCTAGCAACGACTCGGTTGTACGCGGAAATCGTCAGAAACTCATTTGGGACAATTTTCGTAGTCAATTTTCGTAACGGTCTTTGAGTTATGTGCCATATGAAAGACATGAAAATGTCAAAAAAAAAAAAAACTTACTTATATAGGTATAAATTTCATCATTAGTTCAGAAAACTTTGCTATAATATACAAAAAAATAAACCCACGTCAACTTAAATACATACTTCATTATTATTATCTCCTCTTTTTCAAATCAATATGCCTCCAACAACATATTTTCCAATTTCATCTTGAAGATCATGTAAGTTTCGATCGATTTAAGATCACTTGAAAACCCATTATACTTAGTAGACTTAGTCAAAAACGAATTGTGCTCTTAGTAAAAAACGAATTGTGGTATACGGTTGTACGACAACTGGGTAACCTAAATGTTGTATTCCTATTTCGTGTATTAATTATTTGGCCTATTGCAGCAAATGTCTGGTATTTATCAAATAAATACACCGATTTTGTATTCAACTGTATCCTGAACGTGGTACTGTATCCTGAACGTGTACTATCATCATACTGCAGATTCATTATACATCTTACACTTTCATTTAATTCTCTTTGTAGTGCCATACATCCTTCATAGTTCAAATCACTCATGACTGGTAAGCTATACAACAGGTGTGGAATCACTAATGCTTGATATAATCTTTTCTTAACATCCACAGTCTTCAGCTTCAATAGCTTTTTAAAAGAATTGTGATATGAATGAAATTTGCTGACAATGACATTAATCTGTTCTGTCAAAGACAAATTGTCTCGTATGATAATTCCAAGGCATTTTACACTACGAGAATACTCTATAATGACTCCATTCACTGCAATTCTAGAGCACTACTAGTTCATTTACTAGTTCATTTTATGTAGTTATCTATTTTTTCCTCGAGGAATAAACTTCATTTAATTTCATTCCATCCTGCATGGCGGAATCATCGCAATCATCCCACCAGAAACCTCACTCCATGTCTCTACCTCCATCAACCCTCCAACTTTTAGGGCCGTCAGGCCGGTATCGTTTAAGCCTCAAACACTCTGTACAAACTTTGTATGCTTTATTTCTGCCAATAAAATTATTCTTGATTCTTGGAATGTTTGAAGATCGTCATCGTGATCTTCCATCGCGAGATAAACAGTTCCAGTCATGATCGTTAGTCGACTGAACACATTGAACGGTATTGAGTGGAAGCCGAGTCGAATAGTTGGAAGTGACGGGAGAGCGGGGAGATGTGGTGGTTTGATGCGTCGAAGAGGTGCCGAAACGTTGTGGGCGCGGTGCCGACCCGGCACATAAATCTGGCTAATTAAGTGGTAGCCGGGGATGTGAATTGGCCCGTGTTGAAGCGACGGGAACCCCTTCACCTACCGCCACTACGACTCACAACACACAACACACAACACACTGGTCTTCCCGTCCATTCAGTGCCGCACACTGAGGGCCAAGTTCTCGCCCGGAGCTTCAAACCGTCATCTTATCGGAACGTCCGGATCTCGACAAGTGTCACACCTTTTTTTCTTCTTCAACCCCCTCCCCCCTCCTCACTACTCACATACAGCAACACCACCACCTGACCTTCATTTGCTCTCAGGTGGATGCAAAATCAAGGGCACAGGAGAAGAAGGGGCAGTGTCAAGCTCTGGGCGAAAATGAGATCCCCCCCCCCCCCCCTTTAACAAAAAAAAAGAAGTATTTATTACTACATATCTAATACATAGATGTGTTGCAGAGTTGGCAATGTTCAACACAAATGTCTTAAACAGTGGTTAAAACTCAAGCAGAAAAAAAACTCTGCAAATTCTTGACAACGGTTTATTATCTTCTCTGAGCAGATCACCCTAATCCAATTAACGAACTGTTAGATGAAACTCTAGCTCATAATCCAAATTAAATTTAAAATACCATACGAATTTCTTTCAATCATGTCATATGAACGGTTTATTATCTTCTCTGAGCAGATCACCCTAATCCAATTAACGAACTGTTAGATGAAACTCTAGCTCATCATCCAAATTAAATTTAAAATAACATACGAATTTCTTTCATATCATGTCATACTGTACTATACCAAATCATACATACAATACTCATACCATGTCATACAAACCGAGTGAATATTGCATTGTCATCCAGTTCTGACCCATTTTTAAAATTTCAAGTCAATAGGTTATTATTACAAAATTATTACAAAAACTCTGCAAATTCTTGACACAACGGTTCATTATCTTCTTTGTACAGATCACCCTTCTGTCTAGATCACTAGGTCTAAATGTCTAGATCCTAAATGTTAGATTAATTATTATTATGAATTATCACTAATTATTAATAATGTTATCAAGTACCTAGTGAAAATTATTATAATTTATTGTTAGGTATTAATCATGTGTATTTATTATTAATAATTATTATTATTAATTATGATTAATTAATACCATATAACTCTGAGGTTTTTAATACTACGTCGGTAATAATTTTTCTATTAAAGAAGTACCTACCAACAAACATTCGAAATTACCTTCATTTCCGTAGCACGAAACGCACCTCAGAACAACAAACTCGACATAACTCAAGCCATATGATGTTCCAAAGAGCTTGTTAGTATGAAAATGGACCTGTATTTCAACAGTTTGATTCACGATCGGGTTGTGAGGCACAATCTTTGAGCCGTCATTGAGAACGAACGGCTGGTCGTACAGAGCTGCGGATGGTCTTAAAAAATTCTGCGGAACAAACTCTATCTAAATATGAAATAAAAAACATACCGTTTTATATGAATTTTTCGAGATATGAGATTTTCAAATTTTCAAAATTCGTTTTGAACCCCTTCCCCTTGTGGGGTTGGTCGAAACCCATAAAAAAAAATTTCGTAATTTTAACTCAACGTTAACTGGGCAAAGTGGCGCGGACGGCGTACGGCGGACGGACGGATTTTTTTTATTCGATTTTCTGAATCTACGTATCTTGAAACGTAAACCAAAAAATTTTGAGGGGGGTTAAAAAAATTTTTTCTTTGGGCGATTCCAATGGTTCATTATCGAAGATAATAAACCAAAAGGTATTATTTAAACAATTTTACGGATGAGAAACCGAATGAATATTGCAATGTGGTCAATCCCCGACTCACGGTCAAAATTTCCAGTCTGTAGTTTACCGGGAAGATGAAAAAAAAAAAAAAAAAAAAAAAAAATAGTATCAATGTTGGGCGTCTGGGGGGTTGACCGACCTAACGGCCGTTTTAGACGCGAAGTTTAGTGTTTCTCCTAAACCTTTGCGCGCTCACTGTGAACGAACGGCTGGTCGTACAAAAATCCAATTGGTCTTAAAACATTCGTAATTTTCCAGGTCATTCAAAAGTGAACTAAACATTACACCGTTTCATGTGAATTTTTAGAGATCTCTAAACTTTGAAATTTCGAAAATGTCATATCTATAATATAGATATGACATTTTCGAAATTTCAAAGTTCGTTTTGAACCCCTTCCCCTTGACCTAGGGTTATGAAAGGTTTCGAGGATCATTGAGGGGCTGGTCCAAACCCAGAAACCAAATTTCGCAATTTTAGCTCAACGCTAACTGGGCTAAGTGCCGCGGACGGCGTACGGCGGACGGACGGATTTTTTTTAATTCGATTTTCTGAATCTCGTATCTTGAAACGTAAACCAACAAATTTTGAGGGGGGTTAAAAAAAATTTTTCATTGGGCGATTCCAATGGTTCATTATCGAATATAATAAACCAAAACACGGTGTTTTAAACATCAAGTACAAAAAACATGTTTTATTTACGAAGTTTCTTCTATTTGCTGGGAATAGTCTCTACTACCATTGTGGTGCATTGATCATTCACCCTCTCTAGGGACGTTCGATACTTCCAAAGTATCGATACCAGTACTCATTTAAGTAGGTACTTATATAGGCATATTCGATACTACTCGAATATCGAATGAAATGTATCGATATACATGAGTACTCCCAAAAACTACTCCTTAGAAAAAACTCTGCAAATTCTTGACACAGCAGTTGTGTCCAGAATTTGCAGAGTTTCTTTTAAGTTACAGTTTACTATCTTCTTTGTTCAGATCACCCTTCTGTCTTGATCATTAAATGTTGAGGATGGATGACAATGCATTGTTATTCACTCGGTTTCTTGTCTGTAAAATTTTTTAAACAATACCTATTAAATAGGTAAACTACCTAAACAAATTAAATTTGGATGATGAGCTAGAGTTCTATCATTTCGTGAATTAGACAGGAGGATCTGAACAAAGAATATAATAAACCGTTGTGTCAATAATTAGCAGAGTTTTTTAATTCGATTTTCTGAATCTACGTATCTTGAAACGTAAACCAACAAATTTTGATTGGGGGGGGGGGGGGGGGGGGGGTGGTTAAAAAAAGTTTTCTTTGGTCGATTCTTCAACACCGTCTCGTTACTGACCAGGCCTCAAGGTTCAGACATGAATGCCACCTGGAAAAATCGTTCCTGGAATAGATTCTCACCGATTTTGTTTAAATATAAATGTTTGTATTTTATTGTATTTTTGTTTCTTTTCGGTCATTTAAAGGAAATTTCTCAGTTCGGTAGTTGAGTATTTCTTTCGATATGAGTAGGTACTAATTCTCAAATCATGAGAATCGATACCAAAAATACTTGGTGTCGAAAGGAAATAGTCGATACATTACTGGTATCGATTGGTATCGAATGTCCCTACCCGGAACCTTCTTTCAATTTTCGAGGGATTGAGATTGAGCTTTGGGACTGTGATTCTGGCAACCTAGAGACACACGGACGTGCATGTATCGGTTCTGAAAATTTTGCCTTTTTCGGCCTACAATCCTTTTTCCATCCCTAATCCCTTAACTTCTGGATCATATCCACAAAACTCGGATCAGTCGTGGTCTTATTAGCATCCTAGTGTTCCTACGAACCTACGTAATACTTATAACCAATATTTATAAGTTATACTAAGTTATTATAAGTTACACTAACCAGAAGAAAAGACCGCAAGAGGAAAATAAGAGAAGAAAGGGAGGGAACATGGGAGGGAAAAATGAATTTCGTGAATAGTAATAATAAGTCAAAAACTAAATTTTAAAAAAAATCAATAAATTCTTGATAAAAACTTTAATCTACAGCATTTCTATGCAGCTCATTTTCGGTGCAGCTCCATTCACCTTTTTTTGCCAGATAGCAAAAGGCAGGTAAAGGGTTAAGGCAGGAGTGAAACATTTTTGCCCGAACCCCCAACGATTTAGTTGACACTAGTATTAATGTACCTACGAGCGTATTTTATCTTTTGTGGTTGCCGCACACTTATTTTATAATTTTAGGTGAGGTTTCAAACTTTCATTTTCGTTTTTCTCAAGATCAGAAAATTGGTTATTAGCCCCTTCATTTATACAGGAAGATAGAAAGATGTCGTGTGAGGGAAGTTTACTGACATTGATATTATAAATATAGTTAAATTCCTTTACTTTCTAAAGGAGACTTTAAATATGAAGACGTTGTTGCGTGTCGCGAATTTCAGGCTGACCCCCAGCCAAAAACGTAATAATATTATGTTATGGGCATAATATGCCTATAACATAATACTATTATGTTATTAATAATATCATATTTTTGGGCTGGTGGTCAGTCTGAATGGATATTATCCTTGATCAAAGTCAGAGATCCCTACATAACTAGAGACGAGCAACACTGTAGTTTCAAGTTTGTTATTGTGATCCTTATTATCTATACAATACCTTATTATCTATACCATACCATATTGGTTGATTTCAGCAATAAAAAATCATATTGAATCGAATTGAAGGCTCATCTGATTATCAATGTCACGTTGAACAAACTCAGTGGAGGTGGTGCGGGAGGTTTTGGTGGTGGAGGGCGGATGGACGTCTGTTGAAAAGCAGAACACACTATGCCCGATAAATAAGGGAAATAGACGGCAGGCGGTTTTATCTGACAGTTTGTATCTTTCAATCACATCAGCACTCAGAAGGTATAGGTACCTTCAAGTATACTTGGTGGATGCCTCCAGTAAGTCACCTGTCCAGACATTTCTAGAAATGTCAACTTCCCTCCCTCGAGTCTGAACAGCACGGCCGCTTACGCCCGTTTTCAAGTTATGATATCTCGTATTTTCTCCGTTTTCGCTGTTTCTCTATCAAATAACACATATTTGTTCAGGGATGGTCAACGAGTCCTTTTCGTGGACCCTATGGTCTCTGTATGCTAATGTCCCACCTTTGAATCTTATAGCCCCTGTACAGACTACAAGGTCCCTTTCCTGGACGTTAACGTCCCTTTTGTAAACCGCCCAGTCCTTTTTCCGTCCAGTTTCTTTCCGGGCACCCACTGTACTTGCCTGATATTTGATTGTTGATGGTTAGTTTGGATGAAACCATCGGAGCTGCGAGTGGGTTGGAGCCGGTGAATACTGCAGAGAGATGGCCCCTGAGATACTGGAACTGAGTTACTATTACCCAATAGGTACGAGTATCTTCGAATAAACCAAAATTATCGACAGGTTGATCAGAATGAAATAGGCGAAGGTGGTCGTGTGAGAGAGTTGGCCCGGGATTTCGAGGCGCTTACGTGCCCTGATCGGCGTCCCCTGGGTCTTATCGCCGCTGACATTAGCACCAGATAACGTTAATTATGCGATATCCCCTGATTATCAGTTATGGGAACCGGCACCAGGAACTTTCCACTTTGCTCAACATTCCTATTTCCCGGTAAGTAAGTAAAAAACCATATTTGTGTATTCTACGAATGCTCAGAGTTGTTGTGGGTTATTATTTTCAATGAAACACTTTTGAAATCTGACAAAAACAAAAATTCTAGCTTGCCTCAAGGTACGCAGAACTCTTTCACGTGATAGCTGTTCTGGTTACAATATTCTAGTATTACTAAATAATTATTAAATTATAATTTGAGCACCTAATAGGTGAAATATTGTGTGTATGTTCGATTCGAACGTAACCTCCGAGTGAACAGCTAGTCCGCCACTAGCTCGCTGATGGTTTCGTCACCATTCCAACTTAATGGGCGTCCATATAAAGGTAGATAATCTATATAACTAAATTCTATTCAAATTCATTTTATTCACAATATTGCCTGGGAGGCTAATGTGGGGAGGGAGTGGTGTTTGTGTCAGTAATATTTTTGTGTCAGTCAGTATGGGGAATGTTCGTCATCTTGGGGATGATCCAATGTGGATAACTAAATGATCCAATTTGAATAACTAAATTCAAAGACGATTTTCGTGTTCCATGTGTATTTTCGAAAAATTTCACTACAGTTATTCGTTTTGCGTGAAATGGAGTCGAACCATGCCAATTTTGAATTTGGTGTCTGTTTGTTTGTCTGTTCGTCTGTCCTTCAATCACGCAAAAACGGCACAATGGATCGAACCCTTCTCCCGTATTTAAATGTTTACGTGATCGGGGAAGGACAGAGGCGGGGGGGGGGGGGGGGTTCACTTCCGGATCCGATGCATAGGGTTGGGGGTTCATGGGGAAGCCGAAATATAACAATCTTAAATTCTTCCTTCCCGTGAGACAAATGAATATTATTTTTGGTATTTAAGATTATAAGTGTTTGTATACAAAACCGTAAAGTGACAGGCAAGAGTGGCAGATGGATCCATCCCGAGTTCTGCCCGTCAGCGACGGGCCCGGCAGCTAGTGGGATATAAAGTAATAATGGATTGATCGGTTTTGATGGTTCCAACTTAGTTGTACACAGTGGGCTGACAATGGATTCTCCAACAGTATGTTTCCATGAGATATCTATGCTATTATCAACTTATACAAGTGAATTATAGGACCCAGACTTCAGTATGTACTCGTAGCCGGTATCTGAATGAAGCGTCGATTCCCGGTGGTAAGTCGATAGGCGGTCAGACGAGGAACGAACACTTCATTAGTTCAAAGAGTCCGAGAAGTCGGGACGAGAGAAGTACTGAGCCCTTGTAAGAACAAACCCCCAGACCAGACAAGCCATCAGATCGTCGCGTCGTTCAGGGGGGAACTCGAGGACTAATGATCAGAGTCATCCGGAGCTCCCACGGGATTAGCAATGTTAACAGGGATCGTGTTCTTGTCGAAGTTAACGCCCCGACTCCCCTTCACTTCCATCTTCTTCACCCCCTCATTACCGTAGGACAGCCCCCAGGCAAAGATGTCTTCCTAACCCTGCAACCTGTCGCATCACGACAAGCAGAAGGTATACAACGCATTTTTCTAAATTTCAGGAGATGAACAACAGTGTTGTAGCCAGGGGGTGTCCAGGGAGTCCCCCCTCCACAAAATATTAAAAAATATTGAAAAATATGAATTTAAAAAATGTTTCTTTGCATTTTTTCCGATTATGAAAAGTGTTAAAATTAGTTACTCCCGGATCCCCTTGGTTTTGGAACCCACCCGAACGAAATTCCAGGCTACGTTACTGATGGATATGCAGGAGTTAGGTAGAATTTCCATTACGGTCAGCAATTCCCTAAACGATATATGCGTACAGGCTCTACTTTGAGCGCTCATTGTGAACGAAAGGCTGGTCGTAGAAAGCACTTCTTTAAAGGCTGGTCTTGAACAACTCTAAAAAAACTTTACAAATTCTTCCACGACGTTTTATTATCTTCTCATCAGATCAGACCCTTCTGTCTTGATCACTGCCCTGTAAACAATTATCTTGCGAATTGAGTAATGCGCTAAAATATGTGTTTACATAGGTGACAAATAAGCGTGGTGGGGGGGGGACTTATTAAATTATTTATATAAATGATAAATTAAAAATGTACATTTGATGAAACATTATTTACAATTAATGTGTATTGGTATACTCGTATTACTCGGGTTCCTCTTGTACCTACCGACGTCGATAACTACCTTCCACCAAGTCCTTCAATCCTTCAGACACGAAAAGTGTCTCAGAACAAGCCACTCGATGGAAAAAACAACGTTGTTTCTATCAGCTGTTCCACAGAAATACCGTTGACCCAACTTACCGCCGTTTGGTATACACACTTGTTGATGGCATTTGATTGGCTCAACCTTTGAGCCCTCACTGTAAACGAACGGCTTGTGGTAGAAAGCTACGGATGGTCTTAAAAAATTCCTTGAATTGAACTCTACCTAAATGTGTACCAAAAACTACACCGTTCCATTTAAAATTTTAGAGATATGACGTTTTCAAAACTTCAAAATTCATTTTCAACCCCTTCCCTTGGACCTAGGGTTATGAAAAGTTTCAAGGATCAGTGTGGGGACTAAAATATGCCTAATAAAACCATCCTTGGTTTTGTGTGACAAGGACAATAACCAACATCTGACTCCAGAGGGAAATTCATACGAAATTAATTTCCAGTTAGTTGTCTGATTTCCTTCTAGTGCGCTGGAAATACAGGATCGATTTAGAAATTTGTAAAACATCCATTAAATACATTCTATTTTCGGGGCGAGGAACCGAAATACGAATTACGTTTATTTCAATGGATACTAATATTATACATATAATTCATTTTAAACACTCCTGAAATGCCAAAAGTACAGGTACACATTCGATTAAACTGGCATCACATTTCATGAGTTTGGAAGAATATCATACGAGTCTACTTGTCACCTCCTGCGAGTCGACCATACGAGTGTAAGGGACCCAGTTGAACTAAACGTTGTAGTGGGGCAGTTTGTTATATTTCCGCTCTAAAATGAAGATTGAGATGTCTTCCCTCCTGTGTCAAATTACAGCAGTTTTGCACCTTGTTAGAACCCTGGTGTTATGTACCTTTCAAGTTAACATCTATTTATCAAAACGTTAGAGTAGTACAATATACGAATACTCGTGGAGTGGAGAGGTGCTCAACCTGTCACATACCTGTCCACATTTTCAATTTTCAACAATACAACCTTTGTAAATAAAGTAAAAAAAAAAAAAATAATTTGAACATAACTTCCAAGCTAATTAGGTAGGTAATGAAAGGAAATATCAATAATGTATAATAAGAGTGTTTGTGTTACAATGTCTTCCACAAAGAGTGTGAAATGTCCTGACTTCCTCACACAATACTGGGCTTGATGAAACCAACCAGGCCAAATCTTTTTCCTATATGCTGTGCTTGAGAACACGCTGAGAGTTTTCAGCTCTACACTTACTGTAGCAATATACATCAAATATAATAAGGACTTCTTGTGGTGATAGTTGGAGAAGGTTTCCCTCCAACCGTTGCCCGTTTCCTGTTGCCCTCCAACGGGAATCGCACAAACTTATGGAAAAGTAAGAGTAGGGATGGTTAGGGAGGGCGTGGTGTTAATACTTTAATTTCTTCATACAATCAATTACTCGAGTACACGATAACCGAAGCTTTTTCAGGATAACCTTAACGATCGATCGATTATTAATTTGATTATTTTCAAATGAGTGGAATATGTGCCACCTGATACTGAGATGCCACAGTGCAGAACATGCTAGGTTAGTGCGATATACAGCAGAAGTAGCCAATCGGGAACCTTCACAAGTTCCATCACTGACATACTGACTGAAGACGGGATAATCTCTCTTGTTATTTCCATTGTGATCTCGAACGATGAGGCGACATTAACCTACCATATTTGCACTTAGATCTGCAAACATCACGATTTCGTTTACCATCGCCCATTTTCTGTCCGAACTTGTACGGAGCCCCAAGATCCCAAGAGCTTCCCACGAACTTCCATTGATCAGGATACACACGTTTACTTATAAGTATGTCATAACGTAACGTGTGTATCCTGATCAATGGAAGAGGTATACTGTATATTTGAGTGTTCAAGTTCTTGAGTTTGCCATTCACGAATAGGTTGGTAATACCATTTTGTTGTTAAAAAAAAAAAATCTACTGTTAATATGGTGCCTAACAGTGGTAGGTATTTCATTTCTTCTTACTTTGGGTCATCCTTCCAGCAGAGTGGCAACTGGAACTTTATATGTTGGGAATTAGTCGGTTAAGGTGTTTTGATTTAGCAGTGCTTTCACGGCGGATAATAATTGTGGCTGAGTGCAGGCTTGTCCTTAGCTGGAAACCGGAGATACCTGAGAGGCCGATTTAAGGTCGGCTATCAGTTTCCATGAGGGAAGGATTAATATCCGACGTCTCCCGAGTGAAGGTGAATAATGAAGACCGATAAGCCCTCTGAGCCTGGCTGGTCGCTGGTGAGTGTTCTTAAAAAGGCCAGAGTCACTGGGCAACGCACGGGGTTAACTTTAGTAAGTTCGTGTGATAGTCATCACTTAGCTATCTATGGGGTGTTGGGCCAAGTTGTTGAACTCACTCATTTGTCTCTAATAAACTCTCAAAAAAATGACAATTCACTCAATTTTCCATCGCCTCTTGTAAATATCGATCCTGAAGGAAGAGAGCAGCAAACAAGTGTTGAGCCTCATTTTGAATGGTGCATAGAAATTGGTTGACTTTTTTTATTCTTGTGGGCTTCAATTTTCTTTGGCCAAAGTGAAATGTTATTAAACCCATGGGTTAGCAGATAGAGGTTAGCAGTCTCTCTTTTGTTCTACTAGTTCATATTGAACATGAGAGTATACCGATGCTTTTGACTGATTGGTATTCATAATGGTATAATGATGCGACGGATAGTGTTTAGAATAGCATAGTAAAGCTTTGTTTCTCCAGACAAGCCTCAAGGCGTTAGGCTTAAGTCTTTGCAGTGTAGCATAATTATGTATTGTGACAATATTTTTCAAATTTATTATTATTACTGTAATCTGTCTAAATCGTGAAATTGATTTTTTTGAAAAAAGGCTCAACAACCAAATAGTTTGAACAAAAAATGTCAACAACTTTGATGGAGTGGATTTTCAATTTGTCCGGTTGAGGATCACAAGGAATTGTAAATATTCGTATTATCTCGATATCCGACTGTATTGTTCTGAAAAACAATGTTTGGCCCAACTTTGGCCCACCGTTATAACGTCACAATCCACGAATCAAAACTGTATTGTGGTTTTATAAAAGTGAAGGTTCAGGTTATTTTGTAGTTCTTATTTTATTTTATTTATTTTTATTTTTTTTTTTACCGATGCTCATAGTTTTTTATGCCCTTTTGAAAATAAGCTGTACCTCTCAGATAACGCTCCCTGAGGCGCGGTTGGTTATCTGCTATTCTTTCTTCCACCTTTGAATTCGATAACCGTGAATTACCCCAAGTAACTGGATCTATTAATGTGGGCCCAACTCCCAAAGGAAATTGACAGGTGTAAATTAAGCTCATCTCACAAAGCGGAGCTTGAGAGGTTAGACATCTTATCTGAGTCTCAAAGTGTGTCCCTTGCCGTCCCCTCCTGAGCTCCATCTCGCCTGCCCGGAACTGATAACACTTAATATATTTTCTCGTTTCCTCCCATTGCTTCCCTTTTATCTTATGGATTTCCATTTTCGCGCCCCGTCCTCTTAGCGGGAGATTTTATATTGAAAAAGACCGACGAGCGTCAGGTTGGAGGCGCTCAAGGATCCATTACCGAGGGAATGTGATTCTTCTTCCAGGTTTGTCCTGATCTGACTCCCTCCGACTCCCACTTCAAGGCGTCTAACTAAGTTGAGAAAACCCTCTGGATCGCTGACCGCAAATACACGTAATTGATGGAGATAAAACCAAACGTGTAACTATGATCAACATCGAGGGGCACGTGCCCTGTAAACATTAGACCACAAACGAAACTCCGGTGATGATGAATTTTGGTTTATTATTTTCAATCAAGAACCACTACGATCGATCATTAAACAAAATTATATTCAAAGCCATTATCATCATTAACACAACGGTTCATCATTTTCTGTCTATATCTTCAGTTCTCGACACAATATCCTTGCGGAACAACTGTGCGAAACGACTGGAGTTATTGGGTAAAATATCGTGAGTTCAATCTTGGAGTCATTAATAATTTATTTAGTCGACCCATTATAATTTATTATCTACGATAATAAACCATTAGATTCGCCCAAGAAATTACCCTTTTCCCCCCTCAAAATTTGAATATTTATGTACGTTTCAATTACCTACTCATTCAAATATATATACCTATGTTTTCTCATGTTTGATCGGTTTTTATTACTTTCTACTTCTACCTATTTGATGATAGTTCTCCAAAACTTTATGACATCCAAAGAACCGTAAACAGAAAAAATTAACCAAAGATGTTATCATCTACTTTTGTTAAATAGGACTACCTACTATTTTGGAGCCTTTTTTTTTTGCAAGTCCCGTTCATTAGAACCAATCTCCTTGCTAATTTAAAACAAACTATCTTCAAATGTGTCGACAAAGTTATCGTTTTTCCTATCAGTTTTCTTTGTAACTACATTTCTAACAACATATTAGAACAACCGTTTTTCGTTGAGAAGAAAAGAAACTAGTTTTTTTGTAACTAGTTTTTTCGACAGTTATTGGTTTATTATCTTCAAAATTTACAATGTCATATCTCGAAAACTTCAACTGAACTGTGTAATTTTTAGTTCATTTTTGAATGACCTGAAAAATTAAGAATTTTTAAAGACCAATTGGATTTTTGTACGACCAGCCGTTCGTTCACAGTGACCGCGCAAAGGTTTAGGAGAAACGCTAAACTTCGCGTCTAAAACGGCCGTTAGGTCTTTCCCCAGCCGCCCAACATAAAACCTTTTTTGACATTTTCATGTCTTTCATATGGCACATAACTCAAAAACTGTTACGAAAATTGACTACGAAAATTGTCCCAAATGGGTTTCTGGCGATTTCTAGGGGAATAGTACTTTGTCATTTGTCATCGGACAAAAACCGTTCACCATCCGTTGGAAACCTCTCGATTTATAGAACTAGAATACATTCCTCTCACTCGATTGTCGCCCTTCGAAAAGCTGAGATATGCGCATGACTTGATACGAAGTTTGTTTGCACACAACATGAAAATGTCTCAATATGTTGCAGACTCGTATGCAAGCGTTTACATTGGCGTTCGACGACGTACGGTTTTTCATCTTCCCGGTAAACTACACACTGGAAATTTTAACCGTGAGTCGGGGATTGACCACATTGCAATACTCACTCACGGTTTCTTATCTGTAAAATTTTTTAAAAATAATACCTTTTTGTAATAATGCAAATTCAATTTTGATGATGAGCTATTGACTTGAAATTTCGAAAATAAGTCAGAACTGGATGACAGTGCAATATTTACTCGGTTTGTATGACATGGTATGCTTATGGTATGGTACATTATTGTATGGTATGATTAGGTATAGTACAGTATGGGATGATATGAAAGAAATTCGTATGGTATTTTGCATTTAATTTAATTTAAGTTGAATGATGAGCTGGAGTTTAATCTAACAGTTCGTTAATAAGATTAGGGAAGAAGAAGAAGAAATGCGTTTATTTAAACATACAATGAATTTTGTACAATTCGAAAGGAACATTCTCATAAACATTACGGCATGGTTTTGTCAACCGTCTGCCGGAGGTTCGGGTTACATAATTTTCTATCAAAAGTTAACCCATTACTTAGTAAACTAAAATTATACGTAAACGTAGGACTTTTGAAATCAAATCTGACAAATGGATGGACAAGCAATATGGCACTGTGAAGTATAAAATGAAAAGAAGTTTCTTATAAACTAGGCTAGAAAAAATTAAAAATTAAACTCGTTGACAAGGAACCTTCTATAGCGCCAAGCCGACCTACAAATACTTATCAGGCCGGACCAATTGCTCCCCCCATTCAGCATAGAATCCGCTCTGTCTCTGGAAACAGTGCTACCGCCAAACGCCGATCACCTGAATTCGCCTAGGACCGGGCACTAATTAGATTAGGGTGTTCTGCTCAACGAAGATAATAAACCGTTGTGTCAAGAATTTGCAGTTTTTTAATGTATCGAACGTTATTTTACGTTTCCTGAAAATAGCCGTTATGCCCATCCTTAGATGTGATAGTTGGAGAGCAACTACTTAAGATGGCGGGGGTCTATAGGAGGTGATGTATATAACAGTTATCTGTGTAGAGTAGCCTCAGCCACCTCCCTGTACCATCCCCGTGGGTTTTCCGTCCCTCACGACCCACTGGATATTCAAATATTCCTTCCAACCTCTTCACCCGTCTCCACCCACCCCCCTCTCCGCCCGTCCCGCCCCTTTCACAGCTTGACCCGATAAGCCAAGGGCTGCTCGGGTGCAGATAAGTCCGGGTAGCGCCTCGTGGGGGCGGTAGATAGCCGTCCTATCTCAAGATGCCCCCTCCCTCCTCCCTGTACCCCCTTCTTCAACCTCCTCCTCCTCCTCCATCTCTTCACCATCCGACCATCGTTTTCCCAACACCCACCACCACCGCCTCCCCGCTTTACCAACAGCCCTCCAGTCCTCCTCGCTGTCTGAAATTAAATCAAGATCCTGCGATCGGTAGATAAAGCCCCCAAAGTCCTCCTTACCTCTCTCCAGAGCTCTCTCCTCGAGTAAGTGTCTCCTCCTCCCTCCTCCCTCCACCATCATCATCATCCTCCCTCCTCCTCCTCCTCCTCCCTCCCACAGACTTCGGTCCTCCACTCGCTACCACCCTCTTCCACCCTCCTTCTTCAGTAATTGTACTCCACGCCGTCTCACCTTTAAATTAATACTGATTTATTTACGAGGATTACTTAAGTCCTGACTCCTTCAGTTATGCTCAAATTATGTTAAGATGCTGATAAAAGGCCGAGATAAAGAGTGAATAATAATAATTAAACACACTTCCTCCTCTCATTTCCTCCTCCTGCTTTCACCTACTATTTTCGTTTTCCAAATTATATTTACAGATCATATTTACAGTCTCTTCACCATTCATATTCTCTAATATCCATTACATCAGCCATTTGTTGAGGTCGTTCTTCAGAATTTGGGCCTCTTCACGACATGCAGCCTATTATTTTCCATTTTAGTGAGAAAGAAAACCATCCCACAGCCTAATATAGTATTTCCTCATCTTCACTTTTAGACGAACATTTTCGTTTATTATTTTCGATAATAGGCCATTAGAATCGACTAAGGAAAGCAATTTTTAACAACCGCCACCCCCCCTCAAAGTTTGCTGGTTTACGTTTCAAGATACGTAGATTCAGAAAATCGAATTAAAAAAATCCGTTCAGTCACCGTACACCATCCGCGCTGCTTTGCCCAGTTAGCGTTCTTCTAAAATGAAATTTTAAGAACGACATAATATTGTATAAACCTAGAATACTGCTCAATCTTACCAACAAAAGATATTTCTGTGTACAAAGAACTGTTTAAATTTATTAAGAATTGTAATCTAATTATTTAAATAATCTATTACCTTCCATTCTTGTGGCTATATTCAACAATATAATGCCAATAAAGAAATATAAAAAATGAAATTTGAAATTTTGAATTACCTATATCTCAAAACATTCAGATTGAACGGTATAATTTTTGGATCAGATTAGAATAGACTTTAATTTAGAGAATTTTTTAAGACCGACCGGAGCTTTCTACGACCAGCCGTTCGTTCATAATGAGGGCTTAAAATTGGAGCACGTTAGGGGTGTTACAATAGTAGCCTCCTATATCGTTTCTTTATACATCGATTCTTTTTGTATTGTGAACTTTGGAATTTCTCGAAACTATTAGAAACATTAGAAATAATAATTAGTGATATTATCCCTCATTCTAAGAACTTCTTAGTAAGAACCAGAAGACTAAGTAGTGGAATTGCGAAATTCTTGTGAAAGAATTTCGTTGAATTGGGACTTTTCCTGAGTCAGGTTTTTTCAAATTCTCTGATCTGCTTTTTTTTTTTTTTTTTTTTAACCCGTTTTCTTTACAAACACGTGTGACTTCTATGAATCCACAACCCCCCCATTTGAAAACTTGAAAGAAATAGCTGCTGGGATTTTGTGATTCCTGGGATTGAATTTCGTTGAATTCAACTCCCCAGTGGGATTATCCCACTACGCCCATTTCACCTACTTTAGCATTATTATTATGATTAAATACTGATGATTGAGTAGTAAATTTTAGCATGTTTGACAAGACTAAGCAAGCCCTAAAACAGAACAGATATAATATATCTGTGCTGATATTATCTTGGTCGGCATGTAGGTAGGTATATAGCATTTTCCAGTTGAATTAAACCTTTTCCCAATTGAATTAAACCTTTTCCCAAAAGACTTAAACCTTTTCCCAATTGAATTAAACCTTTCCCCAATACAATTAAACTTTTTTCCAAAATAATTAAACCTTTCTCCAAAATAATTAAACCTCTTGCGGGAAAATAAGGAATTGCATGTATATATCGGTATCTACCACCTAATGATACCCATTTTAATTAAATGCTTGACATTGATGGCCTTTGGGCATAAGAAATATTAGTTCACCATAGGCTCCGCCTACAAGTACGAGGAAATATGAAGTAGGAGATGGAAGGGAAGGAACACGCCCCTCCTCTCCAACTATCCAAGTTGGTTTTATGACAGGCGGAGTGAGAGTTGAGGAAGGGTCCCCTTCTGGGACAGATTCTAGTTGTGCCTTTCGAAGAGTGCAGTTGTTCAATATACCAATCTTTACTATCGCTGTGCTCTAAATGCCTTGTTTTCATTTCATTTCCTTCCTCCCTAATCTGCATAATGGATCAAATCCGATATCAGAAGTGGGATTGTAATCTGCCCCTCTATTTTATTTTATTCATATCTTACTTTATTCTCTTTATTTTACCTCTTCAATTTCTTTATCTTCTCACTAAATTTCAATAATTTCTACGTCTCAAGTTCCTCCGGCTAATCTTCCATTTCTATTAAGTCTTTCGTTACTATCGCGTTCGCGTGTGTCGGAAATAGTCAGTCTAAGCGATTGGAAAGTCACCACGTGGGGAACTTGGACAAAAGAGACACCGACGCCGACGGTTCCCGATATGGCACCTTTGAGGAATGTTTTCGAAAGAGCTATTCTACGTTGGGCTTTTTCTCAAAAGCCTCAGAAGAGATTGAAACTACCGGAATCCTCTTCTTTAACCAATCTTTGGCAAACCCCGCTGGGAACTTCGTTCGTTAAGGTAAAACATTTACTCATGTTTTTGATAGTGGAAGTGAAGTTTCCTTATTATCTGAAAATTTATTACCTCAATTTTCTGGTCAAAATTTTAATAATCCTATCAACCTAACAGGAATAGATTTTGGTAAAATTCTGGTACATAAACAAATTTAGGTAATGTTGATTTTGGAAGGAATTGACGTACCAGTTGTACTTTAAATTACCATTACGGTTTTAAAAGACCGATATGAGGTCGCAAAAATTCTCCTGATAAGGAAAAGGTGCGGGAATGTAAAGAAAAATATTTAATAAGAATGAACCGATTTGAACAATAAATCGGATGACAATAATTTTGATAAGAGTGAACTAGTAATTTACTAATTTTCCTTTAAAAAGGACGATGATATGGATCGGTTGAAAAAATATTTTAAATAAATATTCAGATAGTTTCATAAGAGGTTTACCTAGAAGGCCAATTACTACCGCAAAATGTCATGTTAATCCTTTTAATCCAGAGCGAATTGTTCATAGAAGACCCAAATGATAGGTTAGCTGTAAGGGACTTCTTTCACTGCCACTGAATTTTTGAAATTTTGTTCACAAAATTACATTGAAACCCAAGTGGAACGTGTGATGACATCAATAACAAATTTAGTTACAGTAGCATTACACATCAAAAGACAATCAATCAAACAGTTGACACCCAAAATTCAGCTTTGTCTAAACTCAACTATTCATAGAGTAAACTGCTACATCTCCCCTTGAATTGTTAACTAGACGTAAACCGCAAATTCCTGGTTCAATCCTAGTAAGAGACGATATCTCGTCTCCTACCCGCTCAAATTTATCCGAGTTGAGGACTGAAGCGAAAACTCGATTTGACAGAGCGGCCGAGTACAAATTGAAACGCTTTGAAGGCATAAATACCTTCATATTTTAGTTGTTTATGTGTGTAATATATGGACAATAGACTGTCTTTACACAATAAAGGTTTTTATTATTATTATTATTATTATTATTAAAAGCCAAAATTACCCCGCTTGTGCTAGGGGATTTGTGCGTACGAATGATTGAGCCTCGTGCATCACAGAAAACGTCAGATAAATTCGAAGGAATGTATCGAGTTGTAGAAATTTTACCTGGAGACAGGTACTTGCTTGAGAACATTAATACTGCAAGGAGAGTAAAATACTCACACGAAAGAGTTCGAAAAATAACTCAAGATTTTGACTTGTTACCACAACGTCTTGCTGATTTTTTTATAATAGCATCTCCACCTTCTTTCTTGTACGTTTTGGTTTGGACCACTATGGACTGCAGCCATAGCGTTCCCTTCTCTGCAACAGAGTGGAAGTATTCGGAAATCTCATGCTGGAGCTGAATTTAGCTCATGTGTCTTAGTTTCTCCGATTCTTCAATTTTGGCGGAGAAGACCATCCTGGTCCTATGGACCTATAGTGGCCACTGTTCCGAGGTGAACTAGAGAACTCTGTGGTGTTAATTTATTTATTTTTTTTTCTCCCTTACCTATATCCCTAACCAAGATTTTTTTACTTTTCACCCAGAAAATAATTCTCATTCACCTCCAGATGTGGTAGCAACATCATTCGGACACGAACTGGAATAAGACACTAGGTCTTTTTCTGGATGTTGTCCCTATGTGAAGCTTTCGTTGTATATGGACCCAAAAGTATTTTGTGGAGCACATGAGCAGTCAACAATACCATGGAGATTTGAATTTTCCTTATGGTGCTCATGGCATATGCCGCTATATCGGACCCAAAATCTTTTGTGGAGTTCTAGATGGTGTTCCCCCATCCTGAGCATATGCCAATTTTCCATCTAATGCCGTTGGTCTAAGTCCGGCAAAATGATGAGTACATTCTACCGTTGGTCTAAGGCCGGTAGCAAATTTTATTATTAATTTTTGTAGTCTATCGTTGGTTTAAGTCCGATAGCTACGCCGTTGGTTTAAGCCCGGCAAATGATGCATATATTCTACCGTTGGTCTGAGTCCGGTAGCGATTTTATTATTAATTTTAGTAGTCTGTCGTTGGTCTAAGATCCGACAGTTACGCCGTTGATTTAAGTCCGGCAAATTATGCATCATTTCACCGTTGGTCTAAGTCCGGTGAAATCCCAGTACGTACACAAAAGAAGAGTGGTGGAGAATGTTCTATCTCAAAAAAAAAAATCAAATCAAAATCCAATGGCGGATACTTGCCTACTTGATTTGCTCAAAACGAACTATGACGCATTTACAGAAAACAGGAGACTTGTTGTTGTCAGAATAGCCGAGTGGACCTCATTTTTCTTTCAATTTTTATTTCAATTTACACCTCCACTCATACTGACAAAAAAAAATTATTTTTCTCCTGTGCATCACCGATTTTACTATGCAATTTTTTTATGCAATTATTTTAATAATACTTCTTATTTCCACAGGAAAACGATCTGGAAAACGTTGAACTGAATAACAATGATTTTGTTTTTTATACGTCACGATGAATGACAACTATTGTTAATTCAACAAATTGCTGCATTTTTCTTTTCAAATTACGCTGATATTTTTGGGCCCGCCAACACGTCTGGTGTTTGATCAAGGAACTACGTTTACTTTAAAATTGTTTACCGATTTTTGCAACCAACATTCGATAAGAATGCATCTGATTGCAACTGGTGCAAGTCGCGGAAACGCGCAGGTAGAACGTTTGATGAGTTCAATCACAAATTTAACGACAATGGCCCAGTCAATTGAACAACAATCATTGAGAATATTAGCATCCCAATTGCAGTTGATTTTTAATTCAACTACAAATCGCATCGCTTCATTTTCACCACTTGAGCTTTTAACTGGAAGCAAAAGAAAATCTCTATGAGGTTGGCGATCTTGTGGTTCGACAAATAGAGCCCAGGATTAATGAGAAAACGTCCCCTAAAATTCAAAGGGATTTACAAAATTATTCAAGTACTACCAAATCATAGAAAATTTAGTCTCTAATCGGCAGGTTAAATATCCTCATGAACGTGTGCGTAAATTGTCAATGGATACATCTCTCTTGCCACAGCTCTTTGATAGTGAAAGTGATTGTCAGTCACATTCCGAAGAAGATAATTGAACAAATTTTGATGGTTCATTATCATAGGACAAGCCATAATAGGTACCAATTTCTCGTTGAGAACGAAACCAAACGATTTCTTTTTTTCTTTTTAACTTAACGATTTCACAAAATAAATTATCTGAATTTATGAACTTTAAAAGTAATGAATGATTGTTAGAATCAGTTCTCTTGCACGAACATCGAATTATAGACATATGATGTTGACGGAGCGCTACGCCATCATCTCTTGATCGTTTTCTGTACGGTAGTCATGTTGAGCTTGTGGCGGTACCTTCCTCCACCGTGGTGGAACTCAAGCGCTCGGTGGAAAAGACAGTGAACTAGTCCCTAGTGTGTTCTAGTATGTTCTGTGGTTCAGGGCAGTGATTTTACCCGCCGCTATCAGCTGACAAGCAGTTGAGTAGTTAGTTTAGTCCCGCTCGCGTCGCGTCTCCTCCTTAACACAAATTTATATTTTGTATGTTAAAATTCATGTTGTCTATCAACCGCTAAATAAATCAGATGAGTCAATAGCGTGTTTTATGATTTACCATAACAAACTGCTATAAGCTTATCCAGCGTGATCTCCAAACGGGCGTACGATCTTGGTCTCTCCCTTAATGCAAGAAAACTTGAGAACTTTGAGGGTCATCCTCGCCTAATGTCAGTGAATAAAAGAATGAATTTCAGTCGGATATATCGACAATAACAAAATGTTCGAACATTTGAAATTAAATTATGCTCTCTATTCATGTGAGTTTCAGAAATCATTCATCTCTCGATAAGAGATTGAACAAAATCGCTGCATAGAATTTTCTATGAAGTTTTTCTCTCTCAATAAAATGGGAACGTTGGTTTCAAAACTGGTCTTCGCTTGTTGTTCAACTTATCCTAGTGGAATTCATGTTCTAACCAAAAGAAAATTTTTTTGTCAATTTTGACACGTTTTTCAAGCCGACGCAGTGTTCGCACGCGTCTAATCTGAATTCAATATTTTCAGGACTACCCTGAGGCAAATCACACGAAATAAATAATTCTCTTTGCACTCTTTGCACAAAATTTATTTTGAAATACTCAACCACAAATGAACAACAACTATCATAGCTTGACAGTCGGAAAAAGGGAATACTTGAGTATTGGCTTGAATATTGAGATTCTTATTTTTCTAAAACACGTGTTTGTGAGTTCCTTGGCGAAACCAGAGTAACTTCCGTTTTTGGAGAAAGAAAAAAAAAAAAAGGGTCAGAACAGCGAGTGGCGACAGAGGGCCACAGGCAGTTAAAACCTGGCAATAAAACGTAGGGACTTTCCTGGAATCTCGGTGTCCACAACAACCAGATGGTCTAGGCAGGTATCAACTTGCAAAACTCGAAACACATTGAAACTTTCCAAACCCATAAAAATCACCCCTTCAAGTGACAGGGTGTTTTTCTAATAGCGATTTTACGACTTCCTTTTCGTCCTTCTCTTTTGCGCAGTAGGCCCTCATAAGGGTACCTGCGATCGTTATTTTTCCATGGGAAAAATATGTCAATATGATGATTTCTAATCCTTTTGAATCTGTTACAGGAGGATCTTCCCGATAAGGGTACACTAAGTGATTTCTAAACGAATGAAATTATGATGATGTATTAAAACCTGTACATAGTATATAAATTTACATCCAACATTGTAAATATTTTGTAAATAATAATTTTTTATATCTTTGTTTACCCAATTTAAATATTGTATCGATATTGTATCAATGTAAATATTATATCGAGTCATCTTGACGCCGAATCATCGGTTTTTATTTATGGCATATTGTAAACAAATAGAAAAACAAAAGGGTGATACTTTACGGCGATCACCAGGTTTACATAAGGTGTATGTAAAATGTTATTTTATATCGTGTAATTCTAGCTTGTAAGCGCAATGAATACTTTGTATAACGCATATGTGAGCGTATCAATTTGAAGTATTTAAATATCTCCGCCTTAGGAAAACTATTTTTGCTTGCATACGAGGCACTAATTACATTGCCTTGCAGAGGGTTTTCATCCTGGCGGTTACACGGGGCTATGCGTGGCTTTCAAAGCCTTTTCGCTGGTCACGGGTTCTGCAAAGGTTTCCCACTGCCATAGAGTCATGATTGAAAACCAAACCGAAATTGATAAATCAATACATTGTGAAATTAACGTAGAGTCTCCATAGGTCCAAAAACCAACATTGTTAGGGACGCGGTCAACTCACGAGTTCGGGTAGGCGCTTCATAAACCTTATATGTTTTTGCTCGCGCGTCCGAAACAACATAGGATTTTTTGTGACACAAAATTATTGAATTTTGAATTTTTCCCTACTTCTCGCAGGGACCGCTCGAGGTCAGGTTGGCCGTATCGGTATCTACCACCTAATGATACCCATTTTAATTAAATGCTTGACATTGATGGCCTTTGGGCATAAGAAATATTAGTTCACCATAGGCTCCGCCTACAAGTACGAGGAAATATGAAGTAGGAGATGGAAGGGAAGGAACACGCCCCTCCTCTCCAACTATCCAAGTTGGTTTTATGACAGGCGGAGTGAGAGTTGAGGAAGGGTCCCCTTCTGGGACAGATTCTAGTTGTGCCTTTCGAAGAGTGCAGTTGTTCAATATACCAATCTTTACTATCGCTGTGCTCTAAATGCCTTGTTTTCATTTCATTTCCTTCCTCCCTAATCTGCATAATGGATCAAATCCGATATATATGAATGGCGAAACAGTTTAATCATGAATTAGGAATTGCAGAAAAGTGAACAACAAAGCCGTGAACGAATAACGAATAAGGAAGAGTCAATGAATAATGAAGCTAGGTACCTACAGTTTGCAATTTCTTAAGTAAGAATGTGCTCTTCTCGGCGGCCTAATATCTTGCTGCTAACTTGATTTTTGAGAAAGCCTTTTCCACCGGATTCAGGATCGGCGAGTATGGTGGTAAAAACTTTATGGTCATTTTTGCAGCAGAAAGTGGTATACGGCTAGGAGAAACTGTGGTCAAACGACGTTGGGTCATAGGAAGAATAGACGCATACCTAGTGATACCAAGTGATACCACTCGGAAGGGAGTCACCAGTGGTGTCTGCTTCATGCTCACCGATGTTTCACTGGTTGTTACGTCGTTCATTTATTCTCTATTACATCCCCATCATTTGGGAGGTTTAATTATTTTGGAAAAAAGTTTAATTGTACTGGGAAAAGGTTTAATTCAACTGGGAAAAGGTTTAATTCAATTGGGAAAAGGTTTAATTGAACTGGAAAATGCTATATATACCTACCTACGTGCCGACCAAGAGTAATCACGAAACGTTCAGGTAATCCTGATAAACCTATCGTTGATAGGCCATCGAAACAATCGATAGTTGTTGTGTGATCGTATATCTACTATAGTCGATATGTAGTAGATATATCTAACACCACTAGAGCAGATAGAAAGACTTCAATCAGTGGCTTCAAGGAGCCTACACCGGGACGCCACGAGGAGCGTTATCAAAAGATGCCGCCTGTGTGTTCAACAAGGAGGGGGGCATTTTGAACACCTACTCTAATACGTACATCCCTATTCGCATTGTTTTTGTTTTTTTTTCAAAAAGAATTATTTATTTTTAAAAGAGGATAAAGTAAGTTATTTTTTGTTAAAGACAATTTAGTTTGATTTAATTAATTAATTATTTAATTAAATTTAATTTAGTTATTTCTTAACAATTTAATAAAAATGAGATTCCAAAAAACTACTTTTCTTCCTTATCAGGGAGGCATGGAAGTGTCACCATTCGATTCAGCGTCAAAAAATGACTAACTTGCGACACCGAACACATTTCCTTGAAGCAAGTTGGCTTTTGGTGGGAAACGTTGATTTTTACCTGAAAACCCAAGTTTTTCAGGACTCAAACGTCATTTTCTTAACCACATTTCATTGTGAAACACTTTTTTTTTAATACCATTTGAAAGCTGAGATTCAGGGCAAGACGCCCATGTGGATAGGTCAAAAATGAGAAATGGATAGCTGAAAAACTCGTTTCGTGACGTCCTGTAAACATACACTTCGTTCTTCTCAACTTGTTTGCTTGGCGTGGCTAAGATCTTAAACTCTCTGAATCTATTTAAATTTGTACAAAAATCCATAACCCTTCAAATCAATATCAACATCTCCGAGTTTTGAAAGGTTCAAGCCCTATATTTCTCGGAGAGGGGACGGACGGATTTTCTTAGATTCATTATTACGATTATACGTATTTTGAAGTGTAAACAAACAAATTTTGAGTGGCGGATGAAATATTTGTTCTCAATCCATTCCAACGGCTCATTATTGGAAATAATAAACCGAAATCACAAGAATAGATAACTTATAACCTAAATCGTGATCTTGATTGCTGTTTTATTAGTTGTATAAAACCCAATTTTTTTTTCACACGGGATTAAAAAAAAAAAGATGAAGTAACTCATCCAGCCCTTGAGTTACTTGAGGATTTGAAACAGTTCTGATCGGAACGCCAGTGAAATCGGCAAACGGGGAAGGTTGTTCAAGTCTGAGTTTCAACTTCCCCTCACGGGAGACTCAGAAAGGAAAACTTTGCTCTACATCTCAGGATCTTATCGCCCTCCGCCGGCCCATTGTCCGAGGATGAATGAACTTTCAGATAACTGTAATTAATTAATTCCGTGCGAAACTAAGAGATGTTACTAGAGGAAATGCCCACTCTTAACGAGGAAGCGAATTTTTCTTCTGGTGGGTTTTGCCAGTTTTACGTTCCAAGACCAGCCGAGTGATCGTCAATGAATTTCCAACCCGTTTCATTTTACTGGGAAAAACAGTCTATTGATGATCTTCAATTATGAACCATTGGATTCGATAACAATAATAGGTACGTGGGTTTACGTTTCGAGAAAATGGAAAATTAGCCGAGAGCTAGTAGGTCATTTTACAACTTTATATTGCCCCACTAGTCTAAAGTGCAGTATACCCCTCAGTCCTGGTTTTAAGATATGAGCGTTACAGCATTTTTGTTTGGTTTCTACTGAGCCACCAATTTAGCTAGTTAAGTTTCTATACTTAATATATTTTTCATTAATTTTAATATAAAATTTAACCTCTTGACGTAAACTAAGTTTAATAATTTTCTATACATGATTACTATTAAATATGTCGGTTGCTGCATTTTAGCACTGTGTTTTCTCGGCTTACCACACATGAATATTATAATAAGCTGCAGAAGGTTTGAATAGCAGATCCATAGATCTTACCATTTTTGAGTGCTTTAAGGTGCTTAAACACTATCCACTATTTTCAAATTTGTACAGTCAGATATTTGACAATTTGTGCTGGCTGAAACCACCTAGAGAACCTTCTAGAAACGCTTTTTCTTGGACCTGCACGTTGATATCTTCTGAATATGCTATTAAATCCTTCTGCTGCTTATGAGGTTGTAAAAAAATTGCTTTAAAAAATCCATTGCTCCTGGACTATATCGTCGGCAAAATGAAAAAGGGGCTTATCTGAAAATTTGGGTAATTTAAGCTGCCATCACTTTTGATATTACTCCATGAAATTCGGTACATTAGAAACTTCAGGAGAGACTGACAAATAAAGGCGTATCAGGTGATTTTTCAGACACCTGACAACTTTGATCGATGATTGTTCAAAACTATGATTTTGCAGGTACGCCCCTTCTCGTTTTGCCGGCGATATGGCATTGTGAGTTTTGACAAGGTCATTGATCGTCAAAGACCGAAAATCATTTATTCCCCATTACATGTACCGCAATGATCGGCATGTATGCAATAAACCGCCACCTATAATAATATTAGGTATAATATTAGATATAATATTCAACAAGTTTTGAAACTTCAAAAAACCTTTTCTTGTAGTTGATTCCCTTTGTACCGATGGGTGTATTCGCATAAATACTCTTTAATCATTAAATACTCGATAATCTTTGTCGATTCCAATGGTTCATTATTGAACTATTGGAATCGACAAAGAAAAAGACAAATTTCAGCTTTTCACAGTCGAGTTATTTTCTTCCTAGTGAATACAAAGTTGCGTGGTCGGTATCTAACAATAACGAACAACTTGTAAATATTTTGTCTAATACGATCCGCAATTGTCTTCTCAGCCCTCAGATCTCGTTACCTTCCGAGGTTGTATCAACATTTCAGTCACAGAGTGGTCTCGGGTGGGGTCCAAGACTGAAGGACCTGAAAACGTCTTAATGATGGGTTGGAAGGGCTATTCGTTCCTGACAGGTCAAATCAAGATGCAACCCACGACTAATTAACTGACGACTCAAGCCAAACGGTTCTTATCAATAAGCCACGAACCGCTAAGAGGCCATCACCCCACCAACTGCTCTATAATGTATTGTAAAACCAAAATATAGAGGAGTATTGAGTTTTTATGTAGGGTGGGAAATAGGTATTTAGAGTAGGTAAATAGTAAATTATAGTCAATCAGTAAATATATCAGTCAATATATGTATACTATATACCATCATATTTTGCTACTCTGTATTTTAAATCAATATAAAAAATAAACCGCGAGAAATTTTCCCATAATACGGAATGCTAATCCAAAATGTTTCTTAACTACACTGAAAGGCAACTGGACTCAAATCATGCTAAAATTAACCATGTAGAACCATTCATTAATTTAACTTAATAATTTGGATAAATTAATCATTTTAACTTAATAATTTAACTAAATCATCTAGATCTCTCGATTTCATTGATTACTGGAAAACATAAGTCCTCAATTTATAGGAAAGATACTTATAGCGAGATACCATTCATAGTACTTCAAATCATCCAGTAGTTCACAAACATGCTCTGTAGTTAGCAGTAGTGCTAACAGGGCTCTGTCTGTACCAATGGATGAGGAAAGTCTGGACAAAGAAAAATTAGTTATCTTACTCTAGCAGCGAGTAATTGGTATGATGGAGGTCTCATTGATTCAATATGGCATAGGGTTCTTAGGAAAAAGAGGAGGGAAGTAATTTCAAATTTAGTTAGGGAAGCTACGATTGAACTAAGAAACGGTTTGGATATCGGAAGGTTTAGAACATACCGACTTTTCTCAATGGTTCTTATGGGATAGCCTATGAAGCAATGTGCGTAGGAGTGACTCTAGATGCCAAATTACGATGGAAGTCGCATGCCACGAAAAAGAGTGAGAAATTACATCTCAAATCCAGGAAATTATACTGGCTTAAGGGACGTCACTCAGTTTTGCCAGTTGAGGGCAAACTTGTGCTCTATAAACAAGTCTTCAAGCCGAAATACCACGGTTCGCAACAGCCCATTAGCAGAGGCTTCTAAGACCGTCTATTCGACGTTGATCGCCAAGTGAGAAAACTAAAGCGAATCAAGCCACATGACTTAGTGTAGTGAAAAATTATGAATAGTGTCCAGTGATAAAGAAAGAAACCACGATAATATTATTCAAACTAAACTGCTCACGTCCGCAAGTTTTGTAAAAAGATATGTACCTACACATTAAGAGATAGAAATCACTTATTAGTATTGTTTTAACTAGATTGTGATGTTGAAATTTCTTTGAATTTTAAATAGAAAATTAATGTTTTTTAAACACCACCTCCCAAACACCCATCGTTCCGTCCCGTCAATAAAAAAGTTTATTTTCCCCCATTTCTTTCCAGTACTCGAAGCACTGTTGGCCCCTGGCGCTATTGTTGTTATAAACAGGAAGACATAATTAAATTCCGAGTGAACTCTCGATTAATTTATAATAAAGTTAGAATTTTTAAATGAAAGGCGGTGCACTGGGCGAGTAGGAGCAGTGAAGGAGGGGGGGTAGTGTTATCTGAGCCACCTGTGGTAAAGGACTAATTACCTTAGACAAAGGAGATAATTAGCAGAAGACGTCTTCACGTTATCCATAGGAAAATCTCATCTCCATTCCATCTCAGGACAAAAAACGTTGCCAGACTCAATAGCGCTCAGGGCCTTATCACCGAAATATGATTGAAAACGAAAGGGAAAAATAATTAGGTAAATGAAATGAAATTAATGCAAAATACGTATTTAAGATTACACCAACTTACACGATCACGCCAAAAACCAACTTACACGTTCGTATCCTATATTTAATATCCCTCCATATTACGCCCTTTTGGCATGGAGGCTACGATTATGCCGATAATGATAATTGATCATGATGATTATAATTTGATAATGATAATTAGCCTTGAAACGATAATGACCCCAAGTCAATATGAAGGGTGCAAAATGAAGGTCGAAATGTTCAACACGCCATAACTGGGAAACTCAAAATGGAACGGTATTGTTTTTCAAAAAAAAATTGGATTTAGAGTATTTTAATTTTATTTAGAGCATTATCACCCTTGAGCTCGAAGGTAAAACCGAAAATAAATCTTCAACATCAGCATGACAATCAAACGGCAAAACTTCAGGCCATTTAATTCTTAATAACAAACCAAAAACGATATGTAGGAGTGTTGATCAATTTTTAAGAAACAACGTTTCTTGATCATTGATGGTCGCGTTATCGAACGTCTCTGGCTCATCCATAATAATATTATCTAGTGGCATTCTCCTCGTTGTGCAGTAGTTGCAGAGTGTTGGCTGGAACACGCCCCTTATATTATTGGCGTGTTCCAGCCAACACCCTGCAACAACGCCACAACGAAGAGAATGCAACTAGATGGCTTGAGTACTCAATAATCTGTTAGAAAGAATCAGTCCATGGAGAGACAGAGATGTGCCGAGATCGGTAATACGGTGCCAGTTATAGTTGACCTAAAAGACCTGTGCTGAACACTTTGGCGTTTCGGATGTTACGGGGTCATCATGTTACGTCGCCAATCGCGCGTATTTCTACGTATGGCATTCCCATCTCCAAGATCCTTCCTACCCCCAAGCGGCTCCGTGGCAGTTGCAGACAGGAAATGACAATAGAGCAAAGATGGTAGATTAATGTCGCCTCATCGTTCACGATGACAACAATGATAACAAAAGAGATTATACCGTCTTCAGTCATATTATGATGAATCATCAGAGTTAAATACTCACTCTCTCGTTCGCAATTGCCAAGCACTATGTATGCTTGCTGGCGCTCGCATATCAAAAATTAAAAAAAAAAAAAAAATCCCCCAAACCATAGATCAAATACATACAGATAACTTCGACAGAGAAAACTCGTCATATACTTTTACCGGGTGCATAAATTAAGTTGACGGGGCTGTTAAAATTACCGGCGGTCACTGAAAAAATATGATATCAACCATCTGGTGAAGGACAGGACTAGTGGGTAGGACAGGAGGACCTGCACTCCTACCTCAAAACGTTGGCTTGCGTCCTCAGCCTAGGCTGTCCTGGAAAAGTGTGAAGGGAAATTGTCCGCAACCTGCACGTCCACAACTCGCATGCTATCGCCCAAACCCAATCTGTAATGCAACCATCTGCGAATCGGAGGGGGCGTTGATTTTGGTCCAACCTTAAAAAAAATCACTGATTCTGGGCAAAAAAAGCAGTGGGTTTGGGAAAAAGCTACTGAGAAAAAGGAGTAGGTTTGGGCAAATGCGTTTATAATATCATATCCATCATAAGTTAGGTAGATACTCGTCGTCATAGAGGTATACATACAGGTTATTCCTCGTCCTCGTCGTCGAAGTAGGTACTTCTGAATGTTTTGGGCGGCAACGTAAGACCTCCACGTCGCATCCAGCCTGCCTAACATGCCTGATGTGCTTTTTTTCATCAGCCATCGTGTGGAATTTGGAATACTTGAAATCATTGATTTCAAAGCTTTCCTCCCTGGGACAAAAACTTTCTATCTATATTCACATCTGAAGATAAGCCCAAAGCCATTGCCTCACCCTTGTCCTAAATCATCGCGATTTCAACGACCTCTCACTTCCCATTTGCCCTAAGTCGTTGTCCCCGAACCGAACCGTAAGGTTAGAATCTGCCTTATTATTGTTACGGTTTGCTGCCCGGTGGTCCAACGGTTTCGTAGGAACCAGTGATAAACCGTTACCCATGGGGTTTTTGGATCAATAATTGAATTATTAAATTAATAATAAAATTATTTTGATCGCCCTTGCAGAGCTGATAGTAATAGTAACGCACTAAATAGACTCCACCACCTATACATATTCCAGGTCTACTCACACCTGGAATACTGACCAAGTGGTAACAGGCGACTCTGGATGTGGCGAACAAATTATAAGGATTCGAGGTCATGGAGTGGTAGAGGGAGCGTGAGATGGTCATGTGATAAATGACGAGTTGGCCGGTACAGGTCAGTTGAGAAAAGGAGGTGTTCCAGCGAAGTAGGATCGGAATCTGATAACCGGGAAACTTCTCGGGGGTGACGTCGAGATAGGGACGCTACGTAACAGAAAACGTTGGAGCAGAGTAAGGCGCTTGCGCGCCATCGAGTATGTGTAAGGCCTGTATACAACTTATTATAGAGTATGTGTACAGTATGTCAGGGAGGCCGACGATGTAAGGGTTAGGAGTCGACAGGCAAGTGATGTATCGTCACCCGTGGACGACCAGACGCATTATGCATCACATCAGCCCCCTCTTGCAAATTTATTGTTCCTTCCTTCTTGGGGAGATTTATCAACTCCCTCGGCACCATCTCGATGTGCTCTAACGATACCCAGCGGCCAAAGACACACGTTAATCAGACGTTCCACACAAACACATACCTTCATCTTCAACAACCTTCTCTATTTTATACATCAGTTTATATCAGAAAACGCTGCAAATTCTAAAACAACGGTACGTTATCTTTTGTACAGATCACCCTTCTGTCTGGATCACTGTCCTGTGCACAGGTGGTTATTTCATCTCTGAATGAACAGGAAGGGGAGTCGGTAAATACCTTAATGATGGTCTATAATTTATTTATATAAACGACAAATGAAATAATTATAAATTATTCACATTTCATTTGTATCAATACCGTTTAGGGGTTTCTACTTGTACGAACGTTCCAAGGTTGGAAATAATTTAGAAAAAATTTAGATTGAATAATCGATTTAAGTATTTATTTATCCAGTAGGGACGGGCAAATATTTGTCCATTAGTATAGTTTTCATCACCTTCTTGAGTAAGAGTCTGCTGTTCTACATTACACTTGTTCCTGTGCTAGTTATAAATTATAGTGCCTTGTACCGTAAAATATCTGTTGTATAGCACACAAGTCTTATGTGTGGGAATCTGCTTCAGCTTGTCTTCATTTCCAGTATTTATAGTATGTACTTGCGACCTACACAGACCACAGTGTTCGCTTGAATTTCCAAATTTTCAACATCATTACAGCTGTTTGATATCCGAAGATATCCCCACCCCCGTTCACTCTCTCGGTTCACTCTCTACCAGCTCTGGATCTCATGCGACGCTCTCAACAATCGCGATCTCAAAATCCATCAATTTTCGGGTTGGTCAACCCCCCTCTGCTTCGGATGCCTTCCAATCTCCCAGACCAATGGACCAGACGTTGACAGCAACGCCATAACCAAGTCAGCTCTTCCTTATACATATACTAGTACTATTTTTCGCTATGTAGGTACTTCTCATATTTACTTGTAGTTAGGTACCCTCCTTGCCCTTGTCCGATTAAGATTGCACAACAGCAATTTCAAGCCTCCATCTCTCAGCAATGTCGAGTTACACGCTTGTCGAGTTACACCTTCGATAAAAAGCTGACGGTGCTTACTAAAACCGGCCACCTTTCCCACTCTTCAAGTCACACAGTGGTATTTCAGGGCACATTATCAAAGATTGGAAGAATTAGCAACTGAGCTAATCCATCGTACTGGTATTAGCTGGTACCTATAAGCTACTAAAAAAAAAAAAAAAAAAAAAAAAATTGCACGTATTCCTCACTAGGAAGTCCCACAAAATACTGCCTTCCGTGTTGTCAATACGAAGTATATGCAACTTTTCAGACGTACAAGAAGCGTTTGTAGTTACCAGGAATACAATTTATCAAATTAATTATATTCCCACCCTGAATTGTGTAGTTTCATGAGGTGTATTACATTACATTGGATACTATGACATTATCAATTGCTATCATAATATGATAGCAATCGATAATGTCATAGAATATTATTGAGATATTGATCGATCATGATAATTTTTATTCTATTGATTAAAGTCTAAAATCCAGGACTATTGGGAATAGAAGAAACAACCCTTACTATTTAATAGTTTTGTGGAATTATAGTATTTAACTCACCTGATATACACGAGCACAAAACCTGCACAGTTTCTTTTGCTCTACAAGCTCGTCACTAGGCGTCCTCGAGTATTGATTCCCTGCATGACAGCTAATACTACTCTTTATGAAGCCGAACCACTACTTAGACGAGTAATGGAGAAGCAGGCATGTCTCCGTGGAGTGTAATTCACAGATGGCTCCAAATTACAGAGTAACGTCGGGTGCGGTTTTTACAAACAATTCTTACATACGTCCCGATGCTATTCTATGCCTGAGTTTGCATCCACATACACTGCTGAGTGTGCCGCAGTCATCGAGGCTTTGGACATGGAGAAACTACTACTGCCGGTACGATACTTGTTGTGACGGACTCCCAAAGCGTCACCAGGGCTGTACAGTCTTTGGGACCATCATCTAAGTTGTCTCATCTCTTCGCTCGCATCTTATCCCAGCTTTGTGATCTAGACGATCAGGGAGTCAGTGTTGAATTTGTTTGGTTGAAGGCACATTTGGGTGTTGTTGGTAATGAAGCCGCAGACCGTAATGCTAAAGAAGGAGCTCCGTCTGGTGATCCCACCTCTGTATACCTGCCTCACTCAGTCATGGAAGCCCACTCCAAAAGAATAATGTTAAGAAAATGGCAGCAGTACCACGATGCCTATCCATCTGGGAACCAGCATAGGACCCTCTTCCCGTCCGTGCCAACATCACCATGTACAAAAACATGGCTGGCAGAGAAAAATGTTTTTATTCAACCCTCTCCAGACTCCGATGGTGGCCATGGTCTGTGCAGGTAGTACCTGCACAAAATCGGACTGATGAACAATAGTGAGTGCAAGCAATGTGGTGTTTGTGAGGATTTGGACCACATTGTGTTGCTCTGTCCCCAGTGTAGTTCAGAGAGAAACTTATATTGACACTTCTAATCATTTAAATTTTATTTATATCAATTCTGGCTGTGAGGTGAATAACCGATGCCAATAAAGAATACAAAACAAAATCCAAATTTAACTTCTACCTTGACCTTGATTTTTTTTAAATGCCTATTTTTCTAATTTTCTGACTTGTAATATGATGAAGACAAAGACATCACCAGTCCAACGACCGCCACTCTTAGATCAGTATCGGACGAGCGTGCCCTAGGAAATCTATTTAACCGTCTTGGCCCTTCAGTTTTATATACGAGTATACCCCCTCCTCGACTCCAGTCACCACCCCTCACCACTAAGGGCCTAACGTAGAGTAATTAATGTTCCTTATCTCATTCCTCCGGCTTGAGATAAGGTGATTTGTGGAGGGACCTTTCGCAAAACACACATTAGGAGGGAAACGCAGGGTTTTTCCTGTATTGAATTGAGTGAATTATGATGTACAATAGCTGTAAAATTCTCATTATTGCAGGCATCGGTTAGATGCTTGACATCACGCAGAAAAATGCGGTAAAGGGGGATGGAAAATATGATTGATAAGTGATGCAATGCGTTTTGATAAAGAATCAGAGGTGATTGCCTACACTTCAAAAGGAATTTTAGTATCAATAGTGCTCACAATTGAGTGTTATCGTGCAGTCTCAAGAGTTCTAGTGGCCATTTATCGTTATTGACACATAACTTGCATAATGTACCTAAATTTCGATAGTTTTCTGTCCACTATATTGTACCTAATTTGGGTTGTCTCCCCGAACAGAATATTCATACCTGAGTTACTTGCATCAGTTACTGTATTTGGTGTTTATTACCCCCCCCCCCCTTCCCTCTTACTAATTTGTTGATTTACGTTTCAAGGTACGTAGATTCATATACCGAACAAACAAAATCCGTCCTTCTGTCATACGATACCACTGATCAACGATTGGTTCCTCAACTCTAACAGTCGCATAACATGTTTTCTATCGCAACGTGTTTTTTATTTGGTAGACCGTGTCAATGATTAGCTCTCGTCAGTGTCAACTTCAGAATGCTCCAGTGTTGCAAGGATTTCCATGATCGTAATTTAATTAATACAATAGATCAATTACTGTAAATGAACCAAAGAACCAGTCGTAGATATCAATTATTAGATACCACCACTTTTCTCAGTAACTAGGACTGGAGTGATCGGAGAAAGACGATATGTTCGAATTGATTGAAATCTATCCGTATTTATTTTAACCCTTTCGCCACAACCCACCCCCTTCTTCCACATCTCTTTCCGCCCTCCCCTAGCGCTAGACCTAACCTTTATAGAGATGGTCACGCTCCGTTAAGATAAACAAGAATGGTTTCCAGAATGGTTAACAGGTCGCCCCGACAGTTTTCTAATTAGGATCTGGTAGGTATGCAAATGTACCTCGGTCACCTCGTAAGGGGGGCTTTTAGCAGTAGATAAATCGTCAGCCATGTCATTGGACTCTTATATTAGGCTGACTCTCTGGGTTATGGAAGTAGAGTGGCTTAACTGTGGATTAACTTTTCAATTCAACCGTATAGTCGGTTAGTATTTAAGTAATATAATATAGAACAGCGTTCATGAAAAACGCTTCTTCTTAGTTTTGAAGCATTTACGAAATTCACTTCAAATAATTTGAACATCTCAGATGAGAGATCAATTTGAAATTTGAAAATGCTGAAAATTAACCCACGACGGTTTGTAATATTATAAATTTCGGGTCGATTCAGAGAATTGAATAAAAACGATTTGGATTTTCTGAATCTACGTATCTTGAAACGTAAATCCTCAAATTTTTACAGGGGGTTACAATTTTTTTCCTTGGTTGATTCCAATGGTTCATTATTCTCTGCTGGATTGAGTTGTGGTGAGTAAGTTGTGGTACTTCCCATTAACTCGGATTTGTGATATGCAATCGTTAGGTACCTACCTAACGATGCAGTTAGGAACTATTATAATAGTTTTTAACATACGAAGTACTGACAGATCACGTTTTTGGAAAACCTTGAATTTGTTTCGGAAAACCTTGAATTTGATTAGGAAACCTTGAATTTGATTAGGAAACCTTGAATTTGATTAGGAAACCTTGAATTTGTAGTAGGGCAAAACGGCAAAAAGAGAAGAAAACCCCTATTCGTTGAGAATAGTCAGTCAGATCGAAATACAGATAGTTTCATTCGCTTCAGGATGTTCAAATACAATAAGATACAGTACATGATACAGTACAGATATTTTATATTAAAAAGGGTTAACTATTTTTTTCTGGTTGATTCCAATGGTCCAACTACAGAATGCTTTCATTTTTGAAAACATTGTTCATTTCCCCCAAAACCACAATTTACTGTTACATCAGTTCCGGTGATAGGAATAGAAATACTATAGAAATTCCTAATTAGAAATACTATAAAAGCCAAGGAAAACTTCTAACTGAATAAGAGAGAAGACCACTGGTTCATAGGTAATAATGGTTTTCATACAATTTAAAGCTGTAGCATAACAGATCTATAGATTTGATAAACCTTCTTTACGAAGATATATAAAAGTTACGCGGCACCTCCCAAGGCAATAGCAACATAACATCAGTTTTATAGATAACTTAAGCCGCTCGTAGTTGCGTTGCTGACTACATGATTTACCCTCATTTTTTCATCTTGTACAGCTCATCTGCCACTGAAGGTACGTCCGTCTGGTTAACACGAAACTATTCTATAAAATCTGGCGATTCCAACGAGCGGTGAACGAATACCGTGGGATGCACACAGACGGAGTTACAATTACTTAGTTACGGATTGGTTGTACGTGAAAATCATGCTAATATCAACATTAATGCTTTTTTATAACGCAAATTTTGACATTAAATGTCAAAAGTTGCGTTATAAAAAAGCATTAAAATTTTTATGTCTTTACTCTGGCACATAACTCGAAAAACGTTACACAAAAGCGTTACACGAAATCGTCACGAAAATTTCGAATGGTTTTCGCTTACAACCGATTCGTTGCTACGGAACTTTATCTTCGCCAGTTATCATCGTACAAAAATCGTTTCACCACTCGTTGGATAGCTCTCGATTTACCTAACCATATTACGTTAACCACTGCGGAGTGCGTGGCCGACAAGCTGCGGTATGAGCGTGATTGTTTAAATAATTGTTTACACACAGGTGATCATTCTCAATAATTTATATTGTCTATACGAATGAAAGCTTCATAATAATTATAATAATAATTATTATATTATTATTATATAAATTATTTATGATGAACCCTACAATTAAGTATAACAACTACGCTACTGGGGTAGGTGATGTAGCATTGTTCGAAGGTTCTTGAATCACTTCTTTAAAGACATAAAACGTCCCAATGTGTTGCAGACTCGTATGCAAGCTCGTATAATTATAATAATAATTATTATATAATTATTATATAAATTATTTATGATGAACCCTACAATTAAGTATAACAACTACGCTACTGGGGTAGGTGATGTAGCATTGTTCGAAGGTTCTTGAATCACTTCTTTAAAGACATAAAATGTCCCAATGTGTTGCAGACTCGTATGCAAGCATTTAATTCTCGACTGTATCAACAACAGGATGGAGTTGACATTCTTTTGACATTTTCATGTCTTTGCTTTGGCACATAAACTGAAACGGGAAAAATTTGTTTCCTTGATTCACCCTTTCCCTCAGATCACGTCAGAACACAAGCGACAGGCGGGCCACTACGTCAGAGCCTTTGACGCACGAGCGTATGACGTCAGACGGCTGGCAGGAGGGCAACTAGTACGTCACAGCCTATGCCGTAAGAGCCTATGACGACTGAAGGCTGGCCGGAGGCCAACTAGTACGTCAGAGCCAATGAAGCACGAGCGTATGACGTCAGACGGCTGGCAGGAGGGCAACTAGTACGTCACAGCCTATGCCGTAAGAGCCTATGACGTCAGAGGGCTGGCTGGCTAGGTGATCGGGTTTTAATAAGCCTCTGGAATTCCGCTCCTTCATTTTGCATTCATTTACATCTTTACGTTGAAAAATCCTTCATCTTGTCGCTAATTTCCTTTGTTATGTAGATATATCTTTTTTCGAGTCCATGTGCCATTAAGACAGTTAACTATTCCATGTGCCGTCAAGACCATCGACAGTTAACTAACCATAACCCAAATGAATCATATAGGTCGAGCCAGAATTTCGTTGGAATTATTTTACCTCATTATTCCAATTATTCCATCATAAAATACAAGAAACAATACATAGAAAATCATAAACCGCTGTGAAAGATTGTGCAGCCTTTTCCATAATAAGGAGATTTGTCTCAACACGAGGGTGGAAACAGAATCAAACGGTTGGAACCCGGAGAAGCCGTGGAAGATGGGAAATTCCTCTTTTTCCACGGCCGCCGACTATTGGAACTGAAATTTGTTGAGTTGAGAATGGTCGGGCGCTCAGAGCAACTTACGTCCCCCTCAAGAGCGATAAGGAAGTCTCGATAAGTGGAGTTAGAGTTAGGTACCTACCTACCTCTTCTATGTAACCACTAGGACATTCTGAGACGGAAAGATGAATCAACCCAACTTCTTGTCCAACGTGATAAAACAAAGGGCAAAACACACACCACCCCGGCTACCCTCAGAGGCTGCGGGTCACAGAAAGATGCATACGCAAATTGGCGGCCCCTCCTAAGGCTATCGGACGCACAACATCGTCGGATAGGGCGAATAAATTACACAGCGTACAATAGAGGGCAGTACCAATGTCCACCTTCTTCCCGCGGATTAACTGATTCAGAAGACAATGTGCCCCCTCCTCATCAGGGATTCAGCTACTGTTCGCCAGCAACTCTTGAGCCGCTCTCGGGGATTCCTCACAATGTCGGATACGCCGGCCAATTTGGCTACCGAACCTTTTGTAACTCAGGAGTAACAAGATGCGGCCTGGTGATGAGGATTCCCTTCTGGCACCCGCGTCCTCATCCCTCTGCACCGGAGTTACCCTTCGTTCTTCAGAACTTCAGCATCTCCAGGTTCTCATGTTTGAGGAGGCGATGTTCGCAACTTGGTAATTGTTTCGTTGAAAGGCTGTGGTTGACCCTCAAATCTCCTTATATATTTTGTTTTGTAAGGTATTTTGTATAGGTATTTTGCTTTGTAAGGTATTTTGTATAGGTACAGGTATAGATATAGGAACTTCAGCATCTCCAGGTTCTTATGTTTGAGGAGGCGATGTTCGCAACTTGGTAATTGTTTCGTTGAATGGCTGTGGTTGACCCTCGAATCTCCTTATATATTTTGTTTTGTAAGATATTTTGTATAGGTATTTTGCTTTGTAAGGTATTTTGTATAGGTACAGGTATATATATAGGAACTTCAGCATCTCCAGGTTCTCATGTTTGAGGAGGCGATGTTCGCAACTTGGCAATTGTTTCGTTGACTGGCTCTGGTTGACCCCCAGGCGAAAACAGCCGAAAATCTGGGGAAGGAAACCTGTAACACGGGGCCAATTTTTTGACCAAATGACAACTGAACCACTCGCGATGAAATCTTATAAATCCATGTTACTTATAAAGAAAACGAGAGTATTGGAAAGATCGTTCATTTCCACTGAACTATGAATACGTCGGTAAGTATTATTTTGTTACTGACGATGGTTTATTGACCATAACCGGTCCAACAGTTTATTTATTTTTCAGTGGAAATATACGATTTGTTTTCTTTATGAAACGACAATAGCATCGCATTTAGCAACATTTTGTCTTGACACTTACACATGTCTTGAAAAAGAGCTTTTTTCGCCTCCCTAAACTGTTTTTCCGTTGTGAAAACTTCACATTGAAAACGTTATTTTAATTTTATCTTTTCGGATTTTCTCACTTCTTCCATTGTCTAATGTAAATGTCAAGAAATTATATATTTTTCCCTCGTCACTCAACAGAAACATTTCTGTCACCGGAAGCGGCCAGAAACCTGTGATGACTGGACCTGACGATGCCATTGTAATATTGAAAATGTCCGTATTTGTCGATAAGTGGTAAGTACCTACTGTACTTATTCAGAGCTGATATTCGTGCGGGAAACGTCTACTAGCTCAACACAGAAACAGTTTACGCTCTCCGAAATACACTTTTACGAAATCCAATGAAGGAATCTCACACACAGACATACTCCCGATTGAATCAATAAAACGGTCAAGTATCATTCGGAGCACAAACAATTCCGTTAGACCAAAGAAAGGCGAAGCTCATTCATAACTAGGTTAAAGGTTCTTGACCACTGGTATTCTAAGGAGTGATGTTGTGAGTATTGAGTATATTGAGTATATGGACCAACCTTCAATACTCACAACATAACTCCTCATTCATAACTACCTACCAAGCTAATCGCCCGCTTCACCGTCTTCCTCGTGCAGCCAACTTATTCATCGGTATGAACCCGGAATTCGACTTTTTTGTTTCCCCCCTATCTTCACTAAAGAAATTGGTCGCCTCCTCCTATTCGATATACTCATAATGGACTGATTCAATCCAACTCCCCCCTTTTCATGTAGGTAGGTACCTACCCATCACATATCTATCAGTTTAAATTCTTCATTTTTGGTCCTTCTGTGTTATTTCATGTACAATTTAGCGATTCAAACTATTTTTCTGATGAATTCATATCTGCAGTGTAATTGGGCTTGGCCAGTATTCAAAATAAATAAATAATAAACGAAAAGGGGACTCAAGTTCAGAAATATACTCGTAGCAACTTTCGGCCAAAACCAGCTCCCCTATTCATATTATGAGTATGACATATCGCTCCTTTGCTGCAATAGTGTCATATCTCAAAATTAGATGTTTCGGGGTAATCGAAAAAAAACCCCCATTTCAACTTTGAAATATTCCGCTACGAATTTCACGAAGCGAATTTTAAAAGCTCTAATTTCCAATCTTTAAAATCTGGCTTCGTGAAATTCGTTGAAGTGTTTTTTTTTTTTTTTCGATTACCCCGAAGCATCTAATTTTGAGATTTGACACTAATGCAGCAAAGGATCAATATTACTGACAATTTCTTTAAAATCTGGAGATGGATTCAGATTGGTCTGGAATTGATTTGTACGCGTTCAAACAACCCTGCAATTTCGTTTGAGTATGGGCAATAAGGAATTTGACGGTTGGAGGTGGGGTTGTATGGGCGGGAGGGGGGATGGGGGGAGGGGGGATTTCGATTGGACGCATGTGATGGAATAAGTCGAAGGCTGCTCCGTCCTCACGATATTCGATCGGCGGCGTCGATACGGCGGGCGGGAGATACACGAGGTGATACCCGACACCTCACAGGTTCACACCTACAACTACAACCTACAACAATCTAAAACTTACAACAACATCAACCGACAACTGACCTCCATCAGCCCTAATTATTATCTGCTCAATAAACCTCACTTTGTTACACCGAACAATAACCGCAATCTTCTATCGCGCTGCCCGGATCACGACCGGAGTTCCCATGCAGTTTGCGAGCACAATCCTGCGGAGATGGCACCTTCACTCCACGACGGAAAATCTTATTATAACATTTTAGCGAATTTTTGGGGAAAGAAAGCTATTGTTCTTGGACCAAAATGTTTAACCCTCAATATATATTAAATATATAATAAATATACATAAATTTTATGTAAATGTCATTCCAAACGATGACTCTCGATAGAATTGAGATGAAAAAGCGTTGAAAAATCTATAAACTGAGGTGTTACTCGGCAAAAAGGAGACAATATTAAATATTAAATATTGTCTCCTTTTTGCTGAGTAACACCTCAGTTTATAGATTTTTCAAATTTTGTTATAAAATCAATAAAACGGTAATAACATAAAACGGTAATTTCTTCGAAAGTTTGCTCTTATATCCATGCTGCATGACTGTAGATTTTGATTGTTAACCAATTTTTGAAGGGACCATTGGAGCGATTTGATTCACATTCAAGCTGACGATGTTGCTTTCGGTTCTACGTGCAATCTATCGTAGCCCGTACAACTCCAACGATAGGTCTTGAAAAATACTCACATCATAATCTAACAGACCAAATGAGAGTTTTACAAGAAATGGTTATTTGTTGTTGACAAAAATGACAAATTAAGCACATTTTTGTGTTCAAAATTACCTACTTCTCCCTGTACAGTGGTGGTTACGTATCATATCAGGGCACTAAGTAGAAGGGCACTAGGTGGTTAATTTATATAAGTTGAAGTTGGGAAGTGAACAAATCAGTGGTAGTGGGGCGGTGATATCTATCTGGTAATTTAAATTCTGTCGTCGTTCTAATCTGCTCCTGTTCCCGACCCGGGGACGTCCCACAGCGCAGATCCTCTGGGGGAGGGCGTGCGCAGGTAGCGCCAGAGGAAAGTGGCTGCTTATCACCGGAGAAAGGACCAGAACGTGATTTGAATGTGCCAAAACTAAACTGTCTCTTTACAAGCCGACGGCGGGTGAGTGTCGTGAATTCTACTGATCGAACTCTCCGCCGGATCGGGGCAGAAATTCATCTTTCTCCGAAGAGTAACCACTACCTCCAGCAGGACCGCCCAGAATCATGTCCCTGCACTTTGTCAGTACTTACATTATTCCCAGTAAATAGAACTACTCAATTCCGAACAACGTGTACATTGAAATATCGATTTTACTAGAGGCAAACGCAAAAACGGAAGACGACCTTATGGTGTAGGTACCTTATTTGCAGTGGTCTGCCTTTGGAATCGGTCCAATATCGGAGTTGAAGACTACCTTTGTCCGTGGGAGGGAGATGAGTCTTCACTCTCACCGATTAAGTTGTACAAAATTAATCATTTAATCGTCATTTAAACACGATCAAACTCCTTGAATAAAAATTCTATCTTTTGAAGGCAAAATAAACTACCTAAATTATTACAAATATGCATTTAAGACATCCTAGTAAAGAAAAAGATGATATTAGAAACTGACACATGTGGTGTTAGATATTAATATTATAATTTACTAAAATGATCAAGTTTTTTTATTTATTTTTGGAGAGTCAAGGAGAAGCTCCGTTCTCAAAGACAAATTAAAGACAAGTTAAATACATGTATTCCCCTTGCTTGATGAGATTAACCCCCAAAAAACACTGTGTAAAAATAATTCAAATCATTCAAAATCAAAAGCAAATATCACTCTACAGCAGCCGAAAAAAGTGAAGATGACCACATTCCCCGCCTACCCTTCTCCTCTCAACTAAAGAGATGTCCTTATCACTTCACAAGCATCGTACCCGTTTCGAAATCTCCCCTTGGCGCCATGGCGAGACGTTTTTATTACTACGCATCTAATATGTAAGGCGAATTTGCCGTTTAGTTGACAATGAAGAGTTTCACACCTTCATGAGCGTTTGTTCCTTCGTATCAAGTGCCGGATCGCAAGGCAATCAAAAAAGTTATCGCTGAAAAGTATGAGACCGCTCAAAAAGTATTCTGCCACTATTTCAAAATCTTGATTCGTATACTTTTGCTACTGATTCGTGGCTCGAGACGCAGCAAACCCGCAGTTATCACGTTACCAACGCACGTTATTCGCCAAAACATTGTAAGCCATTGTTTAATATTTTTACCTTTTATGGAAAATTTAAAATAAAAAACTCAAATTCGACAGTTTCGTACCGTTCGAAAGATCGCGGGAAAGGTGCAGAAATAGAAGTGTATATATCGAGGATAACATCGATGTTGGGGGCCGTTAATATCGATGTTGAAATCATCGATGATAGAGTTGACGAGATTTTTGCTTCGATGTTCCATCCCGAGTAACTGGAAATATTCCGGTGGATTTTGTACTGGATCTCAATATTTTAACGGGGTTTAAAGTATCAGCGAGTATAAGGGTAAATTGGAAATTATTGATGTACGAGTATATTAGTCGAAATATTGGCTCCTGTAAAATAACAGTTTTGGAGTTGGGTTTGTGGGAGTCCTTCTTTCTGAGCGACGATTATCTTGAAATAATAAAACCGTTTGTTTGTTTTCGGTCGATTCCAATCGCCTACGATGGCAAACCATATTATTTTGATATATTTTTATATTATATTTAAAGTATGAATAACGTTCATGATGTAAACTACACCTCTGGAGGAACAAACCTTTCATTCATTCATGCATTCAAACAATAATATACCGAATTGAGGGTCTCACGGCAACACCACACATCGTCACTTTTGGCCAAAATGAGTTATGCATGCCATTCGAAGCGTCTTCCCCCGGCTTATAGATCTAACTAAGTATAAGTTAGGTACCTAAGTTAGGTAACGGTAAATCTCACGATTTACTTTACTGAATTACTCAGTAAACATAGGTAGTCATTGGCAGATGGTTTTTTGGCTCTGCTGAAAAGTCGCCAAAATGACGATGTGGGAAGTTGCCGTGAAATGCAACAACAGTAAACTCGCATTGATATTTATACAAGTGTAATTGGGCTTGACCGGAAATGAATAAATAAATAACAGCGCCGAGTCAGTGGAATAAAAAAATGAATTTAATTCGACCGTAAAAAGATGCCGGTTGATGCCGGTTACATCAAGAAGAAGGAATGATATAAATGATTGCCGATGTAGATAAATGGGTACAATAATTATATTTATAATAGTTTAGAATTGTAATGATCGGTTAGGTATTAGGTTGGCAAATTAATTGGAATTGGAAAAACAGGAGACAATCTCTGAGGTGGTTACCGACTCCCACACGCAGTAGGAACTCGGATATTACCATCTTATCGCCTTTTCGAACGAACACGCAATATTTCTCCTCATCACAAATTCAAATTATTTCGTATAGTTACGGGAATTAACAACGATATTGTACAGAGAACAGTAATGTAGTCCGAAGGGTGATCTGCACAGAAGGGCGATCTACACAGAAAATGATCAATTCGTTGTGAAATGTATTTCTTGTTCGAGCCTCATTCTCCTGATAAATTACAATTATGTCATTCACATCGGTTTGTAAACTCCTTTTCTCGAGGTGCATAAGAAAGATCTTTTATAAATAACAAACAAACTCACCATGATGTTTCGATAAACGGGACACCATAATCCACAGACACTGCTGATGACAACGAAATATGCACAAAGTGGACGATTCGGCTGAAACTGTTACGAAATTGCCACGGACTCGATCGCGTACCTTCTGTGAAAACCCGACAGTGCACTCTGGCGTGGGACGACTTGTAATCATTCAGTTATCTTGAGTCTGATAAAATTTCGGTCTATTTCCTGCCGATAAGAAGAGCATTATCTTGGTTATCGGTGGAGTTTCTTATCCCATTCGTCCCCGCAGTGATAAAAACCACCTTCACAACACGGGCGCCCAGCGAAGGTTGACAACGGCGCAAACGTGCTCGTGAGAAGATATTTTGTCGGCAGGCGAGAGGATTGCAGAAAGAAAAGGTAGTGTGGGGTTATAATAACGTCCGTAATTACCTCGAATTATCTCAGAATTGTTTCAAAGCGATAGCGAATTTAGTGAAACGAGATATTCGGAGATCGGAGGAGGAAGAGTCCATTATGGAACCTGCAGATCCGGAAGTGTTCAATTCACATCTGATTCACCACTGGAATTCACCGGAGCGAGATTGCATTAGCTGAATGTCATCTCGATAAGGAGACTGATTGGTTGGGATTATGGCTACAAATCGATGATTGATTAATCGGATGATCGATTATAATCGATATAATAAATAATTATTTGACCTCAATTAATCGAAGAATTTTCATACCAAAATCCGTTTCAGACCACCCTGAATCCACTGCCAAAATACACCAAAAATTATTGTATATAATATTATATCGTATATAGGTAATATATGAATATTATTTATATATTTATGTATGTGTCATTCCAGACGATAACTCTCCATAGAATTGAGATAAAAGGTTCAAATTTGCACAAAAAATCTGTCTTGGCAATCGGAAGGCTAAGTTCGTAGATGAGCAAAATCGGGCCACTCTAAGGGGGGAACTTGGGGAGTTTTAGGGGGAAAAATTCCTCATAAATTCCCAAAATGTTTCGTTCTGAAACTACCTACTTTGAAGATGAAGAATACGTTATTCATTGGGTCTGCTCCAATCTGATGACGGAATGCGATATCGCAATTCAAACTTCACCGTCGTGTTCAGCGTTGAAATGTCCAAAAGCTGAGTGGGGTTTTGGGTATTGTTTGGGGGGAGGTGTTGAGGAGGGGGGTGGGGGAGGTTCACCCATAACTTCCAAAAATGAAACGGTCTGTCAAGTGACACCTCATTTTAAAGGTTTTTACACGCTGAATGAGATGGTTAAGTCATAATTGCTATATCCTATTCCGCTCTCGAACTGGAGCACTTTGAAGATGAAGAAACGTGGTTGACACTTAAGATGTTTTTCATGGACATCATGTTCTTTAATGAAGACATTTTACATAAGAAAAATGTCGTGGATAATGGGCAGGCGATCAAAACTGTCTGTGCAAAATAAACTAACCCTGAACAACCAAGTCCTAAAGCCAGTGTGGACTTATGGAGCGCAGCTGTGAGGCTGCACAGCTCAGAGCAATCGGAAAATTATTCAGCTCTTTCAAAACAGTGTGCTCAGGAGCATAGTTAATGCACCCTGGTACATTCAGAATAATAGACTTCATCATGATCTAGAGGTGGAAACTATCACGAAAATTGCCATCGCCCACCAAGAGCGACTAAGGGGTCATGTCAACATCGAAGCTGTCCATTTGCTGGATGTAAGTGACCTTCTGAGAAGATTGAAAAGAAGGAAGCCTCACGAACTAACACAGTGAATGTGAAGTAATGAATAGTTCAACAGTTATCTGACTGAACAATTAACAAGTTCTGTATCTTGTTTCGATTTACACGTAGTAAATAAGATCAAAACCAAATCTATACTACGAGTATATAATAAAATCGTGTCTGTCTGTCTGTTTGTCTCACCATCAATTGAGAACGGCTGAACGTAGAAAGTTGCGGCTGGTACCATTTGACGCAGAATTTATCTGGATAGGTTTATGAAAAATTCGCGTTTAAATCTGTCCATCCGTTGAAACGCTATGAATGAAATACTACTAAAATATGTGTTATAATCACTTCTATGAGGATAACTTTTGAACGGTTGAATGTAAATCCGATTGTAAGTAGTCTCTGATTTCAGCTCGACGAGTACTTTCAAGTGGTACTTCAATCAGGATGTTAGAGGGAGGGGGCGGGGTGCAGGTTTAGAGAGGGGGGGGGGGGGTCTACAGGCATTCAAAACTACTTGACCAGTTGGAGTGCAACTTTGGGAATTTGTTGTGTGAACATTGAGGAATGTTTCTGAACAGGTAGGGTGGGTCAATAGTATGGGGGGGGGGGTTAAAGGCAGTTATGGCAGGGGGAGGGCGGGGGTATTACCGAGATTTCAAAACCACTTGACCGATCTGAATGAAACTTCGGGAATATGTTGAGTGAATTTGGGGAAGGTTTCTGACCAATTTAGGAGGGGGGGTACAGGTTGCGTGTGGGGGTGTGGGGGGGGGGTTACCGGCAATCCAAAAACTAGGTACTTGACGAATTGGTGTAAAACTTTGAAATAGTGTTGTGTGAACATTGGGGAAGGTTTCTGATCAATTTAGGAGGGGGGGTAGAGTTTGTGTGAGGGGGGGGGGGGGGTCTATTTGTTCTACCGTTAGAAGCGCGGGTACACAGCTAGTTGCTAATAAGTTGTAAACTTGGAGTAATAAAGAATGTTTTAAAGGAAAAAAATTTTACATAAAACCATGTATTTTGTTCGAAAATTCGCTCTTACAGCCATGCTGCATGACTTTGGATTTTCTTGGTTTCGATCATATTTTTGTCGATGTGAACCTTCTCTCTCTCTCTTTCTCTTTCTCTTTCTCTTGCCCCGACAAATGTCTCATCCACCCAGCAGTTGACCGAACGATTTGTCAGAAGACGACTGGAGTCTGGTGGAGGCGAACCGAAATATGAAGGAAGGGGTACCCCCACGACGTCCCTGTAAGGTGGCGATGATGAGGCGACGTGAAGGGGTGTTTGATGGCACAGGACTCCGGTTGGGATGAGGAGGCGGCGGTGAAGGAGTATGAGGGAGGGTAGTTTTGTCATCTCTTAAGGGACGACGAAACTCCCCGTGTGTCATTACTTGGCGAGATTAATACACGTCCACCTCGCCTTGGGCCTCCCCTGGCCCCCGGAGATAACACGGCTCACAAATATTTAGCTTCATCCCTCAACCCCCTTCAACCCCCGCGCCAAATCTTGACAGATTAACCCTCACCCGTCCGGCTACGAAGCGAAACAGCCCCTGAAAGGCGAGGGAGGCGCTGAGGGAGGGTTATAAGGGATTGGAGGTCGGTAAGAGAGGATGAGCAGTGTGCAGGGTGAAGAAGTGAAGAAGGGAGTGATGGTAACTCCAAACCCCCCCTTCATCCTCTTTACCCCATCATCACTCGACTTTGAGAAGAACACGGGGAGTGGGTTATATGAATTATTCAATTGCCCCGTAGCAGGTAGCCGGGAGTATCTCAGGTCGGCAGGGGGCGGTTGGGATTGGGGACGGAGGAGGATTAACCCACCTGGAGACTTGAGATAAACACTGTCCAAAAGATATCAAGCCTTCCGAGCTTTTCCTGATTAACTTCGCCCCCTGTCACTCTATCCGCCCGAGCCCCTCCGTCGTTTTCATCCCTTAAACTTGAAATATTTACTCCGACCAACTCAGAAGTTCAAGCTTGTTATGATCGAAGAGGATCATTCATTCTAAACTATCAAACACAGAGTGATGCACACGAACGCACAGTTACAAAATTACGTTTAAGTTTATCATTTTCAATCAAGAATCATTCAAATCGGCCAGAAAACCTTGATTTAATTAGTGCCCTTTAGACAACATTCTGTCGGCTTAATAAATCGATTCAGGAGATGGCATACTGTCTACTAAAGGATTTGCTGCCGGGAAGGTTTTTTGTATAAAGAATTCAATAATGAATAGTAAACTCACTCAAACAACAATGCGGTGTACGCACGTTTATTTATTTATTTATTTATTTATTTTTCAAAGAAGATGCTTAAAAAAGGGCAAAAATTAATCCTCATGCGTGAAAATTACCTTCTCCTGAATGCATAGCGAATCAACAAAAAAGGCAGTTTATAAATTCGCGGGTAATTATGGATTGGTGACGATGAAATTAGGAGTATCAACGTACTGAAACTTCTTGAGAACAAAATCCCACAATCGCGCAAACTCACTCCAATCGGACGTTTTCGGATGTTTCGCAGCTGTTTCGCGTTCTCGTGACGAAAAACTGTTTCAAACACTCGTTTCTTTGAATTGAAATACGCAAAGTTAGACAATACAAGACTTTTTTAATATTTCGGCCAACTTGCCTTTGTCAAAATCTATAGAAGTTGAAGATAAGTCGAAGAGTAGAGTTGAGTATCACCGTAACACTAGTTCGATACTCGATTGTCAAAGGGGCTTCGATTAATTGATTCCTAAGATTCTTCATTCTTTTAGAAAAAAATTCTTTTTTCATTTAGAAAAAAAGGTTTCGCTTCCCAAATATAGAATTCGACATACTATGTAGGACTGCATTTTTATATAGTATATTTGTCTCAAACTTATAGTATGATACTATACAGGGTGTCTCAAAAGTTGTTTTTGAGACAAAAATACGATTTTTGAGATCCTCACAAAAAAATACCTTGATTCCGAAAAGAAAGATTTTTTCCTAGTAAGGATTTTAGCAGGGGGGTTAACAACTTTTGAGACACCCTCTACATAAAGTATGTCTGGCAACCCTACGTGTCGGGTCGGTATGAACATTGACCCTGCTGTTTCGAATAGCACAATGTGATAGTTTCTTGTTCTGTGATACTTTTCGTGTCTATGGAAAGAAGTTAATTTTGAATATTTGTTGGTCGGTACTTCTCATTATAAATTATTGTGGAAGTAGGTACAAGAAAAGTCCCAGAATTGTATTATGTACCCATCACCCATATAAATGTACAATTTATCACTTATGTTAAAATAAAGAGTGATCCGGACAGAAGGGTGATCTGTACAGAAGATAATAAAACATTGTCCAAAAATTTGCAGAGTTATTTAATTTGATTTTCGCAGATTAGATTGGATTTGTGTTGTGTGATGTTGATGATGAGTGAGTTTTGATGGGGGGGGGGGGGTGACGAATCATCAAATGGCCGCATGATGATGAATCAATTACCTGCTACATGTGGAGGTGGCGACCCGATGGAGATTGAGGGGTTGGTTGTGGTGGGTGGGAGGAAGAGGAGGAAGGGCAGGAGGACGGATGAGGGGGGGGGGGTGTATATTGGCGAAGGTGAGAAACGAAGGAAACGGGGTGGCAGATATCTGACTACAACACAATGAGGGCCCATGCACCCGCCAAATATGATCGTGAGAAGTGGAAAGGAGGGGGTTATTTACAAGTGAGAAAAGCAGATATATGGCAGATATAGGCGTACGATATCTAGTCACCTTAGCGGCGACGGAGGGAGAGAAACATCCCCTAATTTCCTGTAGCGCCACCTTAGGGAGTTACCGACCCCCTTCCCCCTCCCTCGACCCTCCCAATCCCTCCAACCCTCACACTTTGAGGTGACTCCCGTGGGCGGGAAACCCAGGGTAAAAGGTAGACGATACGAACCAACTCTGAAATATGGCCCTCAGTCTAATAGGGCCGCCTATCAATGATTTATTAGATATTTTTATCTGTCAAGGGAAAAAGCAGATTAGGGGAAGTGTTGGGTAGAAAAAAAAGAGAGTGAAAGGGGGTGAAAGGGAGGGGTAATGATCTACCATTAGGAAAAGGGCCTTTCTTTCGCCCGGCGGTATAAATTTGGCAGTAGAGATAGCGGGAGGTGATAGTGAGATATTGATGGTTTCGAGAGGTGGGTTTGGAAGGTGCCTTATCGGTCCTTTGGAGACATCCATATGCGGACGTGTTACCTGTAAGGTCTGAGAGAGAGAGAAGGCGGTAGAAGATACTTGGGGGTAGCGTGAGGGAGAAAGAGAGAGAGAGAGATTGTGGTGCACCACTTTAGAGCGATGGCGGAATGTTGGGGGTGTTGAGGGGAAGGAAATGATCAGACTTTCTGCATGAAGATGAACTGGAGGAGGAAGGCGGGAGCCCAACAGATCTTCTGATGTTTACTTCAAACGGTAGCAAGGAAACCGTCACATATCGATGCTCGCATCGATTGCGATATCGATAATCTCATGACTAGACCGTTACCTCGACCTTCAAGCACATATTGCACATAATTTCCTCATTACCGAAAAATTGCAGCAAAAATAACGATAATATGTGTCATGTTGTGAGGTTTCGGTACTTCAAAATTCGTTTGCCACCTCTGGTTAGAACCTTATCACGAAGGTTCGAAATGTTGATGCGCTGAAATCTTCATCAAAATATATTATTTTAACAAAATAAATGTAATCATACATTAACTAAAATTCTCTTGACTGAAAAAATCATAAATTGTACCATTCTCATGTTTTCGTCCCTCAGAGGTAGGCAACATTTTTCAAAATATCAGATTTTGACTGCTCCAAAATTTGTTTAGTCTAAATGGAACATTCCCGACAACTTTTGTTCAATGCAAAAAGTCCCTAAAGTGGATACTTACCGCGTAAGTATCTGAGTACCGTCACGTGCAAAAGGCGTAACTACAAGTGCGTTGCGGGACCCATTCCTGTGGTCCGAAAAATGATCTTAGTTTTCATAACTGAACCGATAAAGATTTCAGCGCATCAACATTTCGAACCTTCGTGAAAAAACAAAAACACCTCTAACCTCTCATGGGCGTATCCAACGAGCGGCAAAGAGGGCAGCTGCCCCCCCCCCCCCCTCCCAGAAGCAATTCTTGAAATAACTATTTTAATAATCAAAAAAATACTTACACTATTGAAAATTATGAAATTAGGGTCATTAATCGCTATTGTTCGGCCGCAGCCTCTCAGTTCATGTTAATTTCATATTCATTTAATATTTTCCGATCTCCCAAACTAACTAGCTCTCTAATCTCCTGGAGTATCACCTTGGGAAAAATACATCTGGGAAAAACACACTTTCAAAATCAGTTGTTGTCCCGTCATCCCTTGTCCTGTAATTGAACTACAAGACCCTGCATGTTCAAAGCGCGAACAGCTATTATATTGTCCGTTTTGATCCTGGGTTCGCCCTTGGCACCTCTGCCTATTAATCCAGTAAAATAAGGAAAGAATCTCGAAGTGACCTGGCGAAAGCTGGGAGTCCTTCTAAAACCTTAAGATAGTCTTGAAAAAAACGAGTACTCTGAGTTTCTTTTTCTCATAAACTGGCCAAAAAGAGAGAGTAGTATGGGGAATACCACATTGTATACGATCACTATTAATTGAGCTTCATCCATCCCAGGTTAAGACCGAGGTATGAAAATAATAATACTCGTAAATAGATGAGACACGAGACCCAACACATTGAACGTTGACACTTTGTACGGATTCGGAATCTTGCCGATGAAACCTTGCCGATGTCCGATACGTGCGATGTGGATATGTACGCGTAGACCCATTTGAACCAGCGTTACTAATCACACTCGCAAAATCCGATCGGTCCGATATTTTTTTTTTTTTTTTTTTTTTTTTTTTTTTTTATGCATTTATTTTAAAAATACAATACATAAAATACATACTGCTTAGTGCTTACTCCCCTCTTTAAGCAGAGCTTGTGCTGAGGGGAGGAGTCGAATCCTCACAGACAATATGTGCGTACGTTCCATCCGATGACGATAAGTGGGCTTCAATAACTACGCTGCTGGCTCCTTGTTCTTTCTCCAAGACTGGTTTGAACTCGATGAACACGTCTGCATCTCACCCATTGGTGTAAAGGTAAAGAAAACGTTTTTTAGCTGACCGTCATATTTGATGCCATTCATGAGGGATACGAAATGCGGTTTGTTAAAAAACTGATTTCTCTAATTAAAAGAACGGAAAAAATACCTTTTTTTAAGCATTTATTTAAAGAAAATAAGGAAATGTTCACAATGTAGCTACGACAAATGCTACTCCCCTTAATAAGTAAAAGTTGCGCTGAGGGGAGGAGTTGTGCTTAAATATGTGTAATAATACAATAATATTAGAGAACATAAATAGTTAATACCTTATAAATAGGTATTATGTACTCAGAATGTGGACACCTTGAACTTTGAAAGTACTTCGCTAACCAAACTAACCCGTGAACAACCTCATGGCAGAATGCTTGGACAATCACTGTCTTAAATTTACCTGTTTACCATTTACAATAATTGTAAATGGTAAACAGGTAAATTTAAGGTAAATTGTAAGGTTGTAAAATTATTTTACAACCTTACAATTTACCTATTCCTTTAATGTAATGCTTTTTAATTTCCAATTTAAATGTATTCTTTTCTTTAAGTTACCGATTGAATTAAATCGGTAACTGATTAAAAAGCGTGGTGCCCCTAAAATCATACGCAAGCTGGCCACCCGTCGTCCTTCTGAAGGGAACACTCAGGACGTATTGCCCACTGGCCCTCGTAAGGCCTTGCTCAATGAAATCCCATTTTTGGTTTATTATCTTCGATAATGAACCATTGGAATCGCCCAAAGAAAAAAAAATTTTAACCCCCCCTCAAAATTTGTTGGTTTACGTTTCAAGATACGTAGATTCAGAAAATCGAATAAAAAAAAATCCGTCCGTCCGCCGTACGCCGTCCGCCGTACGCCGTACGCCGTCCGCCGTCCGCGCCACTTTGCCCAGTTAGCGTTGAGTTAAAATTACGAAATTTTTTTTTATGGGTTTCGACCAACCCCACAATGGTCCTCGAAACTTCGTCAAGGTCCTTCGTCAAATTCCTAGGTCAAGGGGAAGGGGTTCAAAACGAATTTTGAAAATTTGAAAATCTCATATCTCGAAAAATTCATATAGAACGGTGTGTTTTTTATTTCATATTTAGATAGAGTTTGTTCCGTAGAATTTTTTAAGACCATCCGCAGCTTCGTACGACCAGCCGTTCGTTCACAATGAGGGCTCAAAGATTGTGCCTCACAACACGATCGTGTATCAAACTGTTGAAATACAGGTCCATTTTCATACTAACAAGCTCTTTGGAACATCATATGGCTTAAGTGATGTCGAGTTTGTTGTTCTGAGGTGCGTTTCGTGCTACGGAAATGAAGGTTATTTCGAATGTTTGTTGGTAGGTACTTCTTGTAGAAAAATTATTACCGACGTAGTAATAAAAACCCCAGAATTATATCGTATTAATTAATCATAATTAATAATGATTATTATTAATAATAAATACGAATTATTAATACCTAACAATAAATTATAATAATTTTCACTAGGTACTTGATAAAATTGTTAATAATTAGTGATAATTGATAATAATAATTAATCTAACATTTAGGATCTACACATTTAGACCTAGTGATCTAGACAGAAGGGTGATCTGTACAAAGAAGATAATGAACCGTTGTGTCAAGAATTTGCAGAGTTTTTTTATTCGATTTTCTGAATCTACGTATCTTGAAACGTAAACCAACGAATTTTGAGGGGGGGTTAAAAAATGTTTTTCTTTGGGCGATTCCAATGGTTCATTATCGAAGATAATAAACCAAAATCCGTCCGTCCGCCGTACGCCGTCCGCCGTCCGCGCCACTTTGCCCAGTTAGCGTTGAGTTAAAATTACGAAATTTTATTTATGGGTTTGGACCAGCCCCACAATGGTCCTCGAAACTTTTCATAACCCTAGGTCAAGGGGAAGGGGTTCAAAACGAATTTTGAAAATTTGAAAATCTCATATCTCGAAAAATTCATGTAGAACGGTATGTTTTTTATTTCATATTTAGATAGAGTTTGTTCCGTAGAATTTTTTAAGACCATCCGTAGCTTTGTACGACCAGCCGTTCGTTCACAATGACGGCTCAAAGATTGTGCCTCACAACACGATCGTGAATCAAACTGTTGAAATACAGGTCCATTTTCATACTAACAAGCTCTTTGGAACATCATATGGCTTAAGTGATGTCGAAATTGTTGTTCTGAGGTGCGTTTCGTGCTACGGAAATGAAGGTAATTTCGAATGTTTGTTGGTAGGTACTTCTTGTAGAAAAATTATTACCGACGTAGTAATAAAAACCGACGTAGTATTAATAATAAATACGAATTATTAATACCTAACAATAAATTATAATAATTTTCACTAGGTACTTGATAAAACTATTAATAATTAGTGATAATTCATAATAATGATTAATCTAACATTTAGGATCCAGACATTTAGACCTAATGATCTAAACAGAAGGGTGATCTGTACAAAGAAGATAATGAACCGTTGTGTCAAGAATTTGCAGAGTTTTTAGTTCATGACCTGAAAAATTAAGAATTTTTAAAGACCAATTGGATTTTTGTACGACCAGCCGTTCGTTCACAGTGACCGCGCAAAGGTTTAGGAGAAACACTAAACTTCGCGTCTCAAACGGCCGTTAGGTCGGTCCCCAGCCGCCCAACATAAAACCTTTTTTGACATCTTCATGTCTTTCATATGGCACATAACTCAAAAACCGTTACGAAAATTGACTACGAAAATTGTCCCAAATGAGTTTCTGGCGATTTCCGCGTACAACCGAGTCGTTGCTCGGGGGATAGTACTTCGTCATTTGTCGTCGGACAAAAACCGTTCACCATTCGTTGGAAACCTCTCGATTTATAGACCTAGAATACATTCCTCTCAGTCGGTTGTCGCCCTTCGAAAAGGTGAGATATGCGCATGACTTAATACGAAGTTTGTTTGCACACAACATGAAAATGTCTCAATGTGTTGCAGACTCGTATGCAAGCGTTTACATTGGCGTTCGACGACGTACGGTTTTTCATCTTCCCGGTAAACTACAGACTGGAAATTTTAACCGTGAGTCGGGGATTGACCACATTGCAATACTCACTCACGGTTTCTTATCTGTAAAATTGTTTAAAAATAATACCTTTTTGTAATAATGCAAATTCAATTTTGATGATGAGCTATTGACTTGAAATTTCAACAATAAGTCAGAACTGGATGACAATGCAATATTTACTCGGTTTGTATGACATGGTATGCTTATGGTATGGTACATTATTGTATGGTATGATTAGGTATAGTACAGTATGGGATGATATGAAAGAAATTCGTATGGTATTTTGCATTTAATTTAATTTAAGTTGAATGATGAGCTGGAGTTTAATCTAACAGTTCGTTAATAAGATTAGGGAAGAAGAAGAAGAAATGCGTTTATTTAAACATACAATGAATTTTGTACAATTCGAAAGGAACATTCTCATAAACATTACGGCATGGTTTTGTCAACCGTCTGCCGGAGGTTCGGGTTACATAATTTTCTATCAAAAGTTAACCCATTACTTAGTAAACTAAAATTATACGTAAACGTAGGACTTTTGAAATCAAATCTGACAAATGGATGGACAAGCAATATGGCACTGTGAAGTATAAAATGAAAAGAAGTTTCTTATAAACTAGGCTAGAAAAAATTAAAAATTAAACTCGTTGACAAGGAACCTTCTATAGCGCCAAGCCGACCTACAAATACTTATCAGGCCGGACCAATTGCTCCCCCCATTCAGCATAGAATCCTCTCTGTCTCTGGAAACAGTGCTACCGCCAAACGCCGATCACCTGAATTCGCCTAGGACCGGGCACTAATTAGATTAGGGTGTTCTGCTCAAAGAAGATAATAAACCGTTGTGTCAAGAATTTGCAGTTTTTTGTCACAGAGCTCTCTAAAGATTTTTATCGTGGACATTTTGTCTCTAATTTCCTTCACTGGCAGAACTCCGAAGTCTCGAAATACCAGGTGGGATGGATACCGAATATTTTTCTTTAGTAGTACCTTAATGATGAGCTTCTGGGCTCGATATACGGAGAATAATCTGCGACATTCTAGCGGGAGAAACCCCCTCATCTGTCATCTGTCGGCATACGTATATCAGCTTCCTCAGTCTTTTTACCAGATTAGCTGCATGCGTGTCCCACCTCAAATGATGGTCTATATCAATACCAAGATATCGAGCTGTCTGGGTTTGTTTAATTACAGGGCAGTTGCAAGAGGTACGCTCATCACAAGAGGCGGCATGGCATTTGATTTCTCCAAGTTGAGGTACTCCCGATGCTGTCAGCGAAAAGGCAATGAAGTTAGTCTTGGAATGATTCAGACGCATTTTCATGTTCTGGAAACTATGGGCTATTTTCACCAGACCATTCTCCGCTTTCCGGGTAGTAGTAGTACCTACGAGGAACATCTCGATTTTTTCGAAAATCGTTAACTACCACTTCTTGATCTCAGTGCCTCAAGAATTTTTTGAACGGGGAGACCAATTGTGTTTGTTGAATGGGAACGCGCGGCAGTTCTGTAGACGTGGGAGGTCTCGATGATCCGCCATCTGCTGCCATAGAAAGACCCCATCAGCTTCCTGATCCCGTGCGTCCTGCTTGAATGGCGGCAGCGTTTCCATTTCGCTTCTTTTTTTGAAAGAAAGAAACCGCGGGTTGGGTGTTCTGAAATGAGAATCCGGTGACAGAAGTGGATGAGTAGGGTGGAGGTCCTTCAAGATGTGTAGCACCTCTTCCAGTACGAACTTCCTTCACCCAGATCCTCTTGAATAAACTTGTGGCACATTCTCTAGCATCGACTTCCTTGACATGACGGTCCTCAAGAGCGTGCCGGTCACGAGCCAATCCCGAAGGATTTTTTTTTTTTTAAGTCTTTATTGGTGTCGTAAAAATAATACATTCGGCCTACATAGTAAAATTAGAAAATTTCATACTCGTTTAATGAGTATTGTAGTTATAAGAGGCATTCATATCGTACAAGAGGTTCATTTTCTAAATCATATAAAACGGTCAATGTCTTTGAAAAATTCGTAGATTTTGTCGAGCACATCTGTTTCATTTGAAGCTAGCAGGTTATCCAGGTTGAATGGCTTCTGAATATTGAGTTCCGCCATTTCTTCCAGAAGACGGGATCGGGCTTCGTTGTAGCGTGGACGGAGATACTTTGGAAGGGTCTCCTGTAAAATGTGTAAAGTGATACTTGGCCACTTTTACCAATTCCACGATATGCACATATAGGTATAGATCTACGATGTGTTTGTACGTTGTTAGGATCCCTAGTATGTGCATCCGGGTAGTATGTACCTAAATTTGCAACCCTGAAAGACCAGACTTTGGCTTCTAGACCGGATGGTTTTCTAAAAAACGAACGAAAATCGAAAAGCGAAAAACCAGTATTCTGGACCCAACTGAGTTGAAATGTGCACGGCGTCATAAAGAGTTTTTATATCGCAGTCTTATGCTTTACGTTCTTAAAGAGCGTTAAATTCTAGGCTTTCTGCGATGCACCAATGAATATTAAATTCGGCCCAGCAGTTTAGCCACCACAAGCGTAAGATTGGTTAACCTGCGGTAAGTCGCACTTCTCTGCGAAAACACATTTGTCGGTCTCTTTTGGCTATAGCATATTGTTATACATTTCCGAACTATGTTTAAAATGTCATATTTGATTTGTTTAAACAAATATTTTTTTAAACAAGAAACTGAGTGGATGTTGCATTGTCCATACTCTACCCATGTTTAAAATTTCAATTCTCTATCTTGTTGGCCAATTGTTATTTGTTTAAAAAACTGACCTAATAATTACCAGTTCTGACATAACCTTTAAACATACCATGTTTTAAATTTCAAGCTCAGCGGGAATTTAATGAAAACCAGTTCCTGAAATGTTTGACTAAATTTTTTGAGCTAAATTTTGGCTATTAATAGTCAAAATTTAACTCGTTTTCAGGACGGAAAATTTGTAAAACTGTCGAATAGTTAACCTAAAATAATAGTATATTATAATGTTCAATAGGGTCTAAAATTTTAGTATTTAATAAATACTATTTATAAATAATATTTATTTTAGATTTTATTATTTAATAACAGGTGAACAATTTTCACAAAAATTTTATTTAATACTTCTTACTGTCTTGAAGGAACTTCAAATTTTGATCTATCATAGATAGGGAGTTTTACTTCATTCGTCCCAGTGTGCGCCAGACCGATACAACCCCCTCATGACCCTCCACAACTTACCACAACTTACAACAGCCTCCAATAACCAACTCCATTTTCAAGTCGTTGAAAGTTAGTTGAAAGTCGGGGATATGTGACGGTTGATTGGCACGAGGGGCCTGTGAGCCTATGGCAGTGGAGGAAGTTGTCTTTGAACCCGTCTCCCAAACCCCTTCGATTCCAAGGGAAACACGCGATCCTCCACTGACAAGGGCAGAAAGCAGAGAGTTCTGGAAGAACCGTCCCGCCGCGCAGATAGGGATCTGGGCAATCTCGCTGAAGGCGACAGGCAAATGAGAGGCTCCGATTGGCCAATTAGAGCCCCGCGAACCTGCCGCGATCACAGGCCCCGATACCATTGTCCCGGCCACAACACCGAACCTATTTGTATTATATACTATCCCTATTGAGCCCTGCGGTGGGTTTGAGAAGGGGATACTAAACAAGGAGGGCATCTTAAAGAAAGAAACAGAAAGCTCTTGTGTAGCTTGATAAATCTCTGAAATTAGATCTCAATCCTTCGCTGAAAGATGAGAATAAGATTTTTATCTACCACCCAACCCAGCGACCTTGTTTCACCGATATTTCCCCACAAGTTCACGGCAGGCTGTGGGCGAACCCATTTATTCGCCTCAAACAACGTTCAATCAATGTGACGTCTCCATACAGAACAGTCCAGAATTCCTTAGACTTGAAGTATCAAACCAACTTGTCCACATTGAGGACGTATTTTCCGGTTTGAGTGAAAGCAGAATACAACAATAATCTACAGTTGGTAGTTGTGGTGTCTTCAGTTATCCCAAGTGCCTCTCTCGGTTGAACGGTTTCTTGTGACTTGTGATGGAGAGCGCGAAGTGTACCAGAGTACTCTCATCGCCGAAAAAGACTGCGAGCTGTAGACAGTGTAGCAGGAAGTTTCACCCGCATTGAGAACTGCCGAAACATATCGGAAACTGAGGAAGGAATTGAAGGAATCCTGGACTTGTGACTTGTGTGCTGCCCTGATAGCTCCTCAAGCGATGAAGTGAATCGTACTTCAATAACCCTACTTCAGCTGACTTGCACAGCCCCACTGAGTGATCGAGAGGCTCCCTTTCTCGTCCACTAGTGATTTCATTGGTACTAAACCCAAAGATGATCTATGAGTGAGTTCTTAGAGATTATCTTAGATGCTAGTGATGATACATCGCCTATTACAACAAGTGTATTCAATGATTTCGATGAAGTTAAAAGTTCATTTCTCGCTGATGAGATGGTGCAGGCTTTGTTTGATTTGACGGAAATTGAGGAGGATTATAATCTACCAAGGCACTCCTGTTTTGCTACAATCAATAATTTTAACACGAGTAGTGGAACTGTGGCTTTTGTTAATGATAGAATTGATCTGGTTACGACAAGTGAGTTATTTTTTCACGGCCTATGTAAATGAGTTGCCAATTTTTTTGTATTTCTCTTAGGACACTTGGCGTGGCACCTTTGGACTGGCTACGGAGGTTCTTCGGGCTGTTAGCTCATGGTTAATCGAGAACAAGCTGACGCTGAGTGTGCCGAATACGTGTTACACTCCATTCTGCCTGAACGGGGTCACATTGCCCTTGCATGAGTGAGATCGTAATCTTTTGACGTGTGAGGTTTGTTTAATTATACCGAGAAGGCATCAGGTTAAGTACTTTGAGTCTATTTTAAGAGCGTCATGAAATGCGAAGAACTAATAGAACTTGCGGGGAAACGATTGAGGAAACTAATTCACGTTTCCCCTCTCTTAAGCAAAATCGTTACTCCCACAATTGTCCTAATGCTATACAACTCCATGATTCAATCGATAATCTTGAAAAGCTTGCCAGCTTATGAAGGTGCTTGATCAACTTCGATCAAACCTTCTTTGCACAAAACCTCCTGCTAAGTGTTAGGTATTAGATACAAGATGTAATTTGTTTTCTTGAAATTCTTCATTTAAGATTAAGATAACAACTGAGCCATACAGCCCATCTAGATACTTCACTTGCATAGTTAAAATCACATGTTAATGGAGTTTTGTCCGATCCAAACGACGCACCGTTTCACTTTTGTCTAAGATCAGGATCATTTCTAGATTTACAATGGCATGTCATGTCTTCATGCCTCACCGCAGAGTTCTTGATCGCTTTGGTCACGACGAAGGTCATCATTCCTTACGTTCCACTATCCCCCTAAGTAGTATGTTTCGGAAACTTTGGATGTGCTTGGTACTGGATTTTTTTGAGCAGCCCCAAATTTATATCTAGACTGTTTTTATAGCAGTAACTTGTTGTGAACCTTTATTTCTGATTACCTCCCTAGTAACCAGTACAACCACCTCCTATATTTGATGTTGGCAAATGTTTTGAACATACAGACTTCTTGTTTCGAAAATTTAGCATAATAGCATAAAGCATTTCCACCAACAATGGAAATATTAATGATGTTGAGGGATGTCGAGGGTCGGTCAAATGAAAATTGATTTATGTGCCAACGTTTCGAAGAATATATTTCTTCATCTTCAGGGCAGTGTACAAGATAGAGTTGGACTCCAACAGGGAAGTTCTTGCCTCAGAAGAAGAAATATATTCTTCGAAACGTTGGCACATAAATCAATTTTCATTTGACCGACCCTCGACATCCCTCATCATCATTCTTACTGACGGTCAAAAAAATCACACACACTGGAAATATTAATATTTTAACGTTTCCACTGTTGGTGGAAATGAGCAGCGTGAAGCAAGTTTTGAGGGAGAAATATTTTACTTTTCCAAATCATGTTGTTTTGACCCGCTTCCAACTCCAAAAATCTATACCACACTACCGCAAAAAATAGTACCTTTTCCACACTACTGCAGCAATCGAACCGTATTTCAGGAGTTCGTAGTTCCTTGTGAAAAAAGAGGAAAAAAATCGGGGTGGACTCAAGTTTACAAAACTTTTAGGGATTGTTTTCTGAGTTTTGCTGAGTTATCGAACACGAGAACCCTAAGTTTTTTACTGGTAGGGGGGGGGGGGGCATAAACGGTGATTTTGTTTTCAGACTGTTATTGGTTTGCCACCCCTACTCTTCTGGAAATAGATCTTCTACGGTGGATGCAGTAGATGCAAGAAATGCGCTGGGACAGGCTGTGAGATCTTTCCAGAGGCAACGTTAAGACACCGATGAAGAAATTGATGAGCAGCCGACCTTCTTTGATCAGACGGATTTACTCACAAGGATGCTGCAGAAAGGTGATCTACACAGACAATAATGAACCGTTGGGGAAGTCTTTTATGCGTTTTCAATTTGTATGTTACATGGAAGACGAGTGGAAAATGTTGATTTCTATTTAATGTTGATTTCTATTTAATGTTGATTTTAGACGATAACCATAAATCGTGGTAAATGGGAAAATCAGCTCGCTAATAGTAACGGGGCCGATTCCAAGTATATAATTGCCATGTTTCCCTCGTTTCACTCATACGAAACGCTCGGAATCTCGCCGTTTGAGGCGAGACGTGTCCACCTCGTGGAAGGATCATTTTCTCAGAACACCAGAAGGTCGCCTTTATCTTCTTCTTAGAAAAGACAAGAACGCGATGATATCCGAAGGCTGTTGATTTGAAGTGTGCCGCACGATCGGAAAACAAAACACGTCGTTCTTCCGAATCGGCCGGTGTCGGTCCCACTGAGATCGATATTGATCTGATCATTGAGATTGGATCCGCTGGTGGTCATGTCACCCGAACACATTCACCTCTGGCCTGTCAAAGGCTCGTGATACCGACCGATTTCCAAGTGCCTCCAGTCCAAGTGACAGTTGAAGAATTCGTCGGTTCTTGTGATGGTTGAAGGAAATGAAGGTATAAAAGGAATAAGGAAAATGGTCGAAAATGAATCACGAAATTAGTCGAAATTTTTCAAAATGAACTGGAAATTCTAGGTACGAGTTCAAAAAGGCTAAAACTGCAAGGAATAAAATATTGATCAACAATATTGGAGATATCTCCCTAACTCTATCAAATTACTTCGTATACTTTTAGACCTCTCTTCGCGTCACTTTTTCCCGTAATTTATCCAGATATTTCATACCATCAGCCTTTGATACCCTACCCCATGGCAAAGCTGATGGAAAAAAATGGTATGTTCAGATGAAAAGTTCAGATGAAATGGTATGTTTTTATTTCATATTTAGATCGAGTTTATTTTTTAGAATTTTTTAAGACCATCCACAGCTTTGTACGACCAGCCGTTCGTTCACAATGACGGCTCGAAGTTGGAGCAGATCGAAAATCGTCAACATGGGAGTGAATCGTTAGGCAGCCTGTCGGGTCCATTTTCAAACTGGCCCAGCTGATTCAAACAGCACATGGTTTTCAAATATCGAGTTAATGAATAATATTTAATAATAATTATTAATAATGAAGCATAACAATTAATAATAACTAACAATAAATATTAATAATTTACACTACTTGATAATAATTATTAATAATTAATGATAATTCATAATAATAATTAATCTATCATTCAGTAATCGAGACAGAAGGGTCATCTGTACAAAGAAGATAATAAACCGTTGTGTCAAGAATTTGGAGAGTTTTTTTCTATTCGATTTTCTGTATCTACGTATCTTGAAACGTAAACCAACAAATTTTGAGATGGGGTTAAAAAAAAAAATTTCTTTGGGTGATTCCAATAATTATGGACACATCTATATCTGCATGTGGTGTTTGTACACAACATCAGTTTACTGATTTGCTTTATCAATTGCCTTGAATGGGGTTTTCATTGGTTGCATTTGTGGGGTTTTGGTTTGGCTTAGTCCATCCTTATTTACTTTTTGAAACAAGAAGGTCTCTACGCATTACACATTGCTGCAGTAGTATCGTTTCGAAAATATGAAAAATCCATTGTTGAGAGTCCCTTATAATTGTCAGAATAAAGTTTCCCCAACTTCCTTTTAGGATCATTTTTCAAGGCGACGAGGAATCTTGGGGTTCAACGGCAGATCACAAATAACTGACGTGTAGGGGTGGGCTTGCCGCGGTAATTTAAATGACTGAATGATAGATTAACCTATAGCGGGCTATAGCTCGGCACTGAGGGGTGGCGGGGCGAAGTTGAAGAGGAAATTAGGATCCTCGACTGGCGTACTAATACAAGAAGGGGACCCCCTTCCCATCCAAAGTCAACTTATAGAAGTCATCAATCAAACCTACCCACGTTACCGTCTTGGCCCCGTCCCTCGTCTGCCCCATCTTCAAATCCTCCGGCCCTTCTGTTGCCAAACTCAATAAACTTGTTACCTTGGGAAAATGAGCGGATTTCACTTCGTGAAAACTTTCATTGGGCAGAGCGAGGGTATCGGGACGCTTGAAAAGTTTTTGCATTAGGGTTCCAAAGGATATTGGAAGATTTCAGGCGAACGAGGACTCGAGAGTGAGGAGGTTTTTGGATTAAACAACCTCCATTTTAATTTGACAGGAGCCTTTTTATGGGTTGAAAATTTACTTGAAAAAAGAGGAAAAAAAACCCTCAAAAAACCGGATTTGACGAAAAGTTACGAGGGATATTTCTCACGGGGGGGTCTAACAACGTCATTTCCTACCTCATCAGGGATATACAGCCGGACGTACTTTTTCGTCTGTCATCTCCTGGAGGGAGAAAATCCGGTGGAAATCAAATCGGTTCAAAGCCTCTGTCTCATTTAAAATTGAAATTGACCACTCGAACGACCTGCAAAGTGAATCTAATTGAACGGATGTCAGGAAAAGAGGAATTCTGATCAGTAGGAGCGTTGCAGGACGTTTCAATCATTCGTTTTCCGCATCTACTATATAACATTGCGTAAATTGAAAACATTGGGGACATTATAATTTTTTAACTTTGATGAATCGAGCAGTGATTCCAGAAGGTAGTGCCTGTGTTTCATAAACTGATATTACGCTACAGGTTTGGATTCATTCCCCCTCTTCATGGAAACCTCCCAATATAAGGAAACAGAGTTCATATGTATGTATAATATTATGGGCGTAGTATCCTTTTGAAAGGTGCTCGACCTGGTTTGATTACGAAATCCAAGGAACCACTACCAGAGAAGAAGGTTGCTCTCTTTCACGTCAACCCTGTGGGAGAGTCTACTCATAATAGTAGAGGACCTCGTTAACCTTAAACAAGTAGAACGTCATCAGCTAAAATTTGCTAACGTTTGTGGAATATTCCTAAGCGCCTTTGCAAAACTAGTATCAGAAAATCTACCAGTTTCAGAATTAGAAGTCGCAAAAATTCTTCAAATTCGCGAAGAAATATGCCTTGAAATCCTTAACAACCAATAAATAAATGGGTGTTGCAGGACTGACTAACAGAATCGAGGTGACTGACAACTTGGACTTGGGACTTATGCCGATCTGCCTAGGATCAGCCCACAAACCCGAGTTATAATACATAAAACCCGTTACTTCCAAAGTAAAGGAATGTAGGAACAAACTGAAGCTAACGAATCACACTATGACCAAATACTACAGATCACCAATACCGATCATGATACCCGTAATACCGTACAAATAAAAATCCAGTTAATAGAACACATGCTTTCCTCAGTCAAGGGGAAAATCCACAAGTCATCTATACCGAAACGAAAACGCCGAGGAATAATCAACGGGCCAGTTATCAAATTCATCTCTGGGAATTTAGATGCATCTGATTGAGAGAAGAATAACAACATTTTTAATCACTTTTAGAAATGCAAGAAACCCGTTCAAGACAACTAGAAATCCATTATTAAGTAAACAACGCTCTCATGAACCAAGTTGATTCTTCGTTAGAATCGATCAATTATAATCGCAACAGACTATTTAGAGAAATCAGTTCCTCAGTAACTCACACTCGAAGAATCGAAAACGCCTTAGACTATAGGGAACATAATATGTAGGGAACAAACTGTAACCAAGCTCCAACTACTCTTAGGCCTCGTTCTAGGCATAGACAATTCAGTCACCTTCTGCAGACTTGGAAAAATTCACCCTAGCATCATCAAACCAGGGCTTTACAATCCACCCTCCAAGAACGCGATGTATTTTAGAATAGAATAGAATAACTTTATTTATGTATCTGTACAACATCGGGCTAGGTAGCCCGCTCTTCCTGTCATACAGAAGATTCCAGGTTTTACATCTAGATTCGTCAAGCTTCGCTCTTTCAACTAATTGATAACATAATTAAAATTAAAGTAAAATAAAGGTAACAACTCCTTGGAAAAAGAAGAACGGAGATAGATTACCAAAGTTTCAAAGCTCTTCTCCATGGGAGATCCGAACGTAGATTAGAGTAAGCTATATCGGTGAAGGGTTTACGTTTATAAGGGGAAGATTTCAAATGTACCTAAATGAAAATAAATGATTAGTTTTGCCAACCAAATGAGAATTGAATTGTGCAAATCAACCCTGCAGAAGTTGCATACGCTCGATTGAAAATTTCATCTGACTCTATAATGTTATCATACCAAAAATAATTTGATATAGCTCCAAGTTTTGAAAAAATGGAACAACACCAAACATAGAAGGCTGGAGGATAGATACAGTATGAATAAAGAACTCGAGAGCAGGAAATCGTATATATATATGAGTAGGGGCCCGTAACCCAATACTTGAGTTTGTGAAGCTACTCGAATGGTCCTCTATCGGTATAGTTATCTGGACATATCAAAAAACCCGGGACAGAGCCCCCTAAAAAGATGACGGGATAAGGAAGCTTCCATCCCAGATATCTGATCAAAAGGCCTTCAAAAGAGTCTAAAATTAGCGAGGACATCTCTATGCTTAATCCGATTATTGAGGCAGATACGAACTTTTTCCACTTCCAAACTCGAGCTATGGAGTTATTTTTTCTCCCTTCCAATCTTCCGAACGTTATCTTTTTCCTTTTATTGCATTCTGGCTGTCTGTAAGGGTCCTTTTTTTTCTCCTTCCGCGATCGACCGTTATTCTCCATCGAGAGCCGCAGAGGAGGCTGATTCTAGAATTCAGTAGTGTGGACTAAGATATTGGGGCATTACACAAATGAGTCGTAGTACAGATATTTTGTTTATTCGACGGATAGATCTTCGAGAGAGCTTAAAAAAGAGTTGCTACCGTAAGTTGATAATCCAACGGTATCAAAGGGGCGAATGTGTCCTGTAAATTAAAGCTGATTTGTGATGAAAACGACCTTCAAGATGACCAAGTGTCGACTCGAAAAACGCGAGTATAGCAGATCGAGATTCGAACTGAGTTGTTCATTTGGGATGAAAACTGGTAAGTTGGTGTCGTGGGGTTTTAGTATGTACAATCTGTCCCGTGTTGGCTCCGTTACCAGATCAAACAAACAAACAAATTGTTTTTCTTGGTAAATTCCAATAGTTGAAGTAATCTTCGAATCTATCGACCCTTTTGGTTAAGCAAGAGACTATGACTTGTATATGCAAGGAGTGTGAAACCCTTTTAAACTCCGCTATTGCCTCTACAGCCCTTTATGCCAGCAAAACTTGGGGATTTGATCAGACTGATAGCCTGGAACGGGTCCAAGTGAGGGCCTTCAAATCATTGCTGGGTCTGGGATGTGCGACGCCAGATGACTTAGTGCGGGCAGAGCTTGGTCTCACCAGCATCGAGCTCAATGTGACCAAAAGCGTGTTTGGTTGGTGGTCCAGGCTGACGAAGATGGGCGAACAGAGGCTGCCCAGGATCTGCCTCAATCGACTGATAGAGCTCGCTCCTCACTCCACAGACCGCAGGTACAATTTTGTACTACAAATGGAGCCATGTTTTGTCAGAGCAAACTGCGGATCCTGCATGGTGCCGTACACTGGGAGCTTGACGGAACTGAGGAATAAGTTTGTGGAGAATATTGAGAGGGCCCCAAGAGAGAAGGATTGGAAATCAGCTGTTGGCCCAAGTTAAAGCAGCAGGGGACCGTTTTATTCGCATATCACTCGGCAGTATGACCAGCTCCTTCTCCAACGGTCAGGCTTGCCAAGTGTGCAATCTTGGTTCTCCTGACACCATCCAGCACTTGATTGGGGAGTGCGCTGTTTTCCGAGCTAAGCTCGGATGGTGCCTGGGACTGGCTGAGCTGACGTTTAAGAACTTGTCGACGTGTGTTCCTTGGCGTCACCCTCCAGTGTAATGGCCTTTTTGAGAAGTGTGCTGAGTTTGAGGATGTGTGCTGTGAGCGATGGTGCAGTTTATTAACGACAGCTGGACAGAACCTGTACTTATTGTAACTATTTCACCAAGTTAATATACTTGTCTTTTGGAAGTATTTATTATTTATTCGTCAACCTTGTAACGGCCCTCGGACTTTATACAAATAAAACTATCTAGCTACCTATATTCTAGGTGTGTGTTGTGATAATCGATATATGGATATTACGATTCACGTACCTTAGCAGTGGACGATGAGTGAGGTGGAAGTCACAGACTACGAAAGGTACGGGGGAAACGGGGTTTATTTATACAATTAATAACTCGATGTTATAAAAGGTACAATCTATCATCAAAGGGCTACGGGGACGAAGTGGCGTCTCGAATTCTCTCTCTCCTCTTCCTGAGGAGAGGGGGGGGGGGGCGAGGAGGACGGGTTTGGGGGATATTGGACGGTCACTCCTCAGATCCTGTGTATACGTGACATTCATGTCACAGTGTACATAGTCAAGAAACTCATAACTTGAGTTGCACACCACCATATGCCAGAAGTGAGCCAATTGAAGGTACTCGTGTACGGGTTTCAGTGATCAACTCTTATGAGGTCTTTTCCCGCCTCCTCCAATGACGGGTGAGGTGAGTAAGATACGTTGGTTCCCTTACTAATTGGGTGCCTGCTGTTTTATTTTATGTCTATCCTCCCGTTGTAGGTTGTACAGAGGTCCGTTATCGGCATGACAAATAGACATCATCCCCTACCACCGCTTACACTTGTCGAAGCACTTACGTACCTGACTTCCCTTGAGGGCTCGTCTTTTTTCCCTTCTCTCGCCTTCATGTTTACTCCGGGGATAGTTAATGCGGTAGAAGATAACGTGGTGGCCCCTCAAGCGCTGGGGAGTTTCATCCATTTGTTAATATGAGCAAAAACCCTGTCCTGGCGTTGAACATCGCAAACTTCTACCGTCATGATGGTGCGGAGAAGGTAGAAATGGTGCGGGACGAAGGGAGGGGCCGTGATGGGACATTATCAATCCGAAAAGACGTCGACCCATGAATGGAATTGCGTTAGATTAATTCGCATAACATCGAATGGGTAGAACTACCTCCGATTTTCACCGGGATTGTTCTAATCTCACATAGAGAGCCCCTCGAGCTTATTCAAGATTGCGATCTTATGCAGTACATTTCAGTTAGTTTGCAATTTTTACACTGCGGGTATTTATCCAATTATACTAGATGAGGTAATACATGTAATAATGAAGAAACCTACATTTTAAGGATGTCTCTTCGTTAGCGCCAACCTTACAAACCACGCCCGTTATCAGGCTCTGGGAATTACCCCTGCGTTTCCTTTTCCCCACCTATGAGTAGAGAAAAGGATAATACCTGTGATAGCCCAGATGATAGCGAGATCTTCTCCCTTTTAGTCACTTTATAGGACACGCAGCCTCCAACTGTTGAACACTTGGATAGTTCATTTACACACTAGGTTCACTAAACCTACTACAATCAATTTTTTTTTTTTACATAATCTCGTTATTGGTTGTGGCCGTCGTGGCATCCAAATTTCAGTGACACTGTGTCAGCAGTTGGCAAGTCGGCATCACTCTGTTTTTGCATTCAACAAAGCGGCTTCTTTCATACGAAAGATCGTGGCATTAATAGAATTAAAGGAGTTCAAAAAAAATTAATTTTTTCCCCCTTGAGTGGTCACTCTTACCTCCCTTGCGACCGATATTTCGCGTTAATAAAAAGAAGTTTAAAGTTATTGATAGGATGTATCTCCTTGACGAGTATACCAATGTACAGGTAAATTCTTCTAATATTGCTGGAAAATTCAGGGTAAAAATCTTGAACAGTTCGATGATATACTTTTATCAGCAATGGTTTCCCACCTATTACACCACTTCATTTGAATCAAGAGGGTTACCCACAAAAGACAGGAAGGAATTTTTGATCTCCAAGTAGGTACCACTATTTTGAGTGTTCCTACCAACATCCTGGTTTGGTTGTGACTTCAGAGTTGGTGGATTCGTACTCGAGCACTTCTTGAGAAAGCATAATAGTTCTTATTCCCTGAAGATGCCGTCCAAGAAATCGTACCAGAACAAAAATCCTATAAACACCAAGAAAATGGAGGACCTTAAAAAAGCTGAAGCCTTACATGCTAGAAGAAAAATTACACCCTTTTTGGACGGAGTTGTACGAGTAGCCTACAATGTAAAATGATGTTTTTACATTTTAATTTCAAGAATTTAATATTTTAATACAGAGCGTTGAATAAAAGTTACATTATTGTGAACTATACCAGTTGATGGAGAAAACATTTTGTTGAGTGAAAAAACCAGACACGTTCGATATGCAAAAGTGGCCGCCATGAACCAATTTTAATCAAACTGTGGTATATGCTATAGGGGTGTCCTGGAGAATGTTAAGGGGTTAAAGGTGTTAGGTTCATTGCATTTTGGTGAAAACAGTTTTTCTGTCTCCTGTAAAATTAAGTTTTGTGACATGACCCCTTTCTACAATCAACGATTGATATAACGATACGGTTGCCCCACGATAGAGAACTATAATAATTGTTATTTTCTCCTAAATAATAATAGGTAGGTATCGTTAATATTACTTACAAAACATTCAAAATGCACAAATAAAAAAATTGCCATGTTTAACAACTATAATAAGTCTTGTAATTGGGATTTCTCCGACCTCTAAACGTCAAGTACCAAACTACACAGCAATAATGAGTTACGGTAAACTGTCACAGTCACAAGACTTTACAGAAAGCGCGAAACAAATGTGGCTCGTAGAAGTGGGAGAAGCTGGGCGAGCAAGGGAAACAAACACGATACATCCGACCGCCCTCAACGTCAGCACCCAAGCGTTCAGGAACCCACTTCAAACATGCTTTAACCCTTCCTACCGCCAAGATTCAGTTCCCCGACCTTAACCAAGTATTTATCATTCTCTTCGAGTTTATGTTCTTTACACAAGCAATATTTTCATTTTAATGTCAGGGAGAGAGTCGAGCGGCGGAGCCTTCTCCGCGATAACATCTTCTGATCCATCTTCTTCTTTGTGGTTCCTGTAGCAAACCACAATCTCCTCACTTCCTTCTTCTTATTATCATCCCTTATTTTCTAGCTTGACACCTCATATGCCCAAAGTGGAGTGAGGGTTACTTTTTCGATTTCACAACATTAATAGACTATTTAATTTAGGTAGTCACTTTCTATCGGAAAATGATAGAATAGTAAAACCATTCATACTCAGACATTCCAAAAATTACACCTTACTGAATAATACGAGCTTAATCGTGGCTATTCGAAAGAAACTAGTTAGTAAATAAGAATAGATGCGTAGCCCAAGGTGAGCTGCATATCAATACAGTTAACTTTCCCCGTGTACGTTCAGGTGTTCTGCTTAGGTGGTTGGCAGTTCACGCGCTCACGTCATTACAAAGATGTCCTTGGATATTCGTAATGCACTCCTTTTTCCCTATTACAATGGGAGGTTTTTTTCACGTACCTACGTCACACCCGAGTTTCTATGTAGAAATCTGAATTTGAAAATTGCCCCGGATATTTGCAGGAGACACGTTATTCATCCCTAAATTAAGCTTGAAATTACAGATACATAGAAATTAGCGAAAAATTGTAGGTTTTCAATAATATGTCAGAAGTTGTGAAATATCGATTTTCAAGTGTTGGGAAACAACGGTTGACTAAAAGCAGGCGACATCGTCGGGAAATATTCGAGAAGAGGAGCTGCAAAGGCTTCTCTACGGTTTATCATTTTCTGTTTACAAGGTTCTGTCTGGATAGCAGTTCCGTATGCAATATTCCGTGAGGTCCAAAGTGTTCCAAAAAAGTTTGAGTAATGAGGAGAAATATTGTCTGTTCCTGCAATTATCCTTCCGAACAACTTACAGCAGACACAAGAACTAAGCACCTAAAGCTACAAATGATCCCATGAGCCATTCAAGGAGGACCATCTGGTCACCTTTTCGAACAAGTACAGAGTATTTTAGCTCATTACTCCAATTATTTCGTAAAGTTATGAAACTCACAGAGATATAACAAAATAGTGATCTAAGCAGAAGGGCGGCCTGTGTACAAAATAAATAATGTCGAGGGGAGGGGTGGTTAAACTTTTTCGTTCTCGGTAAATTCTATTACTTACTTAATGAAAATAATAAACTGAAAACCTAAAAAATCCGTTCGGGGGAATGAAAGGATATAGCGACAAGGATCATTTGACGTCCAGCAGTTTTTCTACTGGTTTTAGTGAAACAAATTAAGTAAGTGAAGAGATGCTGGTGGAAGGGAGTGAGAATGGGTGCACAACGAGAGACAACTTATGGGTTTTCTTACGAATAAACGCGATAGATGATACAACGCGTGGAATCACGTCCTAGCCGTTAAAAGAAGCCACTAACACCTCAAAAAGCTCATCGACTATCTATGAGGCACTGTAGACTATTTTTACGTGAGGCGTCAGTGGGGAGCATTCGTCCGACAATTTTATGCAAGACGGTGAAGCCTATCTGCGGAGCCCAGCCTCTGTCAACATCCTCTCCTTCCAGAGGTGTAAATAATAAAGTAATAGAAGGAAGGGGCCGAGGAAGGAAGCGAGGGGGCAGCGATGTGGGGGGAAGTGCCAGGAAGGCTCCAGTTATGATGTGTCAATGCGTCTCTGTACAACCAAACACCACTGCGATGGTAAATTTTTACGAGGTAGTTTTCAACGTTGAGGGCATGAGGAGTAGGAAACCCTACCATAATAAAGGAATCAATTTGTTTTGGAACGGTCACATTTCTCATTTGATTCAATCGATCGGTTCAGCTGGTGGTTGTAAGTTTAAATGTCAATCCAAACTGGCAGCAAATCACTCGCCAAGCAAATGTATCGTTCACCAGACACCTCACACTCCATCGACGACCGTGACTTGGCTTTAGATTTTCCCTTCTTCAAGATTCAGATGTTCTAGGAACCTGTATGGAAGCTGCTTCTAAACACTATAATTGTCTTTGGAGAAGAATTATTTTTCTATGGAAATGAAAAGTTCGATGCCTACTTGCACATGATAGGTGAGGTAACTGCTTCGTCGTCTCGCAGCTGCCAGGGCATAGAAATATAAGCAACACAGATGGACACAAAGAGTGAAGGAATTTGTTTAGACACAAATAGTGCTTGGTGTATCGTTGCTCGAAGAGAGCGGCATTGGACCCACGTTGCAGCGTAATTATGCCAGTGGTTTTACAGTAGGTCTTCGCCTTCGACGTCTTCGTGCCCTGCAGGTCCTTATCAGTGCATTGGCGAATACAGCTGACCATAGGTACTAGGTCAACGACTAAACGTCGTTTATGGTGAAATTATTTTCATGCTCTTCCTAGATCCGAGTAGGTACCGTAGTACGAGGGTCATCCAGAAATTAAGTTTACAATCTTTTAAAAAATGGAACAATGCTTGTATTTCAATCAAATTTAGTGAACAGATGGAAATCAGATGGTGCTGTCAGGTGAATAGGGAGGGTGGTTCATAATGTCCCATCCAATCGAAGTCATAAGTTCTAGGGTGACTCGCGCAGTGTGGGGCCTGGCGTTGTCCTGGAGGAGGCATACCCCCTTGGTTAGCATACGCCTTTTACGGTTCTGAATCGCTCTTTGGAGTTTTTTAAGGGTATTGCAGTATGCGTCGGCATTAATAGTCGTCCCTTTCGGCATAACAAACACAGATGCCATGACTTTACCGGCTGAACCGGCGAAAACATGAGAATGACAGTACCTAGTACAGAAGTACTTTCAGTCAATGTATGATTCATTGATTTTGTTAAAATTACAGGTTTTCTTTTAAAATTGCAGGTTTTTGTTTCAAATTACAGGTTTTGCTTTCAAATTACAGGGGTTTCTTTAAAATTTCAGTCACATTTCTGTATTAGGTACAAGGATTTGATCTCGTACAGAACTTTTTCAACTAGCGTAACTTATGTTTCTTTCTGTCCTCAGCTACAACTAACATAGCTAATTCACTCAAGAATAGGTGTGTGAAAAGCCAAAAATTTCGATTTTCGAGTTATCCCATAGGCAGACCGTGTTCAGCATTAGAAAAACCTTTAAAATGAGGTGTCACTTGTCAGAGTGTTTCATTTTGGGAATTTATGGGTAATTTTCCCCTCAAAACTCCCCCCCCCCTTAGTCTTAAAATTAGTCTTTCGATTGCCAAGGCGGATTTTTTGTGCAAATTTGAACTTTTTATCTCAATTCTATCGCGAGTTATCGTCCTGAGTAATACCTCTAACAGTGCATACATGGCATCGTACAGTCTACCTTGCATACTACTAAAAATATACCATGATCTTCGACGAAAGCGCACTTGCGCTAGGATTCGCTTTACCTGAATGTTCTTGTTCGAGGTTGTGTTGCCTCCCACTGAACTCCTGTAGAGTGGATTGAACGCAGAATTACCCGTTCTATGGATGTCGAGGGACCAGCAGATGTTAACATACTGAAGTACTCATCCCTCATCCCTCTTTTTGTGTGATAAAAAATCAATCCAATCAGCGAAAGTATACTAATGGAAGTGTATTGAAGTTAAAAGTTGATTAATTGAAGTTAAAATTTGATTAATCATTGCTGACTTGAAGCTAATAAATTATTAAGTCGAGATATTATTTATGTTGCTTAAGTTAAAGAAGATAAGAAACAAACGAGTCGTTGGTGCCCCGATCGCGGTTGAGTTGGAATTGTTTGATACAGTGGGAAGAGGATCGAGACCCGGCAAGTGTCTTCCCAATCAGTCATCGCCTGAGCTTTTGTAACAACGCCGCAAAAACTTAGATAACGGGAGTCAAGTCGTAAAAAATGACCGAGGACGGTTGGAAAGGTACGGGGGTGGAGTGGGGGAGTCTTATTTACTTATCTGAGTGTTCCTTGTTTAAAAAGAAAGGAATTTAGTTTTGCGAGAGCTTTCCCTTCCTACCAGATAAAAAATGGGAAGGAACGAGAAAAAGAAGGCTATAAAAATGATAAAAAAAGAAGTCCAGAGAGGGGGACAAAGAGGAGGGGAGGCAAAAAAAACTCAAAACTTTGTTGGACAAATGGTGCGGAATGTGGTAGATTTTGTCCTCCCTTCATCCGGGAGATACGAGTTTTAAAAACAAAGCCTCTTTTAGTTGGATAAGAAATTAAAAATACATTTTATTCGCATTACCGAAGATAAGCCCCCATCCTCCGCACTAATTCTCCTCCTTCCCCGTCTAAAGTACCTAGTTAATTCAACAAAACAGAAAAAATCGTCCCTTCTATCCCTTTTTGAGGCGTAAAGATTCGCAAAGAAAAACGGACAAACTCTTGATAAATAATATATTTTGACTGTTGAACGAAGTCGTGTGTCAAGACTTGTCATCTTGTTTTGTACTCGTAGTTCGAACTACTTCAAAGTCGTTCAATCAGCCTGTAAATTTAGACAGATTTTCATAGAGTTCGAGAGATGTTACCCAAGAGACAAAGTCAATATCAGGTTACCCTGTGGAATTGATTAACGTTTAGTAATGGATACTATGTAACACCCACGAGAACTAGGTTTCAGACGCTAAATTCTTCTTATGTTTAGCTTTTCGTCCTTATGTTTACCTCTTTTGGTTTATTATCTAGAATAATATGATAAGTAGATTCGGAAAATCTAATGAGATTTCTTGACACAACGATTTATTATCTTCTTTATGCAGATCACATTTCTGTCTAGATCACTAAATGGTAGATGAAACGTTTATTATAAAGAGATGATAAGTTAATTACAATAAATGTGTACCAACAAAATTCCTGTGTTTTTATTTCCACCTACCTTCGTCGGCAATAATTAAACCATTAATTAATATTATTGATGACTAAAATTGTTATTATTGATTATTACAAAATGTCAATTATTAATTAGGCATTAAAAATATCTATTAAAATAATTAAAAAGTATTATCAATGATTATTAATTATCATTAATTCATATTAATTAACTCGATATCTCAACACCAATGTGCTATTTGATTCAGCTCCCTTACAGAAATGCATCATTGGCCATTTAATGATTTAATCATCAAAAATTAGTGATTACCACGGATTATGTTGTGATTTCCAGTAATTGGCTGGTGTAATCACTAGTATTTTATCTTACAATCACTGGATTGTCCAGTGATGATTCATTAGTGTAAATCACTGCTAATCACTAAATCACTGGACGATCAGTGATGCATCATTGGTAAGAATCGCTGTTAATCACTAAACCACTGAACGATCAGTGATGCATCATTGGTATGAACCGCTGTTAATCACTAAACGATCACTGATGCATAATTGTTGGTGCTAAGTTCTGTGGCTGCCTTGCTAACAGATGGTTGCTACTGTTTTTGCTACTGCTGTAGTCACTCTACTATAGCTATCCATATCCTGCAATTATTTTAGCAGCGGTAGTTAAAACTTAGCAGCTATTTATTTTTCTCAGTCTACTGCTGGAGCTCCAGGATAGTTTACAGTAGGTACTTATTTACAGTTACAAGTATTACACATTTCAATTTAATTGAGCTAAGCTATGTTGTATATCACTTAATCCTAACTATTCATTAACGATTGAATCACTGCAGGGGCAGTGAGTAACGCAAGTCGTGCACAAATGATCCAATCACTACATTTGTGTGTAGTTTTCTGTTGTAATTTGAATGGATCGTGATTCAGAGAAATATTTAAGATCACCTGGAACATTTCACCCAAGACGTTCGTTTACAATAAGTCTCAAAGGCAAAGATATAAAAAGGTTGCAAGAATTTAATTCTTGACACAACGGTTTATTATCTTCTTTGTGCAGATTACTCTTCTGTCTAGATAACTAAATGATAGATTGATTGTTATTATTTAAAGTACGCAAATTTAGTATATATAGGTATTAGGTAGGTATAAGAATAGGTCGTAAAGTACCCTCGGTACCCGCATCCCCCTTAACCCTAGGTTCAAAAAACACATCCCCTATAGCTGATGAACCCAATAGCTTTTATTTGAACCCATAGATTATAATCGGAATATCTAGACCCCCCCTGCGGCGAGGTACCACTGGGTTCCCCTACTAATAGGGTGCTGTTCGAACGTTATAGGGCCCCAGTATGAACATTGGACACGACAGGCTGTCGAATGATTCACCCTCATGTTGACGACTTTTGATCTGATGCAACTTTGAGCCGTCATTGTGGACGAACGGCTGATCGAACAAACCTCCAGATGGTCTTGAAAAATTCTAAAAAAATAAACTCTTTCTAAATCTGAACTAAAAACTATACCGTTCCATCTGAATTTTTCGAGATATGAATTTTTCAAAATTTCAAAATTTGAACCCCTTCCCATTGACCTAGGGTTATGAAAAGCTTCGAGGATCATTGTGGGGTGTATCTTGAAACGTAATTATCTTATTATGGAAGATAATAAACCAAAAAATTAGAATTATAGACCAACTCTGAGCTAGTTGCCGAACCCGATGTTGATGTTGATATTAGGATGTGATAATAGGATAATATAATATAATAGGATAATAGGATGTGATGTTGAACATCCTTGAAACGCAAACCAAAATACTTTTACGGAAGCTTAAAATCAGGCTTTTGTTTAGAATTCATATGGTTCATTAGTGAAATTGATGAAATAGTGTAATTATTGTATCTATTTATTTTTAACGATTTGTAGGTAATAAGTGGTTTCGTTCAATGAAAACTCTGGATATTGGATATAGCGATATGTAGGAAGTATAATGTAACACGATCCCATCACGGGGAAACTCTATTATTATTGTGCAAACTCAAATCTGTTTCAATTCGATGGAGGGATCGGATAGGGAAGTGATGGTTATTTCAGAATTGTGAAATGGTGTGTCCGTGCCGGTTTCCGTCAGTCTCAGCTTTGATAAGCCCCAACTACTCAAACGGCATATTAATCACACACCCCACCCCCACCACCACCTCCACTCAACCTCTCCTCCCTCCCCCTTCCCCGTTCCCATCCGCCGCCCACACCTTCGCCCTTATCCGCTGCAACCTTCCATAGTGTGATTCTCCGGGTTTCAGACTTACTTAATCAATTTTATCTAGAGCTCAGACGCTGCATACGAATTACCTTCCCCATTTTCCGAGGGTTAAAACTGCGAGGCGGCAAAACCGAGTCGGAGATAAGGGAGGACGCGGGCTTGAGAAGTGAACATTTGTCGGGAGATAGATACAGATTTGGGAGCGCCGCCCAACCTCCCCCCCTCCCCCTCCCATTCCCCCTCTCCTCCCTCTCACACTGTTCCCCATGGGTTCACTTTGGCGATTGCCCCCATGCCATTGCCCCTCGCCATCCCCCCCCCCCCCCTGCTATACCCTATCCGCAAAAACCTACCGTACCCTCCGACTCAGCCAATGAGATAAGCAAAATCCCTTTTCTTCATGAAACGATGGCCGTCTGCCGATAAGTCGGTTTTAAAAAGAATCATTTTCAACCTTCAACCCTCACCCCCCCCCCCACCACTTACTGCCGCCAGTAGACCGCCCCACGGCGGGAAGGAAATCCCAAATTGCGATCATAACCATTTATTGATAAATATGTTTATAAAATTGGAGTTTAATGTTTTTTGTTTTTTTTTCTAGTGAAAACAACGCGGATTTCACCTCATGTCGAGAGGGGGGAGGGGGGATGCACGGGAGGGGGTGGTAGGGGGGAAGGAAGCAACACAGAAGGAATACGAAGCCGCCCATTCCTACCGTATGTATAGCGCGAAAAACCTTCCCGTTGCGCGTTGACGTGTTTTTATTACGTCATGACGTCGTTGTTACACTCGGTTTTTTTTTTTTTTTTGTTATTTCGTTATTTATTCGGAATTTATTTTTATTTTTTCGGTTTATTATTATTTTTGTGATCGCGACGACGTCGAGACAAGCCGTTGGAATTATGGTAAGAAATACTTGGAACTACTTTATCGTGACTACAGAGAACGAATACGGCCATCTCTCCCTCGTGTAGTCACGTTTTTAGTGTCAAAATTGTCTTTAAAGCTGACGATTTAGTTTCATATTCCCCCTATATTCATAGAATTGTTGTACTGAATATCTACTCATTTCTGATTTATCCACCAATGTAGCGTAGTACCTCATTGCGACTTTGCTACACAGAGAAGGAATACGGCCATCTCTCCCTCGTGTATCGCCCTTAAAATCCCTCGCATTACACCTCGTCCCAGAAAAATCTGGACGACTGGACATTTCAAGTTAATAATGTCCTCTAAATGCGGCCTTAGCATCACCTAACTGGGTCACGAACAACTGTCACACAAATTTCCTTATGAGTTTCACGTACAACCAAGCCGTTGGTAGGGGTAGCCCTGGGGGGGGGGGGGGTATTCGATTATATTATGATCGATAGTTGGAAATAAGATATCAACACGAACGTATGTTTATAATTTTAGCCAACAGGTAAGTAGAGAAAAGCCTCTTGCGAGTTTTAATCATACGTAAACATGACACGTTTTTTGAGCTAGGTGGGGGATGCTTGGTTATTGCTCTGTTACCTTGTTGTCATAATATGTTATGTTATGATAATATGTTAATAATAATGATAAACCAACAGCTTTCATCTTCTTTTCAAACGTAATGCAGTTTTTGGTATTGCAATTTATTCGGATATTGACGGTTTTTGTTTATATGCAGCTTCGACCAGGGAATATGGTAAAAATTCACCCTTCTGGTGGCTTTACCCGTTTCTGCCCATCACTACACAACCATCCAAAGGGATGTTAAATTTTCAAACGTTTCCCCACATACTTCATATACATTGAGATCTCACTTGCATCTTGGAACTCTGATCTGCGCCCACCAATTCATGTTCACCGGAAAAGCTGCAGATTTTTCCACGACGGTATGTCGTCTTTAATCGGTATGATTTCTGATGTAAATTGGGCTCAACAACTGTAGCTGTCCTCAACTGTATGTACCTTTATACCACTCAACTCGAGTAGTAGTTCAGAGAGAGGGTCGAAGTAGCTTCAAACAGTTCACTGCTAAGTGACAAAGGCACTGTAGTCTTACAAGACTACTTATAGCTCTCTGAATCAAACCAATGTTCAGAGTTTGCATCTTTTTTTTTGTCCTCCGGAAGCTATCAGTTGCCTTGTTCAATGAAAAATTCACACGTAAGGACTGAACGAGTCAAAAAATTATCTATAAATCCACGAGACGGTGGAACACTTCAAACTTGATGAATAATGAGGGGGGAGTAGGCTACTAGCACCAAAAAGCACGAGCGGAGAGGTTTCGAGATCTATCGACGATTTCTTCGGTGGTGGGGACACGACGCCCAAGGCGTCAAGGATCGACTACAGCCCTTCCATCGCACGTCTACGTAATTGCACTCGAGAAATGATCAGAACGGCTGCTGACTCCACTGAAACCCCTCATCCACTCAGTAAAAGGGACGAAGTTTTAAGGGCCCACTTCTGAGTCCCGAACGGATTATTTCATTGAAGGCGACTAAAATCGTAGTTTTTCGCTCGCCCACTTCAGAAGAGGAAGGTAGACGGTTGCACTTCAAAGTTCAGCTCATTCTTCATTGTTAAACCCTGCCGATCGCATTTTCTCTCAGTGGTGCAGATAACGTCGCGGGCTCTTGGAACACGATACTTTGGTATTTCATCATAATGAATTCGCCGCCCTCGATGATTTTGATCGAGGGATTCTCATTCCAACATTGAAAGCGCCGTCAGCGACTATTGCCAGGAAGGAAAATACAAAAGCTCGATTAAGTACCATACGACCATGCCCAGGAACTTTGACTCAACAAGGACCCCTTGTGTATGCTGGTCTTTCCAAAAGCGAACACCGTACTTCTTGCTAACAGTGTTATTTCACTATTGACCTAACTGAGAGGCAGAGATCTGTGTTCAACTCCTCATTTCTGGACCTTGACCTGCGGAAAAAGCGAACCCTTGCGTTAGTTTACCTGCGATTCGCTTCATTCTTCTTCTTCTACGACCAACATCGAAGCAATAATTATTAGTTCGTCCTCCAAAAATATCACCACTTCGGCCACACAACTTACACCGCGACGGATATAATGATGTTCAGTGCTGATAGAAAAAAACCGGTAGAACCACCGGTAGAAGCACTGGCACATCTCTGATTTATGAAACTGACCTTTACTACTATCATTTTATGATCCATTCTGTCTTTGCTATGCGTTGTCACGTAGATCATGAGAGAATCACAATTGATTCTATTGATCTGTTTGGCACTAAATAGCGATGCGGATCACATCAGATGAATCTCTGATAGTCAGCTACGCCTTTTGAAAAGCATCACGCACGCCACTGAATGGGTAATCTTAATCAAAGTTGTTTAACCCAGACGCAGGAAGGTTGTCGATTTCAAAGGACCTCACATAGGAAAAGGGCGGCGAGGGAGGGGCAAAAAAAGGCGTCAGATTTTTCACGAGTGAATAGCCACCACTCCGCCTGTATTGAGTCTGCCAAAGGATTTGTATGGCGGAGGGGTGAAGTAAACACAAGGGAAGTTGAAGGGCCAAGGGCTGAAGGTGGGCTCCTTAACTGAAAGTAACGCTGGGAGTTCCGATAAGGCGATTGATGCCCCAGATAAAACCCTTCGCACAGTTACCATGGGCACAATCTCGTGTACAGGGCCCAGCCCTTCCACAACACGGGCTTCTCTTCGCCGCTTTCAGCCCTATTTTTATCAACGGGAACGATCTGGATATTCGAACTGGAGATGGTATCTCGGTAACTAGCTCTTGCTAACTCCTCCTCTCCCCATCGCCGTAACTACGGGTCGATCCTATCGGAAAAGGCCGCCACATCAGCTACGATATCTTCTTTACCTAAACAAACCCTATAAGCACTGGATAAGTTTCAAATTACTCTGGAAGTTTCAATACCCCCAGAGTGACAATTTTCAAATATTATCACAAAATAACAAAACTGCAGGTACAAGTAGAAATAGCTGGAAACCGTTTTCTATTATACAACTGATTCAAACCACATTGTTTTTTCCCATCGATTTTTTGTTCTGAGATACTTTTCAAGGGTATTTAGTGGTAGGTGCTTCCTGCTTTCTCTAATATTTTTTTAATATTTATTGCCGACGGTACAAGTAGAAACCCCAGTATTATACCAATACAAATTTATATAAATAATAATTATTTTGTAATTGGCACTTGTGATGGTTAGTAAATTATTTAATAACCATCCCAAGTGCCAATTACAAAACTGCAAGTATAAGAAATGCTATAGAATGCTACGACATTTAGTGTTATGCAGAGAACGACTGTAAACATTTTTCCTAACAAGCCATTTTTATATCCATCGAAGAGGTTTGTACTCGTAATATGTTCACGCGTGGACAATTATTTTTCAGAATGTTTATCAGCATGTCTTCAGATTATCGGTATTGCTGTTGCTCTAAAACCCAGCTCATTATTTATTATGATTTATTTACGAATGAAAGATTTATGAATGATTTATTTATTTAAGATCCACCGTTAATGAGTATTCGCCTACTTAAAATGTTATTATTCAGTTATTATTTGCTCGTTATATTTTATTTAAGTTAATTAAGATATATATAATATACGTGTACCAGAAACATGTAATACGGTATTGTTAATTAGGTACCAACCCCACGTTAGGTTGCAATTACCTACTATAATACCTATTATTTTGAAAACTGTAATCGACAATAAAGTTCTCTTATTAACCCCCTTCCTCTTTCATTTTGAGGCTTACGGCCTAATGTCTATGAATATGGAACATGTTTTAGCAACGTTTAGCATGGAAATTAGCTTTAGGAGCCACTCAGCTGATCCTAGGCATATGCTGCTTTAAGTGTAAATCCTAAGGAGGCTACAGACCAAATTACATCTTCATAGAGTGAATAGCATAGAAATTCGCTTTAGGAGCCACTCAGCTAGTAGAAGCAGCCAGAAGTAGTCAAAAATGTGTTGTTCGTTTGTTGTATTATTCGTATTTTGTAATGTATTGATGTAGGTTCTATTGACATAAACTATTCCCAGAGATGCGAGGGTAAGAGTAGTAGTCAATTTTGCGTGAGGTCCATATGAAGCGAAGAGAGGGATTCGGCCTTATTGTAGGGCATCGATTGACCATAGGCATACATTAGTGACTAATATAATCTAACAGTTGACTATTATTCAAAATGACCTCCTTTGACATGAAAATTGGCTTGCAGTTCTACCGTTTCATTCACGCACGCACATGTGATCAGAAAATGTTACATCTTGAACCCAAAAGTCTTCTACGCAGCTTAACATCTCCAGTGGGACGCATATCGAATCCACAACCGAGGAGCCCGGACGAGATACATATTATGAGAAGTCTCCAATAAAGTTCTCTTTTAAGCACAGTCCGCCAATATTTCCAACAATCCCAGGTCCGTTTACAGAATTCCTTGTCAATACTCCGTCGGCGTCAATACTGGGCGAAAATTTGCTACCTCTCCAAAAGTCACATCATTTCGGTTCTTCTCCTCCGTCGCTCTTGCATCTCCAGCCAATAAAAACCTGATGTTCACGTGCGCGAACAAAAACCCGGCCATCCCTGCTTCAACCGTTGCAGTTCAAATAAGCAGGCAATATGCAAATATTCTCACTCTCTACCAAACTCAGCTTTTTTCATGCACCCAAACATTCTAAATCAAAATCCGTAAATTAATTTCCACATTTTTCCAAAGCTTCTTACCAAATCAAAAAATAAATTATCATTTCGTTTGTGACTGCTCAATACCACATATCAGAAACGATTGTTGATAACATTAAATGTTTTCTATTTGTAACAATTACTATATAAATATCAGAGCAGTTATGAATCAGTTATGGATCAACACCAGGATCAGGATGGAGTTGATAAATAGTAGTAACGAATTATAATAACAGTTAATGAATGAAGAAGGGAAGTATAATGTGTGTGGGGGTGTGAGTTGATCAAGAAATCTTGAGATCTTTTTTTTAGTCGTCTGCTTTGCGGTGGAGCATTCAGGGGGTGACCAATCATATTGCTGTGTAAGCTCCTGTACGAACTTCTAACGACTTAATGTACAGTTGGTTTACGGAAGTCGATGTGAAGGGTTGCATTACGGACGTATCAAGGTGCACCAGTGACGATTCACATCACTCGATTTGGAGTTACTTGAAGTTTTAGTATGTGACTCCTCGCTGCAGATACTCAAAAGTCCCAGTGAGTACGTATTGGTCAGATAAGTGCGAAGTAAAGGAGCCGTTTTGTGGACAAGCTTAGCGAGGATTGATCACCCGAGATTGGTTGTAGCTGGCGATTTCTTTGCATGATCTTGGTGACCAAGTTTTTGTTATGGAACTCCCATATCAAGATGCTAAACAGGTAGACAAGGTTCTTTTGTATATTGAGTAGTAACTCAGACCAAGAAACTCAACTTCACAAAACGATGTGTTGTTTGAATCAGCTGTTCCCTACTATGAAATTTGCTCTAAAGTTCCATCGTTTGGTTCACGTTTATGTTAATGATACTTTTCCGGTTCTACGTTAATAGTAGCCCCTCGTTCCTCCGAAAGGAACTTCTAATCACCAATGGTCTCTTCGAAACCTCTGATTTCCAATTTACCGCCTGTCAGCTTGTCTGCTAAGGATCGTTACCTCCTTAAGTACCTTCACTACTACAGGTAAACTTAGAGGTAAAAAATGTTAACAAAAAATTTAGCATAAATGAGTTTGTACAGGTATTTTCACACTTTTACCTTTTAAATCTCGGTATCGCTCAAAGAATTTTGATTAAACATACAATAGCGATTCTCCATTTAATAGAGAGAGGTATCCGGTGCCTTCCAAACCTCTGATATTAAATACCCTACAAGGAAATTAAGAGTCAATATTCCCCACATTAGCCTACCAGGCCATATTGTGAATAAGCTGATTGATTGATTGAAAACCATTTCATCTTTGATACGAGTATATTCCCCTACGAATTTCAATGTTGAAATGGTTTTCAAAGTTCGATTACCCCGAAGCTTACAGAAACACATGTTTTGTACGGTTTTTGTGAGGAAAGTTACTAAGTACCATTAAGTATATGACTATATGAAGTATAGTTTCTATAAAAATTGCCCACCGAGAATTGATTTATGGCCACAGTTCTCAATTTGCTAAAACGATTTAATAAAAATGTGCTTATTAACGCAATATAGGTGACTGATTTTTCACCTCATTCTACTTCATGTTCATATTGTTCCACACCAAGTACCATTTGAAACGCTTTTGATTGTTCGGGTTGTGAGCCGATCGGATCGATGGAGGTACCAATAGGTAAAACAGAGCGAAAAAGGAGGAAAATGATGGCGAGCGAATGGTGAGGGTGATTGCATCGGCATGGGGGTTGGTTAGGATTGTATGTAAGGTCTGCGCGGCGGTTGGGTTCGGGAACGATAAGGGCCTATCTCGACAATAAATATAACAGTAAAAGAAGGGAAAAGAGTAAGGAAAAAAGGAGAGAATGGAGAAGGAGATGAAGAGGGAAAAACAATTGTGTGGTAAGAGCCAGGTACGGAACACCCTTCGTTCGGGTGTTTTGATCGATATAACCCTTGGAAAAAAGCGAAATAACGAGGTTCAACTTGAGAAGAATAGCATCTTATCTTCTTTGCCGCCTAACACCAGCATTTCACCATCGCGATGGGTCCGTATGGATTGTCCATTTAGACTTGGAACGAGCCCATGCGCATTTCGAATTGAGCTGGATGTGCGTTTGTGTGTGGGTTGGAGCGGTGAAAACGGAATTGCTGAAACAACTGTTAAAGTACGTCGTTATCTTGGGGCATCATTGAAGTTTTGAACTTGAGATTGAAGAAACCAAAGGGATATGATGAAAAACAATCATACACAGTCATGCAGCACGGTTATGAAAGCGAATTTTCGAAGAAATAACTGGTTTTATGTAAAATATGATGTTTCGAATATCTCATTCAAATATGGGCAATCTTAAACTTATTGGGTACCAATTATAGGTTTTTAACTATTATAGCTAGTTGGTTAATTCTGTATGGTCAGGTGTTGTGCTTCCTGACTAAAAATCAGTTGGTACTTACAATAAATGGCCATATAAATGGCCATATAAATTTATATTATGTGACACACATCTTTACTATCGATTTACTCAATGTGGAGATGGGCTACAAAGTTTTCGAGGACTTGGTACTTGAGATTAGGAATAGAAGTTTACAGGTTACTTTTACAAGTTTACTTTCACATTCTCCTCTGCTGAAAAGAAAACTTTTCGAGTTGAATTGCCTTTACATTTTTTCAAAAAGTAGAGTTTTGTAATTGTCTCATATTTGACACATTGGTACGGCCACGTCAGGGAGATATTACAAATCTGACACTGTGGTACACCCGTGCATTGGTTCATTAGCTCATAATTCCATAATTACAGGTTGCAGAATTTTTGCCGTATTTTTCTAGGCATGTGGTACCTCCAAATAACAACTTTCAATAGGAATTTCTCAAAAATTTGGAGAAAAAAATTCTCTGGTCCAAAGAGGGTTGATAGTTATTTATCATCTTATTTGTTTTCCGAAGAGGGACGTGAGGAACCCCTTGTCACTGAGACCAAGAGACCAATCTATTGTGACTCCAACTTAGAGTTGTCATTGGTTCTTCCAGTCCCCTCAATGTCGTTTGTTAGCGAATTTTCGAAGAAAAGGAAGCTATAATAGCTATGAATTTTCTTCGATAATTCGCCCACAAACGGCATTGAGGGGACTGGAAGAACGATAATAATTATTGTTCTCTGTCCAAAAATTTTTAAAACTTGAATTTACGAAAAGGTTTTTATACCGATATCCGTTTCGGACCATCCTGAATTCACTACCAAAAATCATATGTAATTATATGTATTTAAACTATGGTGGGGGATCTTGAGGGTTGGTCAGCATCAATTAAAAACTCTTCACGCCAACGTTTCGCTTTATTTATAAAGCATCCTCAAGTACGAACCACATTTCTTCATCTTCAAAGTGCTCCAGTTTGAGAACGGAATATTTTACTGGTTTTGTGCAATCGCAATTCTGACTTCACCATCGTATTCGGGGGCGGTGTGGGTTAAGGGGGTTGTTTATGCATTTTGGGAATTTTTGGGTAATTTCCCCCTAAAACTCCCCCCCCCCCCCATAGAGTGGCCTGATTATGCCCATCGAAGAATTTAGTCTTTCGATTGCTAAGACTGGCTAAGTCTTTTTATTTTTTACCGTCTGGAATTGAGAACCAAATTTTCGAATAAAAGGAAGTTATTTTTCTCGGCCCAAAATTTTTAAAACTCGAATTTCCGAAACGTTTTTACACCAAAATCCATTTCAGACCTTCCGGTATTCACTGCCATTTATATGTGTATAAGTACATACACATATAAAGTACAAACATATAAATGGCAGTGAATTCAGGATAGTTTGAAACGGATTTTGGACCGAGAACAATCAGCAAGGTGTGTTAGTTCTACTGTGCAATGTGAACCAATAGATTTTGACGTGAATTGACGGTTTTTGAGTCGTTTCCAGTGGTTCATGATAGAAGATGAAAAACCTCAGAAGTGCTAATGAATGTACATTGTACAGGTTCAGTTGAACGTGAAAATACTGGAAATATACTTAGAAAGCCTAGAATGGATTTGTATCGGAAAAAATGGAGACGTAGAGAGTAGCAAGCTGGATAGGAATGATGGTGTGAGGCAGGGTACGTGGCTAGAGAGAGTCAACGAATTGTAGGGTGTGTGTGGGTAATGGTGGGGGGCGGTGAGGGTTAAGGGGTGATGTGGGGGGGCGGTGAGGGTTAAGGGGGTTGTTTATCGTTGACGCCGGAACCACCTGTTAGACCTCCTTTCCCTTCCAACATCCCCCTCTGGCAGACAAACCTTCATTTGTGAGTTACCATCCGACGTTACTACGTTACCGTCACTCAGCCAACATTCGATAAATAGCTTAGACATCATACCCCATTCCACCGCTCCCTCATACTCCTCTTCCCTGCTCTCTTTTTTTGACAAATCTCAACCCGCTTTCTTTTGAACACCCTCGACAATGTGAATAGACAATATGACTTTCACAAGACCTGCTTGAATAAATAGAAGGAACGTTCCGTCGTAGTCTAGATAATTCAGACTACTTATGTAATTAATACTTAATGAAATGAATTTCGATTTTAATGAAAATAAAAAATTCTGCATGTTTTTCCACTACACTGATCACCCTTCTGTCTAGATCACCGCTCTGAAGAAAAAGAACAAAATCCCCAGTCATGCAGCATGGCTGTAGGAGCGAATTGTCGAATAAATAACTTGTTTTGTGCAAAATGTCTCCATTTTTCTGGTTTCGTGACAAATTTTGTCTCTTTTTTGGCGGGTAACACCTCAGTTTATAAATTTTTTCAACGCAGAACACGATGGTGACCAACCATTTAGAATTAATTTCTACTCATATAATTTCATTTTACTTGTACCTACACTAGCATACTAGACAGGACTATGAACAATTGTCAGACATACTAGGCCCCAGAAATTCCTGCAATCTGGTTGATCGCCCTCCTAAAGATACCATGGTAAGGACTCCGTTATTTTACTCATTAGATTGATGGTTTCCATTCCTGGTCATTCCCAATATTCAATTTCTAATAACCGTCCACGTTCAGGAGAAAGGCAGTTACAATAGAACTGCTTATGATTCCATCAACCAGTGGAATTGAGAGTTGTTTTCCAATTACTCTACAGCGGAGGGATTCATGCAACCTCTGAGTTTTATATAATCAGTCGATATACAAAATTAATTTGTCAAACCATTTTTACTCGTATGTAACGGTAAAAACATCGAAAGAAGCGCAAAAAAATTTGTGAACATTTACGATTTATGTTAATATAACGTATATTATAATCAATCTACGAAACACCTTTATAGAAAGTCATGCAGAGAAACATGTTGGGGAGACCATCTGACACTTACCTTCACGAGAGAGTGCGGAAATCTTGGACAACTTTTGAATTACCTGCACACAAAGAAGAAAATACATATTTTATAACTTTCAGGACATACATACTCGTACAAATCAAATCAAATGCCAACAGTTATATGACAATAGTAACAATGAATGGCTGCATTTACCAACTGCAATTATCTCATTTATTGCATGCCCCATCTTTTTAGGTTCCTTGTCCAGTACTGGAAATAAGGATCCGAGAGCTGCAGGAAGTCTTTTAGTATGCATAATATGTATATTATGTATGTATGTTAAGTATGTCTATTGACATGTTTTAATAAAAAATGAATAAGTATCAATAAACAATTTGGCATGATCTCTCAGTCTGGTATCACGAGAACGACTATGATGTGGATTTCAGGGATTCTGACAAGTATGCAATTATTGCATTTTTTAACTATTTTCGAACCAAACAGTCAGTTAAAAGTATGAAGAATGAGAGAATGGTGGCGGGAATGGGGGGGGGGTGTCAAAAATTAGAAGCTACCGTACTGATTTTATGGATTGGCTAAAAGCCAGTTTCGTTTGTTACAACGATCGTTCGATCTTGTGTTATTGTTTCGTTCCTACTTGGCCCTGTCAATTATCTGATGGAATTCCTATCAGCGAAACCGGTATGCAGCTGTGAGTTTTATAGCCCAAGAGACAAAGAAGTTGGACTATCATTTCAAGGTACGTAGAATAAGTACGAAAATTGAGTTTTACAAATTTGTACGTCCACTTTTAGCCGTACGCTTATTTTAATCGTGTATTTCTAAGGCCGCTTTCGTCGCCATACGCGTATATTGAGCAGAATGAAAGGCACCAGGAAAATTGACAACGCCGTCAGTGGGTTTCACGGAAAACAAAGACAACAACGGAATCATTCAGTTGGATATACCATCGAGCCCTGCAGCCTTAAATAAAAGTTACCTTTGAATTGATGTTGGGTATTAGCCATTATAGTCCTATTAACATAAACTAGATAACGCCGGATGATTTAATAATCAAGTTGTAAACCAACACCTCAGACTTCCAACCGTCGCAAAAACAATCATCATAACCCACCGTCCCACTGTTCTGTCCTTTTGATCATCTTTCAATGATGAAATCTTCATAATTTTTTTTAATTGAATTTTGAATTGCCTCTGTTTGTAAAAACAAAACTCTCAATCTCAAAAAAAACAATCAATCATGTTCCAACAATATCGAGGCAGAAGTAGTCTCGAGAAATCAGTTTTTTGTGTCTCCTGTAAAATCAGGGAAAATGAGTTAGCTCATGTTGTCCCTTCACTCTCAATATTCTACTGTTAAGATTGTCAGCAACAGTATAATGTACGCAGTGCAAATTAAGTTTACATAATATGTTTTTTCTTTCAAAAATCTTTTTAAAAATTATTACAGTGTACTAAGTAACAGTGTTAAGTAAAGAGACTCCTGAAAAACAATATGTTTTAATCTTCATAATTCCGTTTTGTACTGAAGTAAGTTAGAACATCAAAACCTTCCGTATTCTAACGGTGCCACAGAGTTAGGTACTGACTTCGTACAGATCGCCTGGTCGTCCCATTCAATAGTTTCAACTGATTTTACAAACTATTTGCTAATAGTTCCGCATAACGAGAGACAGCAATGCATTACAAACCATTGGAAAAAGTAATCATTTTCCAAAAGTGGCGGAGGGATGGGAGTGTTAGGGGGGGAGACAGTGTGAAAGGGACTATCTGCGGTTATCTCGAAAACACTCGCTGAAACAACCAGTGTTATGCAAATCCCAGTGCCGTATTTATACCGGCAAACAGCTATAACTGCTGTGGGGCAGGAGAAAAAAAAGGTTGTTTCTCATATATGTTTGCTTGTTATCACAGCCGACATACCTGATCCCAACTGATAGCGACTTCACAATTCCCGGAGGGCTCCGGTTTCGTGTGTTGTTTGGAAATGGTTAAATTTCAACGGAAGTCGTGGATGGTATCCACCTAATTTTTTTCGTGCGGTGTTTCTGGTACTACACACGTGAGGGTATCATAAAGTAGGCGCCAGACCATTCACTAAGTCCCAGGTGTTGTTAATTTTCCTTTGATGGAAATCATTTGAAATATTACTTTGAACTTGAATAATAATTATTATTTACCACTGCTCCCACAATTATCGGAATGAAGTAAGGTATGCGTTCATTTGAAAAGTTGGCCGGATGGTCATAATCGGTAACTAGTTCTAGGATGTTCCCTCCAGTTTTCCCAACTTAATGCCGGGCCGATCTAATAATAATATATTCATATAAATTATAGATAACATCTATTAACAATTACCTCTGTCCATAGATACAAAAAGTATCCCGAAACAACAAACTCGATCCCCCCTCCCCCCAAACACTCCGTGTAAAAATCACCCCTCGCAAATCATCATTCTACAGCAGCCGGAAAAGGTTAAGTTGGAATGAGGGGTAGGGATGGTCATCGATAGTATCAAAATAACGATATTTTCCATCGATATATCGATATATTTATACGATGGATTGGTGAAACTAAAGACACTCGCGTGAAATATGAACTTGAATGAATGTACAGGAGGATGAAAATTATAGCCAACACTTACGTAAATTTAGAAAAAAAGTGGTTGCTTTAATTTTCATCCTCCTGTACATTCATTCAAGTTCATATCGATATATTTATATTGATAGTGCATAGTACGATAGTATCGGGTATCGATAGTTTTTGATGATATATCCGACTTATCAAAAATGTGCAAAATTCCTTGTTTTATCCAATATATCAAAAATTTCCAAAATTCTTGAGTCAAATGATAAAATCGGAATTTTAGTGTTGTGGGTGAACTACTAGAGCTTCCTTTTCTAGTGCTTTTGGTTTGACTGCTCTGGGGATAGGTAGGTCTTTGAGAGCAGACCAGGCTATCCCTCTGCGTAGGGCGTAATTGCCTAACCTCCCTCGTCACACTTCAGGCCTAGCGACTTGAATCTTTTAAAAGGCACTGGCTAAAGTTGAAACGAAGGAAGCTCTGTGCAAAATTTCAAGTCAATCGGTGAAGGTGGAGAGGCTGTAGCCTTTTCGTCGAAAATTCGCTAAAAGGGGATTCCAGTGATGTAACATTTCATTTGGAAAATTACGGATGTAACATTAATAATGGAAATTACGGATTCCTAAATCGCAGGCATGCTTATAGTCGCGCTTACCATTCCCGCTACAGAGGATTATTGATCATAATGCGCAAGATTATTGGCCCTTACATGCCATCACGAAAATCAAATTACCCACTAAAGGTCCCCATAAAAGCTTCGTTAGTCAATAAATTTATATTTCTATCGGTACGTGGAAAAGACATGACTAGAAAGAACCCTGGGCGAGTGATCAGGAAAAAGAACAAGAGCAAAGTAGAGTTCGGACCAAACTTTTTCTCCTTTCCCTCTGATTCCACGGAGATAAGAGAACCGGGGATTTTAAACTTCACTCCATAAAAGAGACATGCTTGTTGTTGTAGGCGGGGAAGGGGGAAAATGCGGGAAGTGGATCCGTAAAAATGTTTAATTACGCTCCCTCTAGCGGTTTTTATTCTGAAGGGCTGGCGGAAAAATAGGAAGAAAAAACAACTTTAATATCTGGGAGAGAAGAGAAAAATCCAGATAGCGGTGGTGAGGTGCGATAAACGCCGAGCACTCAAGTTTTCAAATTAAGATTCCCGCAAGATGATTTTTTTAATCCCTTGGAAGTGGTTTATCAGTGTAAAGAAGTTGCCTGGGTTGCTACCTTCTCCCATCTGAGTTTACCTTATCTTTTGAAGGCAATAGAAGGTCTTAAACCACCCCGTCCCGCCTGCTCCACCAACTGCCACCTCTTTCTACGCTATTGAAGCTACAGGATACCACACAATGTTGTACGTCGTATCACTTCTCTATGAAGGTCGGTGTTTGTGAGGTGGGTGAAGGGATGACATCATTTTCCAGTAGATAGGTAAGATGCTAATATCATAAGGAATGTTGATGTTGAGGCCACTTATGATGAATTTGAACTTCGAGAATACCTGTAGTCACCACGAAAACGTCGAAAAACAGAAATAGTTACCTAATTTTGAACCGAATCGAGGTTGTTGTTTAGAATGAAATGGGCCTACGAGAAGACCCTGACTCGCCTTGAAAAATGTTTGGAGGCCATTTCTTTGAGAACTATGGAAATTCCAATGCAGCATGGCTATAAGAGCAAATTTTCGAAGAAATAACTGGTTTGTATAACGTTTGTATAAATTAGTGATGAGCTATCACAGCAGTGCGCAGTGAGAGTCGGCCGGGTCCCAACTTGGACTCATCGAAATCGAAAAATAAAACTTCTTTACCTTCATAGGAGTGATTTAAAAACAACTCGGTGCGCGTGGTGGTGGAAATCGGGGGACGTGATCAGTTTCATTTCACAACAAAGGAGCTGGCGCATGAAATTCGATTGTCTGGGGCAGATCTTAGCGGCCCTGTCAGCGGACAGGGACAAGTTGGCGGTTTATCGCTGATTTGGCCTTATAAGTATATTTTACATAGTACCGCACCACCATTTCCTATCTCCTATCGGCGGCTTTCGACATTCGAACTTTGGGGCTATTGTAGCTCCGGAAATAGAAGGAACTGAGAACAAAAAAAGAGTTGTTATTTCCCTTTGGAGATTCGATCGTGTGATGGGGAAGAATAGCTGTTTTGTTACAGAATTACCTGCAAATAGTGACTTCCACCGGGAGCGTCGCTTGGCTAATGCCGCTTTTTGATGCGAGTATTCGTTCCGGCTAACAAAATTGAAAGAGACACTGCATTTGTTTCAAATGGACTGTCACAATGGGACCAAAATCTAGGAACGCGGCAGTCCCACTAAGCAAACAAGTTGAAAACACTAAGTCTTGTTACACGGTACCGAGTGTATCTTATCTTGATCTCGGCTCCTATTTGACCGATCAACTTGAAATTTGGTGTGGGGTTTTTTGGTGTGGATAATAGAAATCTATGAAAGTTTCAGGCCGCTAGGTCTAAATGGGGCCTAGTTATATAACTTCATACACCGGTTTTTCGCCATTACCTTGTTCTCCTCTTTCTCCATCTCCACCGATTGACTTGAAATTTTGCACAGAGCCTTGAGACAGACCAAATTCTCTGGCTTGAGACAGAGCCTTTTAGGGTAACAGGACCAATCGACTTGAAACTTTATACAGACCATCTTTATAACATCACCCAGTGTGATTTGAAAGATTTAACCCAAGAAAATTTTAGGAACAAATTTTATCTCAATCCAAGAACATTTTAGGAACAAATAATTGAAGTGTAGCTTAATTTGGCTAATTTGGGCCACTTTGGCGGGTCCACAGTCGATCAACTTGAAATTTGGTATGGATCTTCTGGATGTGGATAATAGAAAAAAATCCCTGAAAGTTTCAAGTTGGTAGGTCTAAAGGGATCCGGATTATACCTTTACATGGTGCCATGGTAAGACGTTTCTATCTATTTTTATATTGTTTTTTATGTTTATTTATTTTTATTAATTTATTTCACTTTATTTTTGACATTCTATGTCTTTACTTTGCTACATAAACTCGAAAATGAAACGCGGGAATGAAACGCGGGAATGTAACGCGGTAATGTAACGCGGGACATGTAACGGAGTTTCTGATGATTTTCGCTTACAACCGATTCGTTGCTACGGAACTTTATCTTCGCCACTTATCATCGTACAAAAATCGTTCACCACTCGTTGGATAGCTCTCGATTTACCTAACCATATTACGTTAACTACTGCGGAGTGCATGGCCGACAAGCTGCGGAATGAGCGTGATTGTTTAAATAATTGTTTACACACAGGTGATCATTCTCAATAATTTATATTGTCAACACGAATGCAAGCTTCATATAAGTTTCTGATGGGAGGGGGCGCAAAGAAATAAAATGTCCCTCGTGGTTGCGTACTTGTACGAAAGCTGTACCCACCGTTTGTGTTTTCTTTTCCCTTTTATCTGTGGTTTGTGGGATGTTTTTCATTTTTGAGATGCGAGCGTCAGCGGGCATCTAGAGTGCTTGGCAACTCAACGAGCGAGCAAAGCAAGCAAGTGAGCATTCAACTCTGAGGGTTGATCATGATATGATTAATGTATTTTATTAATAAACAATATGCCAACTTGGGAGAACTGATAAGGTTTGAAATTTGCAACTGATGAGGTTTGCCGCCAGGAGCGCTCTTGCAGCTGCACTCCAGGTCAGCTAAGAGCCTATCGTTGCATAGTGCTGCCTGATGATTCACGCTCATGATGACAAATATAATATATTATCATCATTGTGAACGAACCGCTATTCAAATATGAACTAAACCGTTCAATGTGAATTTTTTGAGATATGTCGTTTTTAAGATTTCAAAATTCGTTTTGAACCCCTTCCCATTGACCTAGGGTTATAAAATATCATCGTTGGGCTGGTCTAAACCCGCAAACAAAATTTCGTAATTTCAGCACAACACTAAGTGGGCGCGGTCGGACGGATTTTGAAAATGTTGATTTCCTGAATCTACGTATCATTAACCGTAAACAAACAGATTTTGAGGGGGCGGAGGGGGGAGCTTACATTTAGTTTATCCTTGGTCGATTCCAATAATTAGTTCATTATCAAAGATAATAAACCAATAGTGGGTCTTGTGGTTGTTCCTACAGTAATTACTTACTATCTAAATTGGGTCTCAATATTATATGTTATAGTTTCCATAAGCTGCTAATTTGATTTCTCTCAATTCCATTGATCCAAGTTTTATGATGATTGAAGCCATACATTACAAAACTGTTTACTTTCGCAGACCTGCCTGATTTATTTGGGAGGCGCTATCCTTAGGTACTTTCTCTCATAAGACCGAAATTCCACTGATACAGCTGAATTTGGGTACTCATCAGTAATTCATCAATTTTCAATTCCAAAGTTGTGGGAGGGGCTCGAAGACTTGTTCCCAAGTGCCGTCCAATTTTCGTACCCTACGTGACCGAAGAGGCTTAATTCAGTAAGGGCAGGACCCGTGAGCCTACGTATGTCTTCTCAATGGGAACCCAAACCCACGTCTACATATCTTCCCCGTGTCACGTCTTCAATCTACATCGTCCCAATGAACTTAAACCCGATCGGTATTACTGATCTCCAATAACAAGCTGCAATTATCCGCGGGGTTCAACTCACCATCAACTCGAAGTTATCTTCACAGGAACTTTCACGAACCTCGAAGTCACTGCTTCTATACAGCTTTCAAACTACTCATTTTTACAGCTATATGGGCGAACCTATTCCGAAATTGAACATGTCGACATAGTTGTGAAATATCCCATCAGATTCATTATGTCTTACCAGAACATTAATTAAATGGTTAGGCCTATTTCACACCATCGGGTTATATCCGCAGGGCAACCTGATGAGAAAAAAGTCATCCGAGTCCATCCGGTTTTTGCCGTCCGGTTTTCCCCTCCTTGAAGCCATGACATGACACTTCGCAAATCAAAGTTCCCTATTCTGTTCAGTTCTGTGCAAACCAAAATATGGACCGCGGTTCTCTCCTCGCTCAGTAGCTTTACCACCGAACGAGTTGGGAGCATTCGCGCTATTTCGCAACCTGAAGCGTCTGAAGGCTCACATTGGCGTCTGTGTGTCTCTGGACTCACGGTTATCACGGTTATATATCCGTACGGATATAACCTTATACTTAGGGATAAAACCCGATGGTGTGAAATAGGCCTTGAAACCCACAAAGTCCTTTTTTCAGTAAGTAAAAACTCTACTGTTCTGATGTGAAAATGACAGTTGGGTTGGTTGAAGAACTATAAGAAGAACTCGATATCAGCTGGGCCAGTATGAACAGACTCTACAGGCTGCCGCATGATTCACCCTCATGTAGACCACTTTCGATCTGCTCTACCATTGAGCCCTCATTGTGAGTGAACGGCTGGTCGTACAAAGCTCCGGATGATCTTGAAAAATTCTAAACATTGAAATCTATTTAAATTTCTACAAAAAACTACGCCGTTTAATTTGATTTTTTCGAGATCTGACGTTTTCAAAATCCACTATAACAAATTGTTAGCAATCATTGTTGATAACCTCTTTCATTCATACTAAACTAAACATGTTTTCAAATACTGATTTAGGTACATCCGTGGAAAGTTTAATAATTTTCTTGTCTGACCCGAGGTCTGATGAAATAGGATTATTACCTATCAACCTGAAAAAAAACATCTGGGAATCACTCAGAAAATGATTTCTCACCCGAACTGTTTGCAAACAAACGCATCATTGCATAAGTGGTAACACGAGCAGCAAGTAGCTACTATTTCATTTTTCATAGCTCTCAAGGAGATTAAAAAAACCACTTTGTACCCCTCTAAAAAGGGTTTTTCTAGCTTATTTCCCACCACTCTTGGATTAGGTATCCAGTGGTTTCAGAAAATTTCTGAGATCCGGTTAAACATGAAGTGTGGATTATGGAGAAAAATTATTTTTCTCCATAATCCGCATTTCATGTTACATTGCATATTTCATGTTGTAATATGCAATGCGTGAAATCACTGGTGGTTATCAAATAGGCCAGTCGGGCGAAAATTTTGGAGATTTTCGAAATCTGGTTCCCACATGGATTTGTGGCGAATAATACATTCAAGAACCGTAAAAACCCGGAAATTGAAAGACGATATAAAAACCGAGTATAAAATTATATTTGGCATTATTTCGTTTCAAAAGCCCCTGTAACGTAAGAAAAAAGTACGAATTTCTTCGGACCTTTGATAGCTGTCAAATCTTGACATTCGATAACTCGTTAATTTTAGAAAGACTTTTTTTTTAGAAATTTGGATAGGATTCAATTCGGAGCACTTTTCAAGATCACCCGTTCGTTCAAGACCGTTTGTTCGTTCGTACATAATGGAAGAACTGAGAAAAATCGGCCCGGAATTCACTTGGTCTACTAGGAATGACCAAGTTACCAACCCCCCCCCCCCCCCCTCCATCACTTATGTGCCACATATTTAAACAAATAATAAGGCGCATTACTCAACTTTTGCCGTATAGTTATAACTAAAAGTTAAAAAGTTATGACTAAAAAGTAGTCTCACAAAGTACCTAATTGTATACAGAGCAGTGATCTAGACAGAAGTGTGTGATCTGTCGTGAAGGTAATAAAGAGCTTTCAATATTGATGTATCGCGTTGATATGTTAAATATGTTATAACATATTATATTATTCAATTATAAAATATATTTGAATTTAATACTTTAAGTAGATATTATTTAAATATTATACCATACATTTTATGGTTCTCAGGGAATTATGTAACAATAATAAGAGCTACCAACTACATCCACGAATATTATATTCACCGCGATAAAAAAAATATGACGAATATGACGATATTAAATACATACTGGTAAAATGATTGTATGTGTCTACTTCACGGTTTGTGAGGAAGATATACTGCCCACCCACTTTTGAAGATGTTTTTTCGTCGATTCCTGGAAATGAACCTGTCGTGGGCAGACAAAGAAACTTCCTTGTGCGAATAGATTGATAAGTAGAAATTCTGAATGAACGGGGTCACATTCGCTGTTGTACTCTCGTATAATAGTGTTGCGAGCTCGGAGATAAAATGAAATGAAACCTGGCGGTAGTCGATGATATGGATGAGACTGGCTGGTGGTGGAGGGAGGGGGAACGGAGGATGGAAGGGATTTGGGGAGATCAACTGGGACGTATTGTCAAAACTGAGTGAAAGCTATTTAAAATGACAAAACCTCCAGGCGGGAGGAGATAATGGAGAGTTTATCTGCACCTAGTCAAAACACGAATACCAATTTAGGGGGATTGATTTCCTCTTCGAAAAGGAGGGCAGGTGAGCGGAGGAGGATGAAAGGTGGACGGGGACGAGAGGGTCCTGGGGACGGGGTTAGCAAGGCATTATACTCCTGGGGAAGGGACGAACATTGTTAACCCGGTCGAGTCACAATCGGACGGTCGGAGAGTCTGACTGAATGTCCCTTGAGTTGTATCAGGAACCACACGACCGCCCAAGGACAATAGTTAAGGGCGTATCTGTAAAACCTCAGGGCAACGCCTCCCCCACTCATCCTTTCAACATTTGGAAAACGGCGCCAGGCGATACAGCTTTGCCTCAAACCTGCTCAAACATAATTAATACCCGAACCATTTTTAAAGGACGTCGAAGTATCTTGATTTTGGTTGTTCAATTCCACCCATAGATACGAGTTTATGCCGTATATAACGGTTCAATGCAGCTCGCCATCCAGCTACGTGTTCCATCGGACGTGAGAAAGTCCTGGAGCAGGAACTTAATATTAGGCTTGACATTCAATCGTACATGATGTTAGATAACTAGGCTGTTGAGTTATTATTATTGTTATTGATGTTGTTTCGTTGTTAATAAAAACCTTCAGTCTCACGTTAACTATGATCGTAGCATCATCTTTCGTAACATTGGTGTCAGAAGAGGGATACTGTGGGAGTGTGGATTGGTACATCGTCTAGGTAGACTTTTACATACCCACTGTTCAACTCTGGCCTTAGCATCTTATTCATTGCCCGTTGAAAGGTGGCTGGGGCATTCGTAAGACCAAACCCGCATGACTCGGAATTGCCAAAGTCCTTGGGGTCTGCAGAATGCAGTCTTCTCTTTATCACTTTCCTCCATGCTTTCCCACTTTGTAGATCTAAAGTAGAGAACCAGCCACTCCCTGCTAGTGCCCCCAACAACTCACCAACCTTTGGCAATGGGAAAGAATCTCGCTTAGTTACTGCATTCAGCTGCCTGTAGTCTACACAGAACCTAGTGGAGCCATACGAAACAACATCAATAACAATAATAATAACTCAACAGCCTAGTTACCTAACAATATACAGAGTGGTTCTTAATAGATCCCACTGTAAGCCGTCAGACTAATAGACCGCGCGGCCGCCAGAAGAGCGCCACTGGATGAGGGCTACCAGGCGACCCCCACCACAGATCGCCTCCAGACGTTTCCCCCTCCAGCGACCTATTTAAGCCCAGCGCTGAGGGCTAACAACAGAGTCCAGCAAAACCTCTCCTTGCGATAATAGCCCGTCCGAGTGCTAGCAGTTGTGAATCCCTTTCAGTTTTACAGACGCCCTCCGAGCGTGATTGTGAGTAGAAGCGTCAGTTACGACGACAGTAGTGACATTACGCGTACAGACAGTGAACTGCAAGAACAGCCCGTCCGAGTGCTAGCAGTTACAAGATCTCAGTACTGTGAGTTATATTTACACCTTTTCTGGCCAGATAGGGACGTTGAGTACACATAGGAGTCACCTCCATTAAGCTACACGTAACCCAAGTAGGACGGTTACGTTTACCTTTGTAAATCTTTCATTCATATCTTTCTATTTGCTTATTCACCCAGGGACCTGTTCATATGGACAGCCCTGGCCTCATTTAACGTCACTCTAACTTGATACCGACCTTGCACGGTCACGACAAGTACGGTTCCAAGTACCAGTCACTTGAGACGTATTCTAGTTTAAGTTACACCAAGCTGAGTATATTTCATTTGTTTCATATTTCGTATTTCTTGAGTTCAATATATTTCCATTTATTTGTTACAAGTGTTATTCCTTTCGTCACCCGTACCCGTGTTGGCGTTTATGTAACTGACGCACAGTCACTTTTCCATTTTTGGTCACGCTACAGGTGTGTCAGCTTACATATTGGTGGCAGCTTGTGGGATTTTTGTCTGGTAAGCCCAGGCACGAATCCAGTTACGCCGACACGAGGTGACGAGAAGAAAGCAAAACAACAACAGAGTCACTCACACAGAATATCATACACCGTCATTTCCTTGACGTATTTTTGATTACACATTTTCCTTGTTACACTACACAATCTTACTTTGCAACAGGGGGGACAGTAACCCTATAACTTCAGTCACTCATTGTAAATCACACATTTCACTATGCCCAGAATTCAGAGGAACGGGGGGAACGGTTCGTCACCCGACGTACTGGACACAATCAATGCTACATTGATCCGCCTGTCACGCCTGTTTGACCACGGGCCCAGGTTACACTCAGACGCCAGTGATTACAGGGGGACGAATATACCGCGTTCTATGGTCATGGAGATAGATCCATGGGACCCAAAGAAGACAATGACGGGACGACGTGACGCCAAGACGCCAAGACCTAACCCCAGGTTCCCGTGCATGTTTTGTGGGGACATGTCACACTTCCCCGTGGACTGCAGTCACAACCCACAGAAGACTATCTTCTGCAATTACTGTGGGGTACACGAACATCTCGAGATTGACTGTATCAAGAAACGGAGCCTTCTACCCATTTCACATCCACCTGGGGTACGAAACGTGTCAACTGGACCATTGGCCATAGGAGGACGCCCACAGTCACGAGCCTCAACAGCAAGCATCACCTTTCAAGATCCAGCCAACGAGGAGGTGATGGAAGAATGCTTAGCGACGGTTATTGAGTCCATTCAAGGTTTTTCTCTCAGAGTGCCGGTGACGGTCACTTCTGACCCAACACACACACATGGTGGGCCAGAGACGCAAGTGACACACCCGGTGACGCTTGCTCCTGAGTTGATACAACCCTACCAAGGACCAATGACGCAAGTAACGCACCCGGTGACGACGGTGACGCCCCAGGTGGCGCCGGTGACGACGGTGACGCCATTGACGACGGTGACGCCCCAGGTGACGCCAACCCAAAGAACTACCTACACGCCCCGGATACCCATGACACAGGTGACGCCGGTGACGCCCCAGGTGACGCCAACCCAAAGAACTACCTACACGCCCCAGATACCCGTGACACAGGTGACGCCAGTGACGACGGTGACGCCCCAGGTGACGCCAACCCAAAGGACTACCTACACGCCCCAGATACCCGTGACACAGGTGACGCCGGTGGTGACGGTGACGCAAGTGACGCACCCAGTGACGCATACTTCTACACCTATACATGGATATGACGAACCGGTGACACAGGGTACGCATACGATGACGCGTAACCCTAAAGCCATACAACGCTGCGACAACTTAATTACACGGGACACTGTTTACCCAAGGGGACGCCGTAGACTACGGGGAAGGAAAAAGGAAGACGGTAACCTTTAACCTGTCTAGTAATTAATTACACAAACATACACCTTTTTTAATTCCACCTTTTTAATTAACCTTTTTCACCTTTTTAATTAACATACACCTTTTTGTAATTAATTACACGTACATACACCCTTTTTCTTGATATATGAACCACTTTACAATTTAGTAAAATTTTAAGAAATTAAGCTATCTACTGCTTGGTGTAGCTTACTCTCGGGACCTTGACTTGCTGATTTATATCTTACTCTGCTACCTGCAATTCTTGTAATTCTTGTAATCTTTTACTTACCTTTTGTGCATATTTTTTTTGTAAAACTTGCTAATTATAACCAAATTTAATGTAAAAAGTACTTACCTTTTGTGCATATACTTATACAATTTAACAATTGTAACTAAATTTAGCGACTTAACTATTTGATTTAGCCTTCCTATTAAAATTTAACTCGCTTCAACTCACTTGTTTGGGCACTGATCGACGACAACACCAATCTTCGGGGAATCTATGGTTACCGGCGAGGACGCCGGCTCCCAGGAGGGAGGGGAGTGTAAGCCGTCAGACTAATAGACCGCGCGGCCGCCAGAAGAGCGCCACTGGATGAGGGCTACCAGGCGACCCCCACCACAGATCGCCTCCAGACGTTTCCCCCTCCAGCGACCTATTTAAGCCCAGCGCTGAGGGCTAACAACAGAGTCCAGCAAAACCTCTCCTTGCGATAATAGCCCGTCCGAGTGCTAGCAGTTGTGAATCCCTTTCAGTTTTACAGACGCCCTCCGAGCGTGATTGTGAGTAGAAGCGTCAGTTACGACGACAGTAGTGACATTACGCGTACAGACAGTGAACTGCAAGAACAGCCCGTCCGAGTGCTAGCAGTTACAAGATCTCAGTACTGTGAGTTATATTTACACCTTTTCTGGCCAGATAGGGACGTTGAGTACACATAGGAGTCACCTCCATTAAGCTACACGTAACCCAAGTAGGACGGTTACGTTTACCTTTGTAAATCTTTCATTCATATCTTTCTATTTGCTTATTCACCCAGGGACCTGTTCATATGGACAGCCCTGGCCTCATTTAACGTCACTCTAACTTGATACCGACCTTGCACGGTCACGACAAGTACGGTTCCAAGTACCAGTCACTTGAGACGTATTCTAGTTTAAGTTACACCAAGCTGAGTATATTTCATTTGTTTCATATTTCGTATTTCTTGAGTTCAATATATTTCCATTTATTTGTTACAAGTGTTATTCCTTTCGTCACCCGTACCCGTGTTGGCGTTTATGTAACTGACGCACAGTCACTTTTCCATTTTTGGTCACGCTACAGGTGTGTCAGCTTACACCACTTCCCATTTCCGTCCCAAAAAGGGCAAAAAAGTCTTTCTGAAAAAAACTGATTCAGCGTCGAACAGTAATGAAATTTCATGTTATTTCATGTTGTTTCAGATTTTTGCGAAATTTCATGGTTGAGCGATTTTGAGCGCTTCATGGTCGCGTTGTGCGCCGTAAAATAATTCGATTGAGGTATCGAATGTTCGTGAAATTTTACGTAGAATCTGAATCTGCAATGAAAAAAGGGGGTTCACATTCGAGAAAACAAAGTTAACTAAAACGTTGAAAGTTAACGTTACGCGCATTTTCGCGCATGCGCAGAAAAAAAAATGTTAGTGAGTGAAGAAATTGGATAGGGTGATCCATTCATTAGAAACCACTCTGTATACTACCGTCCTATGCGAAAATGGAGTATCTAAATGTTTTTGTGATTTTCGGGTTTTGAAAATCATTAGAAATTTTTCATAACGCTTTCTTCGTCACACCGTAATGTCACACTTTTTGAGTTATGTGCCATAGTAAAGACATAAAATGTCAATAACACAGGTGCAGATAAGATTTCCTAGTTTATTAATGGTAACCAGAGATAATGGTTTAGTAAGTAACCCTATCTAACCCTATCTAATGGTTTAGTAAGTAACCCTAACCCTATCTAACAGTGACCAGTATGAGATGAGGTATTTCACAGAAGCCAATTCATTTAAGAAAAAGAAGAAGAATAAGGTAAAGATCAACGATCTGAGTGAGATCGAAACCGCAAAATTATTGGCGGGGGGGGGGGGGCGTGACGTCACACGTACATTGTGTGCGTCCGTCTGTGTGTATTCTGGCTGTTTACCGTGAAGCTGGTCACCGCACTTTTTTCGCGTATGCCCTTGTTATGCGCAGGCGTCGCTTCCGCTGAAATACAGAGGCCAGAGAATTTATAATATCCATTAATTGATAATATCCATGCAATACTGTTTGTTTTTATGTGTGCTGGTAGGTTTCAGTTGTTCGTTCAGTTTATCTTAAATAAACGTTTCGCGAAGTTTTAGCAAAAAATTCGACAGGGCTTGTCACCGTGAGTACTAGACATTTTAATGTTGAGAACTAAAATAGATACCGACCAACGGTTATCAGGGTGTACCTAGTTCAAAAAACATTTTGTTTGAAAAAAAACATCATGGTGTAGTGTAGTGGCTTCTTATCGAATTTTCAAAGAAAAGGAAACTACTGTTCTCGGTCCAAAATGTTTTAAACTCGAATTTCCGAAAAAATTGTATACCAAAATCTGTTTCAGAACAGAAGACTGCCAAAAGACACCGAAAATTATAATGTAATACATAGGTATCATGTATCCCCAAAATGATCTTATAAGTGCTATAGAGTCATGCTAGATGACATTAAATGTGATATAGCTAAGTCTTTTTTTCATTTTTAGGGTGAGAGAGTTAAGAAGTGTGTGTGTGTGGTCGTGGGGGGGGGAGGGGTGAATTGGGTGCGGTACCCCCATGTTCAGAGCGCTACGCTGCTGAGCTCAGGTAATACAGAGAACAGAGAAGGGTAACATGTGAGCCTGGCGTTGAGATTTAAGAGTTTTGAACAATGAGAATATTGTGCATTAGTTCACTCGGTGGACGTCAAGACCTGGGCAACGTGTGAAAAGGGAGGGATCAAATTAATACATATTTTTTGGGTCGTTATTTTCTCGCCTCTTATTTATCGGAGGGGCAAGATCGAAATATGGAGAGAAATGATAAGGGGTAATGGGGGGGGGGGGGCACGGCCGCCTCGCGGGATATTGCTCACTCACGAACTTCACTTCCGACCTCACGATGTTAAGGTGATCCTGGACTACGTTTTTATCGACCTGACCACACTATACTGGCCACCCCTCGTCTCCCGCTGCGCTCGAATATTCTCATCAATCGTCTCAGATCCCTGGATGTGCTTCGGCACATTGATGAGCTTTCACGCTACATTTAACGCCTACAACAACGTGTTTACAATCCGACGAAAGCAAGTTCTGATGTTAGACGATGGGGGGGGGGGGGGGGTGATTTGAGTTACTATTTTTCGAAAAAGGAAACTTTGACATCTACCTCGGAAAAAAAGCCCACATATAAAATATAACAACGCTGCAAGTTTGCTTGTGATTCCCGTAACTATACGAATGAGGTGAAATATCGTGTGTTCGTTCGAGGTGACGAGACGGTAAGCCCCGAGCAAATTGGGTAGTCGATAATTAACTTCGTAATCGTTGCATATTAAATATTTATTTATATAAAACAAATTTTGTTTATATAAACTGTGGGTAACTAGTAATGGTTGGGTAATGAATTATTCATAATTAGTTTGTACTAATATACAGCCCCACAACTGAAAAAAAATATATATCAAATTCCGGAGGCTAGAATAGTGTAATCGTATGTATTTTTCGACGCTGAATCCGATTCTGAGGTTGAGAAAATCTTACACCCCCAAATGTTTTCTCTAGGGGTGAATTACATCTAAGGGGTGGTAAACTGACGAAAAAACGTTTTTTTGTCGAACGTCGTAAACGCCAAGGGCAAAATCTACTGTACCCCAAATTATAACTTGTTTTCGTCAGTCGCCACCCCTGGGAGGGTGTAATTATTTCACCCCTGCCGAATAAATGTGGGGTATACATACGATTTTTTCGGACGTCAGATTCGGATTCAGCGTCGGTAAATACGTTGGAATACACTACTCTCGTCTCTGGAATTTGATTTTTTTGGGCTGTGAAACATATTGTAATAATGATAATTTATTGATAATTACTGAGGGTTTTCAATTGTACACGACTACACAAAAATTACACGACTACACATAAATATTCAAAATAGCATTTTTTAGAACAATAAACTCGGTGAGGAGAGAACGCTCAATGCAGCTGCTGCAACAGCAAAACACGAGAGACTATTCCGTGCCCTCCCAGGAAAACAAAGAAGGACCCTTCAAAGAATCGAGCAGGCTAATGCCTCGCAATGGCTGACAGTAATACCACTGCAGTGGGATGACCTGGACCTTTCACTCATGCAGTTCTGAGATGCCTTGGCACTGAGGTGTGGAAGGGAACCTCAAGCACTACCCACAAGAGGAGACGGCTGTGGCGAACAAATGAATCTGTGTCACGCTCTAAATTGCAAGAAAGGGGGACTGATAAAACATGGCCATGACCAAATCAGAGATCAGTGCGCAAAGATGGCAAATTTAGCGTGGAACTCTGTGGGCGTGGAACCAGTCATGCAGGAAAATGATGATGGAACTCCAAGGCTGGTGGCAGACTTCAGGATTCACGGCCTCTGGGATGTAGAAAGGGCGGCGTACTTGGACATCCGCCTAATTAACGCAGACGCCCCCTCCTATGCCCCCCAGGATTGGTCAACAGTCTCCCAAAACGCGGCAAACGCGAAACTCGACATTACAAGATTATGTGCTCATATTTTCAATAATAAACTTGCTACGGCCATCACTGTCTAACTGCGGCCTTAAGCATTGTTTAGAAAGAGGTTATTACGAGTAGTCAAAGAGGCCCACGATCGGCAACATTTCAACCTTAGACATAGTCTTATCCAGTACGCTGTTTTGCACCGTGATAATCAAACAAGTGATGCCATGTCCAAGTGATGTGTCATATCTCAATAATCGACCTGTGCCGAGTACGTTTGTTTGCGAGAGTTTCGGGGTGCTAGTTGCCGATTCGCATTAATTCGCCCGTACTTGTAGGTAGTGATTTCCCATCCTTAACCCTAGCCCAACATTAACATTAACATTAACATCCTTCCTAGCCCCAAAAACCCACTCTTTCTTCTACAGTACGCTGCAACCACCTGGGATCGCCGAACCGTAAGGTAAGAGTCTCTATTCGTCCGTTATTAGCTTTTATTTGTCAATTGAGTGCATTGACAACTATGAAAGATGATTATGTAGAAATATAGTAGTAGCAACCACCAATTCTCCCTAGTAATAATGTGTACTCTTCTCACTTCCTCCATCTAGTTTTTTCCCTGCCATTGTGTTAGGCCACTGTCATTATATACATGTAAGATCGTCCTTACAATGAACGTTAATATCTCATATTCAATCCGGTAGTTTTTACTATCCGCCTTCAACCTTACAAAATATAGTTTTCTGTGTAAATCCACAGGTTTTTCTGTTAGTTATATAGTCTTAGTCCACTGTTTCCACTGTTTCCAACCACCTAAACTACACCTGAAATATATACAACCCAACCTGCTTTGAGGAGTGTGGGATACAAATAATTTGACTTTCTGATCTGCACAGGTTATTGTATCGTCTGTATTGCAATAGTACTGACAACTATAAACTACTGATTTGAGAATCCAAATATCCGGTCAGCTTTTATTTCGTAATCTATAAATGAGAACAAAGTTTATGGACTACAAAAAAGTGACCCTGGCGATGTTTTTCCTTTATTATTTTCACTGCCCTCGGGGCGAGAATATTTAGGACGGAACTATCTTGGAGAGAAAGGTGTGAACTATCCGGGCCACGCCTTTTTATCAAATTACCGCCATCTGCCGTACACGACGCTCATTTTCAACAGTCCGCGGTGTTTTACAATATTCTCTTCCAACAGGTAAATCCTGGAGTCCATTAAGTGAGTCATCCGGAATTCACGATTCAGTTTGGGGGTTTCCGAATTATGAACGACGCTCGACAGTAAAGTTCACTCGAAAGGTCCCTGAGAATGCACAAAATAACCCGATGAACTTAAATTTAACTCCGACAATTTCAATGGTTATGAGATTGATGCACTCATCCCGAATGATACTGAAATATCTGTCAAGAACGATGAGCCGAATGAGTGAATGAGTGATACTTTATTAGACATGATTATTAGATTGGCATTAAGATGTGAACTTCCCCCACCAGACTTGGGTATCCATCAGCCGCAGTACGCCTTTATTATAATAATGATAATTTTGAGGAAACAATCATATAAGAAATAAAAATTATCACAAAGTAACAACAAAGGAACATTGATAAATGATTACGGTTTCATTTAACAATAATTCACGCAATTAAATAGCTACGTCCAGTTTTTATAAGCTTATTATCTTATCAACATTATACGGAATTTATACTAAACTTCACCATCGTGTTCACCGTTGAAAAATCTATAAACTGAGGTGTTATTGGCAAAAAAAGGAAACTAAATTTGATAAAACCAGTAAAATGAGGATTTTTACACAAAACCAGTCATTTCTTCGGAATTTGCAACTTTTACACGCTAAAGAAATCCATCTTCGAACTTAGTATTAGTCGAACTCAGTCGTTCTTACTCAGTCTTAGTATGGACCTATTGAGCAAATTTGAGAGGTGTGTTGTAGATTTTTGGCTCTCTGGGGGGGGGGGGGGAGGGGATGACCTCATAACCCCACCCCCCTCTGAATCTGCCACTGCTTGACTTCATAGATCCTCCTGAAAATCTACCCATCGAACAAAACACCCATGAACATACAAGACCCCCTCTACAGCCAACTCTACATTCCATTTTAGTACTAGTCATGTCGGACAATCCGATGTGCGAGGGGTTTCTATGTATACGAATTAATTTTTCTTGGCTCTACTGAATTTCCACACATTAAATTTATAAAGCAGTGTTAAATTAAAACAAGGACTTTCTCAACCTAACTTTCTTTAAAAGTTTAATGGAAATCGTGAATTTTTGAAAAAATTAAAAAGAAAAAATAGACGAAAAATCCGAGGAAAACTGAATCCCAGGTCATGACGTCAAAGCCTTTGGTGGAAAATTTAGATTACAAAAATAATAAAAAATAAAATTTCGACATTTCTCGCCTACCTACTTATGTTAATAAAAAAATTAAAAAATAAAATTTTTGTAGTGGAAGTTCCCCATTCATTGTACACGACCGATATGTTTATGAAGTTCATACCTATGCCCTCAAGTTCTGCGCTCTTTATCCCTTCGAGGTTTGTTCGGCCTAAAAAAACGCATCTTGCCTACTCATCTAGCTGACTACGTACTATAGTAAAAACAACAAGAGAGAGTGAATGACATGTTTCACAACCCAGTTTATAATCGTCCCCTGCTACCATGTTCGGTTTAAATTTTATTAAAGCCTTAGTGTTGCAACAAGTGTCTGTACTACTCATAGGCTCATTCTAGACACACACATACATCATAATATTATGTCCTCATATTATGTCCTCATTAAGTACTCCCCCTCCCTGCTTTCTTCAAAGTTAAAATTGAATTGCGTTACTAAGTCTACGACAGGCTGCCACTTTGAAGGGAGATACCTACCGATAAGGCTGGTGCATGCAAATTAGTGTAACTTGAAACCTTACTATTATCATTATTCAAAAATTATAATCGGGCTAGACGTGCGGTGCAATAGTCCTCTCACCCCAACATTATTGTGAGTACACGTTGAAGACGTTTTTAAAGGCCGTTTAAATCTTTAGAGTAAAATACCTAACTCGATGAGGAAGCATGCGATGGAAAATGTGGTCGTATTTCACCCTCGACCAGGTAAGCGAAGAGATACGAGAAGGCAATTTGGTCCTCCTTCCACGGCCACCTCCACCAGCACCAGGTGATAGCTAATATCAATAATAACGGCGGGAATCTTATCTGGTACGAGTTATCTCGAGGTTATTCCTCCGCTATGCTACGTGCTCGGATCTTGGGGTCGGATAACGATGGGAGGGTACCTACTATCCTGGACCCCCCCCCCCTGCTCACACCCTTCACCATCACCCTCCCATCACTGCATCCATTCAGCTCCTAACCTCTATAATATGGATCACCCCCAGCCCCAATCCCCATCCACTCGCAACACTCAACCACATTACCTACCACCGCCACCGCCACTACCTACTTCAAGGTTCTATTGGTTTAGGACTGGAAGATAAAGACCTCCGTTTTATTGCGCTCCCAGTTCATTACGGCCGATCAAAACACCCTTCATGATTTGAATCACCGATAAAGTTGGGATGTGGTTTGAAACGTTAGTTATCACGAACCGGATAACTTGGACAATTTTGAGAGATCCGAGATCGATAGACAAGAGACCGCTAACTCGTTTGTGCTTATAAACATCCACCTCCATCGATATACCCTTAAAAAGTCATGGAAATGACTCACTTTATGAAATTACTTTTCCAGCTTTCAGTGAAGCTACCAAAATATGAGCTAAACGAAAATAGTACATAGTCCAGGCAAATTAGTGCTCTAGCCTTCAAAAATTGCTCGAGAGCTGGAAATCTTTTAATTCCTCTTGGGGGTCCTGAATATCGGGTAGAAACAAGATGTGTGGTTTTGCATCTTCGGATAGCTTGCTGTTGTTAGGACTGTAGATCACGGTTTCCTGATTGCCATTCCCAGGTTTCATTAGGAATATGTTGAAAATTAACTGTGATTGATCTTCGCTGTTGATTAATATTTGGTCAGTCAGCAAAACCATTAAATCTGTGAGTGAGCAGCATGAAATCCTTCTGGAGTCGTCGAAGCACCAGGCCAAAAGGATTGCGTCGGAAGACGAAGATGATCTGGAGGCAGAAGAGGGAGCAGCTGTAGAAGAGGAGAAATAATAAGAACAAGAAATCGATTCCGATTCTGACAGGGGGGGGGGGGGGGGATCACATCATTGTGTTTTTAGTACGTAGAGCGTATGTAGCAAAATAATTAAGCCAGCCTACAGTGGTAGTTAGCATGGTATGTATCCACGTGCATTTCCAGCTTGTACACCTTCACTCACCTTCCCGGCCGGCTCACAGAACTACACTGGATGAGGTCCGTCCGGCCCAGCCGCCACCGCTCCCTGCTCTTCCCCAACAGAACTTCCTCACAAGTCCCCTTATAAAATAATTAACGCGACCCGGTGCCATTTGAAAGATTTAAGCAAACTTTTAGATAGATTGGTCCAGTTACCCAGGCTGTGAACTCGTCAACTTATGTGGCCATAATTATCCTCAAATTTTCTGTTTTTTGTTTCTAAAATTGTTTTTGGATTGAGATAATGGGTTGAATCTTTATAAAGGCACTATCTAAAGATGAAACAAAGCTCTGTGAAAAATTTCAAGACGATCGGCGAAGGTGGAGAGGCTGTAGCCTTGACCGTCAGAACCAGAAGAAGGAGGAGAACAAGGTAAGGGGGAAAACTGGGTTTTTATATAACTCCGCTCCCTTTCGACCTAGCAACTTGAAACTTTCAGGGCTTTCTATAATCCATACCAAGAAGATCTACATCAAATTTCAAGTTGATTGGTCAAAAACGAGCCGAGATATGGATATATGACAAACACGTTTTGTGACGTCTGGTAAACATACACTAGGGTACCATTCGTTTTTCTCAACTTGTTTGCGTGGCGGGGCGAAACGCTGCCGCGTTCCTAAATAGAATAGAAGACTATTCTTCAGCCTACAGGATCTACTAAGATGACCTAGATCTCAGGCCGTAGTAAAAAGTTAAAAAGTTCCAAGCTGAGTTCTAACGAGGGAAATGTAGATAAACATAACCTGGAGGTACGGAGGTATCTTAGGAGATCCAAATTAGATCTTGAAGATTTCCTCATCGGCAAAAACAATCAACACCTACTGATTTTTTCATTCCACAGAAAATATTCCCCTCTCTAGAAAGATAGAACGAAAATAGCTACCGACATAATGCAGAGAGCGGGTGAACGTCAATCAAACGGGCTGCACGTCTTCAGATTAGCTGAGCCGATACTTTCCAGCTATTCTAATAATCACTAGTAGGTTGGAAAATGTGAATGCAGCAGTTATTCGTTCTCACGATCTCTATTTGCTCCTCGCGCAGACTGGAGGTGAAAAAAAGGAAGTATGTACCTAGTTGGACGTTCCAACTACGTTTCCGCAACCCTAACATTTGTTAAAACTCAATAATCAGAAATGTTGTTGTAGTTTATTTCATTTGATGATGAAAAATGCTCAGTTGAAGTGCACGGATCCAACCAGCATGATCCCTGAAATTACCATTGTCGATTAAATTCTATCGAGAAAGGGATCCCCGAAATTGTCATTGAAATCGATTGAATTCTATCGAGGAAGGTCCGATAGGTTTTGTGTTATGGCCGTTAGGTCCGATACTTTTTGTTTTGGATTTGGCAGGACAGACCAAATTCGTTCAGGAAACATTCAAACGTAAAACGCACAATTTCGTTCAACTTCACTGCCTTCGGTAGTGAGGTCGCACAAAATACTTGAAGCCTCTACAATAATATGGAACATAAGTCACAATACGGAGCTAGACAACGGGAACAAAAATTAATTTCAATTAATCATTACAATTTTCATGTAAAAACCCCCGGACATTTTACAAAATTAAGAATCTTTGGTTTTCGAAGGCCATAAGTACCTACGTCAAAATTCTAATTGGATGTTGTATATCCCTCAGTGAAGAGCTAACTCAGATTCAGGTATAATTATGATTTGTAACTACTTAAACACTAGGTACCAATTTATATATTTATATTACGCATAGTGTACCTTCCTACACAGGATTCTTCTTCAAGACTTCCAGTTACAAGCGAGTATCTACTCTGTGATGCCCTCAATATGAATAGGCCGCACTACCATAACGAATATGACTTCTACAGGTAATTTTGAACAAAGTTAATGAGTTTGAATGAGAAAACAACCATTTAGAGAAAATTCATAACAGTTCCACTTTAGGAAAATGTTCTCCGAAGGCAGATGATACAGGTATAGGTCTATATGCCTTATGCCTGCATATTAGGGGTGAACTAGGGGTGAATGCACTCAAAATGCTCTCGACACAAAAGCATTACACCTGGAACTATTTTATTCGTACATCACAGTAGTTTTCGGTATATTTTTGTGTGGGAGCATGTATTTCATGTACCAGGATCTACCTATGTCCTAATCCACAGAGATCTCTATATCTATATGTTGATACAATGTTCTTTTTCGGTAACCGGTCGTGTCAACCAGTGGACTATGACATCGCTTGAGCTCACACGCAAACCCCTGTAGCAATATGTATTCAAACATTTCACGGTTACAACCTCTCATTTGAAAACGTTTGAAACCGATTTCTATTTGCGCTTGATTTTGGTTTATTATTTTTCAAAATGGTACAGGACGTTGACACTGGCAACGTTTTCTGCTTCATTGTACCAATGTTTTCATCACGCTCCTGACCAAACTTATGAGTCTATTCTGACAAGAGCACGCGACGAAACATAAAAACCGATAGGAGAACTAAGTTCAATAATAACAAGTCTTGTTATTATTACCTAGGTCATAGGATGTTCGTCTGCTACAGATTGTTACAGGCGGGACTGGAACGCAGCGGCACAGGAAGAAGAAGCTTTCCATGGGGGTAACCGTTATAAACAGATACCTACAATTATTTCATAGATATTTATTACGTACAATGGACACTACTAGATAATGTGAAATGAAGGAGTCGTCCAGATATGTACCTGGATAGTGTACGACATTGCAGCTTCTTTTCTGATTGAACGATTGGTACGTGTATACGTATACATACTCATACATGTATGAGATAATATCAAATGTTATATTCAATATTATTGAATGGACGACTTAGAATAATATTCTTGGGCAAATTTCAACTGACAGACGAAAGCGAACTTTTTGCCTTCGACTGTGGGCTGCCTGGCGAATCGGTCTCGTCATTTGCTTTCACTCCTCCTCACGTTTGACGGTAACTCTTCCTTAGCTTGTCGCGCTGTGGTCCAGATGTTGATGGTTTGAGACAGGGTGAACCGTTGGGAACTAACCAAGAGAATTCCGCCAGAGAATTTGAGGTAGATGATAACTTGGCCGCTGCCCCTTGTTTTGGGGAGAAACTGTGTCCCAAGAAACATCCTACCCCTGCTGTCTAACGACGGTGGCCAATTCACAAGGCGAGCCACCGAAAAAGACAGTGAATGGGCAGTTTTGAATTATATTCTTCGGTGAAAAACAATACCTAACCATAAAAAATCAGGTTGATGTGATAAACAACGCAAAGCAGCCAAAAACATCGCTTCGTCATTGCAACTTGCAAAACTGGAGCGGAATCCGCTGGCTATGAAGCTAGGTTTACATTAGCATGTAGAAGTGACGCCACTGGATTTCAAGTGGAGCAAAAAATGGAGCATGTAAACCTCAAATGGTGTGCCAATTTTAGTGGAGATAGTAGCGAATTACTAGTGTCACTAAACAGTGGCTCGGCAGTTGAAATGGCGTGCCACCTGCTGTCAAACTGGAGCGCCAGGCCAAGCCACTAGGTGTTATGTAGCTCAAGAAAATTTAGGTAACGTTTGAATTTGATAAGGCGGTTTCTGAAGCTTTCTACATCTTTGCTTGCAAGTTCTTCCAGAAGTGTTGATGCACCAAGCTTCGTCCTTCTACTGATCCATTTCCTTGTCCACCACGATCTACGTTTTCTGGGTTTTAACCGCAACAATATTTCGTTTGCTTCATCAACTAACTCCTCAGGCACTACGGAAATCGCTGTTGCTACCACACACGGAATATTTCCTATAGAATCAAAGATTTTTACGCGTCACAACACCGCCGTTCATTTTACAACTGAACTGACGTCATCACAGTGGGGACTAAGTTTCCACTCAAATGTGTGTAAACCCAAAGTGGCGCGACACTTCCAACTGGCGCGGCTATAGTGACGCCACTATAGTGACGCCACTATAGTGACTTCACTTCTCCATGTAATCCTAGTTTAACGTATTATCTATCCAACAGACCTGGGGTTTTCATCACCTATGGTATGAAATACTGGTCTGAATATAGTTCGTATTTTACAGGCACGATGGATTCAATGTGCCCGCTATTCAAAATGACTGGGGTCCGTCTTCCGCTGGTACATCTTATTTCAACCGAGAATCGCCACAAAATTGGGGTGGCGGACCGGAGGAGTGTCCAGGGGCGATGTATAGCGGTCGCAGACAGCTTCATAGCCACGCGAAAGTTAGCAGGCGGCGCTCGAACGCTCCACCATGTGGAGTGAGAGGCTTCGTGCGAGAGTTGCTCAGGAAGAACCCAATCCTCATGGTGTCTTTCACATATTGTCCAGCTTGCAAGAAACTGGCGGCCAAATTGGATGAGCAGCACATCCAGTATCGCAAGTACGAAGTTGACCGAGTCCCCAACAACTCACAGGTATGATTACTGGACCTAGAAAATCCGTGATCCAGAAAGCCTTGATAATATTGTGGGTGATCTGTACTAAATAAGCCATTGCAGTCCGTGTTTAAAACAAATGAACACTCCGGACCTTTCGACCGTTGGAAACAATAAAATTGGGACTAACCATCCCACATAGAATTCTTACACAACGGTTATTTTAATCTGTAAAGATTGCCTTTCTGTCGTGATCATCATTCTGTATTTAATATCCTTATAACCCCTACCTAATGACTATGCTTGAATAATTTGAGTAATGACCCCGATTTTCATACTTGCTTATTCAAACAACGAATGATTTTGTGAAATCAAATTTCTGCGTTGAAATATATAATTATTTCAGTAAATAATTCAAGATTGATATATAGAAAGTACTGTTATGTCGGTACGATATTTAGTTGTAAGACTGAAGACTATTGCTGAGCTAGTTACCGACTATTGGACAATTTAAGGGGTTTTTTCTTTTAGCGAATTTTCGAAGATGTGTCCAAAATTTTTAACACTCAAATTTCCGAATATTTTTCATAACAAAATCCTTTCCAGACCATCCTGAAAAGATGTATAATATAACAATAATATTATTATACAAAAATCATATTATGATTTTTGACAATATTACATATTATTTTTGACAAAACATACATAATATTTTTTTTTTTTTTTTTTTTTTTGAAAGATTTTATTGCTCCAAGTAATAACTTATTAACAATATTATTTTGAAACTAGGGCACATACTATTCAAAGCTTAGATACATCACTGAGTTTTGTTCATTTTTATGATGATATTGCATTCACTATACTGCTTCACCCGTGAGCAAGCTCGAGCGGTTTGGTACGCTTCAATCGTCTGGTGATATCACTCGTGTCGAGGAGTCGGACAGCTTCCTCGTTGACGTGAGACCTTAGCCGTTGAAGATGACGTACGGCTTGCCGCTTGATGGCTTCGTTTATGGTTTCGATTTGAAGTTCATGGTGGAGTCGTTCATTTCGAAAGTACCATGGTGCATTGACAACATTTCTTAGCACATTGTTCTGGAATCTTTGGATTATTTCCCGGTTTGAATGAGCCGTGCAGCCCCACAGCTGAGCTCCGTAAGTCCAGACTGGTTTAAGGACTTGGTTATACAGCGTAAGCTTGTTCTGGATTGACAGTTTTGACCGCCTCCCCATTAGCCAGTACATTTTTCTGAATTTGAGAAGAAGTTCCTCCTTCTTTTTCTTGACGTGGGCTTTCCACCGAAGCCTGGCATCAAGCGTCATACCGAGGTATTTGGCTTCATTGGCATGAGGAATCACTTTGCCATTGAGATAAGCCGGTATATAGTCGATCCTTTTATTGGTGAAATCGACATGTACCGACTTAGTTTCATTCATTTTGATTCTCCATTTCGCTGTCCATTGTTGTATGCTAGATATTGACCGCTTTAACTTGGTCATTGACTCAATGTTGCTGTCTCCAACTGCCAATATCGCTGTATCGTCTGCGAAAGTGGCTGTGGTGTTCATTTCAATTTCTGGGAGATCGCTGGTATACAGGACGTACAGGAGTGGGCCAAGTACACTCCCTTGCGGGACTCCTGCACATATCGGTTTTGGTTCTGAAAATGCATCATCTTGCTTTATCCTGAAGTAACGATTAGTGAGGTACGATTGAAGCAACTCAGCATACTTTATTGGCAGGGCCTTACGCAGCTTGTAGTTGAGTCCTTCATGCCAGACCTTGTCAAACGCCTGAGTGACGTCAAGGAAAATGGCAGAGCATACTCTATTTTTCTCAAATGCTTCTTCGATGATGTGTGTTATCCGATGGACTTGGTCGATTGTTGAGTGTTTCTGCCTAAATCCAAACTGATGTCGTGGGATCAGCTTTCGTTCTTCAATAATTGGTATTAGTCTTCTGTGTATCAATTTTTCGAACAGTTTAGATAACACTGGTAGAAGTGAAATTGGTCTGTATGAACTTGGTTGCCCTGGTGGCTTGCCTGGTTTGGGAATCATAATGACTTCTGCTATCTTCCACAGCTGAGGGACGCTTCGAAGTTTGATTACCGCATTGATGATCATGACTATTTTTGCGATAGCTTTACGCGGTAGGTGCTGGAGGATTTGTCCAGTGATAAGGTCATAGCCTGGTGCCTTTTTTGGGTTGATATCCTTGCTGATCACCTGTTTTATCTCTTTGATGGTAACTAATGGGATATCAATGTCCTGATCAAGTGGAGGTGTTTCCTCTAGCGGCGGTTCATCCGCCATTGCGAGATTCGGAGTGAATATATTCGCAAGATGGTCTGCAAAAGTATTGGCTTTGTCTTGGTTGCTCTTTGCCCATTTCTCGTTTCCACTCGCAATAGGTGCAGCATGAGTAACAGGCCTCTTGAGATATTGTGTAGCCTTCCAAAGTGAGTAATCGGTATCACGATGACTCGTTAGCTCTGTGATGAAGTGTTCATGAGTTTCTTCATTGATCTCCTCCATCAGCGACTTCAGTTCACTTTGTGTTTTGTACCATTCAGACTTGTGATGTGGTGCTCTGGTAGCTTGCCATCGTTTTCTGGCCTTTCGTTTTTTCTTGATTGCAGAGACTATTTCTCGTGGATAATTGATACCTTTGAGCCTTCTTGAGATTGCAGGTGTGTTGTCCCATGCAACTATCTGAATGCTGCAAACGAGATGTTCGAGCTCACTTTCCACATCATCTGGCGTGTGTATAGGCTTGCTCAAATCAATATACCTGCAAATGTCTTGTTTGAAACGTTCCCAATTTGTCTTATGATTGACCAAGTACGGTTTGTGTGGCTTCTGTATGATTCGATCACTAAGCGTCAGAGCAATTGGGGAATGATCTGAACTCAAGTCATGGTTTTCCTCTACAAGAAGGTAGTTTGCTGAGATATTCTTTACAACGAAGAAGTCGATCAGGTCTGGAGTTTTGTTTGGGTCAGTGGGCCAGTAGGTTGGTTTCCCAGTAGAATGTGCCTCACAGTTGTCATCAATAATTGCTTGATGGAGTCTGCGTCCCTTTTCGGTGGTTAATCTCGATCCCCAGTCAGTGTTTTTTGCATTGAAGTCGCCTCCGAGAATGAAACGATTTCCAAGTTGGGCCAAGATGTTCTTGTATTCTTCATATTTAGTTTTGTACTTAGGTGGACAGTATATGCTTGCGACAGTAATCAGAAATGAATTAGTTTTTATCTCAAGAGCACACATCTGGACTGCTTCATTTTCAATTTTGATATACTCCTGATGGGCCAGGTTTTCTTTGATGATCACTGCACTTCCACCACGGGCAAGTTATCGCTTCTCGGCCTCTTGGCTAAGATCAAGTGTAGAAACATACATAATATGTATGTAACATTATTACCTTTGTATGTTTTCCTTCGGTTTTGGATTCTACGTAAACTTTTTTCAAAAGTAAAATTTACGTATTTAATACGTTTATTAATTGTCTGTTTTTGGTTTATGAACCATTGGAATCGACCAAGCACGACAATAAGTACCTATAACCCGCCTCAAAATTTGTTGGTTTAAGTTTCACGGTATGTAGATAGTTTATTATCTATCATTCTTTAATAATGGACCACTAGTATTTCTTTCACAACGGTTGATTATCTTCTGTGACCTATACGGAAAAGTTAAGTAGTGCGCTAAAATATTAAATATGTTCCAGTAGGTGACAAATAAGGGGGGAACTAGCTCAGTGATGGTTAATAAATTATTTATACACCTAAATGATTAATTACAAATTTACATATCACGCAACATTATTTATAATTAATTTGTATTGGTATAGTACTAGGGTTTCTACTTATACCTACGTTGGCAATAAATAATGCCACGAAGTACCTAGGTACCACTAAATTGTCGAAAGGTTTCAGTTTAATTGCTAATGAGCGATTTACTTACTATTTACAGATAATGGACGAGTTCGAGCGCCTCAGTGGAATTCGAACAGCGCCACAAATGTTCGTCAATGGGCGGTTTATCGGCGATGGCTCCACCACAAGGCGATTGATCGCAAACGGCAAGTTTCACGCGTTGATTGGTCGAAAGAAGTAAGTTGGTATTACGCAGAGTATGGCAACAGTACATTGAATCTGAGTTTGGGAGAGATTTTAATAACGGAGAAAAGTTATCCGAGCCAAAAGCTTAACATGTGTATCGTGTTCAGTATACGGTTCATGTATAAGGTTCAGGATTCGCTATGGCAACTTTTTTTTGTGTACTTGGTTTAGTTCTCTAACATCCCAAAACCCTCGAATTCAAAAAACCCAGAATTCAAGAAAGGTTTGATTTTACCTGTTTTTGATGTTTTTGATGGTTTAAGCTTTTACAGCAAATCGACCAACTATTGCTATTTCTCATTGTTTAGGATAAAAGCAGTTCACTCAACAGTAGATTTGGTTTGACTCAGCGGAGCAAAATTACATTGCTTTACTGTAATATAAGAAAAGTAGGTTAACATCGTTTTACCTATCTACTTGTTACCGGCTAAGCCTCATTTTTTCAACCCATAAAATTATCTAAGAAAAAGAAAATGCAGAAGAAGACAAAGACGAAGCACTTGCAGCTGCAGGCGTAAGAGCGTGAAGAGGAGAGAGAGAAAGACGGGGAGGAGGAAGAACTGCTCATAACTCCGAAAACAATAATCGTTCCGCTCAAAAACCAACAGGAAATTGTAAAATTGTAATAGAAATAAATTATAATACTTACCAACCTTTGGCATTTCATTTCAAACATATTTAAAACATTGGAAACCCAATATCAAATATTCAAAGTCTACTAAATATAACCTGAATGATCTGCGTTGCGCACGATAATATCAGGTTTGGGCATAGGACTCAAAAGTAGGCGTTGCACTCAAAATTTCGAAGTCTCATTCTCCCTCATCGTACTCTTCTTGTTTGAAATCCAAATCGTCTACCGTCTGTTCGGATCATGATTTATTTTCTTGGATTAATTACAACGACACTGTGAGGACTACAATGACGTAAATGGGCCTACTGGCGTACCAATGATACGACAATTAGTGCTAATCTTAATATATTTCCCAGGCTTCATTCAAATCGGACCATGTGCAGATGCAGCAATTAGGAATTTCACTCCCAAGCCCAAGCACTGTAATTCCCACTCCCTGCCTACACCCCGCCATACTGGTCCAATTTTGAAAGACCTTAGTACGTTTTTTAGATGTGTTTGACGACTGGTCTGAATGACGACTGTCTAAAATAAAAAGAATTTAGAAGAAGGCAAAGGCGATTTTCAGTGACAGCGACTAAATAGTTGCGAATCGGAGCACACTTAATGCGACTGAATCGGTGCTGAATATCGTCAGGTACATTCTCATATGAACCATGAATGAGTCCCAGAAAATGCATAATGATTTACTTTCACGAACGTGGATAACCAAATGGCTTGAACCAAACTCCCAATTCGTTACTGTGTTTTGAATGTTCCCTTCGACTTCGCGGCGTGGAAAATATTTGCTTATGGTTGCCCCCATTTTTCAATCACATGAGTGAGCTTCCATTAAAAACTGTGGTGCGACTGAACAATAGCGCAGAGGAGAATCGCCTATGCACAAGTGCCTTTAGTAGTTGATTTGTTTCCCCTTCGAAACCTTACAAATTAGATTGCATCAACACAAGAAAGATTAATCTGCCTTACCTAGTGAGACAAATGTATTCAACGCTCTGGATCTGGTGGAAGACAGTCTGCAAAGGCACCCTGTTCTGATGATGTCCTTCACGTACTGCCCATGCTGTATAAACCTCGCCAAGGAACTTGACGCCGCCGGGATATACTACTACAAATTAGAAGTGGACACGCTACCTAACAGGTTAAATATGATATAACTTGGACTTTGATCGATTTTGTAAATAGATTCCATGATGCCAGAGATAGCAATCGTCCTGTAAGATGATCTCTCTCGACAAATTAGCAGTCTAAAGAATTATCGATGTATTATGTATTACGTATGCCTTATGGAAGTGTTTTAATACTTGGACACGGAATTTATACGACTTGTCCAGTTATACATTAAAAGCTCTTTCCGAATCATATTTTTAGAGGGGTGTGTTACATCTTGCTCCTCCTTTCGAAGTTCTTCCGTTGTAAAGTTACAATGTAGTTCTACATATTTCTCTCCAAACAGGAATGAAGTTATCAATGAATTCGAAAAGCGGAGCGGCATCAGGACGGCACCGCAAATGTTCGTCGCAGGCGAATTTGTTGGAGACGGTTCGACGACGGGGAACTTGATCGCGACCGGACAACTCCAACATCTGATTCGATCATCATTTGGCAGATGAGTTGCATCTCAACCACGACTTGTGCATCGTCTTTAAAGCGATAACCAGTCAAATTACTGAACCAACAATATGATGAAATAAGGCGTCTAGTAAAACTATTTTCAGGAATTGAAATATTATCTTATTTCATAGACCTATCGGCAGACCATCGACATTATCTTTAGTTTCTGGAATGTCACCACTTTCCCAACATCACTTTTATTGCCAAAAGCGGTGAATGGTAACTGAAGTAGGTGACATATTTTTTACAGGTTACTGAAGCATTTCTGGTAAGAACCCTTGAGAAACGATAGGTAACCTTGTAAAGCAAATCAGTAAACTGATGTTGTGTATCTACGCTACATGCAGTTGTATTGGTGCATTTTCTCCCTGTAAAATAGTGTTTTATAAAAGAAATGGGGTTCATGAAAAATGTTACACGAAAAAACATGCAACGTGATACAAATTTGCATGATACTCCTAAGCTGTAAGTATGTATGAGCACCCCTAGGACTTGGACTTTAAGCAGAATAGGTCCCGCATCAGCTAAGTGGCTCCTAAAGCTATTCACTCTGTGAAGCTGAAATTTGGTATGTGGCCACATTAGGATGTGGTACCGATGTATCTGCATGTTGAGTAGATACGAAACATCAGTTTACTGATTTACTTCAACTTTTACATTTGAAGTTGGACGAGTGGAAAGTACAACACAGCATCAAGGTGAAAAGAACTGTGAACGAATTTTTGTCATTATAATATCACAATGACAATAAAATACGAGTACTATTATAGTACTCGTATTTTATTAAATGTTTGTGGAATAAAAACACATTAACTAGAGTTAGACGTTATACCTTCAAGCTAGAGGTTGACATTTTGGAATAATTTTGATGAATAACACCATAACTGATGAATGATTGATTACAATCAATAATATAATATAACCAACTCTGTAAATAATTCAAATCGTGTTGTCTGAGAGGCGAGCTTGAATGAAACATCTGTGAAGTCCCTCAAAGATTGAAAAGGCTTTTCGAATGGTGTGACGTCAGGCTCCGATCAGGGGGGAGGCTTAAGATTCCGCCCAGTGGGGCAATTAAAGGATCAGAGCAGCTTAATGAAACCTTAAGATTCCGCACCGACTACCTGCACTACATCAGCACTAACCTCTGCCCATAGATTTGGTGGGTATGTCGAGGTATTGATGTAGTTTTTCCTCAAATAGTTTATAAACTTTGTGACTCCCGCTGACGCTTGCGGTTTTTCTTTTAACAAATCCTCAAAAGCTAGAGGTACTTCTGATGGGGGCAGAAATATAAGACCAAAAAAGTTATTATTAGACGAATTATTAGCCATCGCACTGCCGTATCAATACTGAAAGACATCACCAGGCGATACCCGAGCCGCAACATGGGAGGTAAACAAACACGGAGGTGCGGAATCTTAAGGTTCGGGTTCACCTGGCCACTGATAGACCGGGCGGAGTCTTAAGGTCCCTCTAAGCCGATGGGATTAGTGAGGCGCTCAAATCCGTCGAGCTACTGACAACACCGGGCGGAATCTTAAGGTCCCCTACCCACCAGTTTTAATCGAATAATCAAAAAATACAAAACGTATAAATTTATGAATAAATATGAATATATAAGTTGGCTGAATAAACTTTATTTTTCATGAACCCCAGTGGTGAGACATATCCATGTAAAAATAATTTCTTACTACTCCTAGGTGTACTAGAGGTACCTACTCCATTCTATTGAGGACGTCAACGTGTCAATCAGTAGGAGATGAGACAGAAAGAACACGGATCGTTTAAATTACTCCTTTTTTTCTTCTCGAATCGAGACAGGCGAGATGTTGGCAATATCGTGAAAATGACAGTAGAATAAGGTGCCGGGAGAGCGGGCCTTCGCTCTTCCAACAACTTTGGTCGGTGGTAACAAACGGCCGGTTATATTAGGTATTTCCACGCGAGCGGACGTGGCTCCCGCAACCGCTGCAATTGATTCCCTAAACGGCTTGACAAGGGAATCTGGTGATTGATAGGAGGAAATCATTGAGAACAATATGGTCGGCGGGTTGTTTTTTCGCCTTTTTTTTCTTCTTTTTTTTCTGTCTCCCGAGTTGGAAAAGGGCGATAGGAGAGTCCGATTGTCCGCTTGTGACAGGAGTATAAATGGAAGATTGGGAGATTACGTAGGTAAAAAGGTGGGACGTTGAAGCGGAGATGGGGCCGAACTAAGCGGCTGATGTGGTGGGGAGGGGGAATGACTCGTTATGTCTCATCGACGGAACCTACCGATCTTCGGCCATGCTCCATTTCCGCCTTTCATTTATTTTTCGTCAATCATGTCCAGAGCTCAACCGTGGAATATTAATTAGTTCACTGGACACCCATAACCTCCGAAGAGTGAGAGACACGGCGACGAGGCCGCACGATGGTTACTTACTCTGCCGCCGTAAGTTAAAACCACCTATCTCCATTTTTTTCATGTCGAGTAAAATGCAGTTAAGTGAGGAAGGGGGCCCAGATCATTAAAATGGAGATAGGATAAAGTCTTTTTTCGAACCTTTCCAATGGAGATAGGAAATTCTACCTTGGCAGAAAAGACGCGCCACGTCGAGATCTACGCAGCCATGTGCCCAACTCCAAAAACACCAAAATGGTCGATAGGGGACTTTATCTTAGCACGGCAGTACTGTTTCAGTCTAGAGGGTTCGAGAATCGGGGTAAGTTACAACGATGAAAAGTAATAAATTATAAAAATATGAGATTTAATAAATAGGTAACTAAAAAAAGCTGTACATTTTCCTCATTGGACTCATCATCTGTATAGATCACCCTTCCGTCTACACTCCTCTTCTGTGTCCCTAACATTGCTTATTACGAGAGCGAATGATCGTATACAGCAAAGAATATATATATGATCGTATACCCACTACGAATTGCATGTGCTTAGAGCACAGTAGAAAGGAAGAAAGTTTTTCATTTGCTGTCTAGAGGCAACAAGGCCTATACTGCCGTCCTAAGAAAGAAAGTCCTAACTCTATTTTTGAGGTTGGGATAGATTTTGACGAGATCTAATGATTGGACTAGGTTAGAAAGCCCTATTTCCATCAGAAGTGCTTGAAAATCGACGTTCTAACGGCAGTTCTAACTTCAATATTATAGAAAATATTCAGCAATTCACAAAACCTCGTTTTTCTCAAAACTATCGAATTGGAGATAGGACTTTCTTCCTTACGGCGGCAGTATACAACAAAGAGGATCGCTGACCCAGTATCTTCATCATTAATAAAATTATAATAAAATAAAATAAATATAAAGGAACACACTTCCATAGTACGTAAATATAAAACAACACACTTCATAGTACGTGGGTATGTAAACATTTTTTCAGTATGACTCATTCAAAATACAACGATTTAGTCGGGCTGTGGTGGACCTACGGGATCTAATCAGCTTATACACCGGCGTCATTTATTTGTTCTTCTACAAAGGTTCGAAATTTTAGATAGCCTATTGTGAAATTAAATAGCATGTACAAATTTTCTTTCTCTACTGCACCGAACAATTATATAATCTTAGAGCACAGTATCAGAACCAGCAACACTGGTCCTTGCAGGAGTAGTACCCAACCAGTTGCTGGCGGCTTGAGAGGGAATGGATCTGAGGAGACAGAGGGGTAGGGTCAGGAGAAGCGCAGGAAGCAACGCTTCCCCGCATGAAATAAAGGATGGTTCAGTCGTTTAGTCGTTCGGTCGTTTAGTTTGCGAAATTTGAGCGAAAAATTCGACATAATTACAGCCAGCCGTTCAAGGGAGTTCTCAAGAAACGTAACCGTGAGTACACCAAACATTTTAATGTTGAAAACTACAATCGATACCAATGGTTATCGAGGAGTAGCTCAAAAACCCTTTATTTTGTTTCCTATGCATTTTGTTCTCTTCTAAAAAAAAAAAAAAAAAAAAAAAACCATCACGGAATAGTGGTTTTTCTAGTATTACAAATTTTTCAAAAGCTGCTAAACCTAAACCAGTGTAGCAATTCTCACATAGTTTCCTCTGTTGGTTTATTAAAATTTGGGAATTAATCTTTTGTTGGATGTGTAACAGACTGCGCCAATATCTCTTCAAAATGTTATCATACAATATCTTTGAACAAACAGCTTGCTAAGAACTGCTTCACTTTTTCATTTTTAGGGTGAGAGAGTTATGACGTGTGGGTGAGGGGGGGGGGGGGGGGTCCCCCATGTCCAAAGCCACTCTACTCTCCTGATGGGAGAAGAGGAGAAAGTGAAATATCCGGAATTGCCAGAGAAAAGAGGGATAGTACGATGGCAAGTTGGCAGGAGAGGTAAGCCAGAAACTAGAATCGGTTGTTGCCATAGTGCTGAAGAGCGAGCAGCATTGGAACCACAGGGCAGAATACGTGGCAAACATCCTGAAGAAGAAAATGAACGATAACATAGGGTCCGGACAGACAGATCGGAGAATAAAATTATGTGCTTAGGACTCAGCCTGAGGTAATTTGTTAAACTGTCGCAGGCTGAGGTTTTAGTGCGGTTTGAGTCCCACATAACCTGGAAGTGCGAGGCCGAATGCCACTCATGGATCTTAAAGATATCCTCAAATTATCTATGTACAATTCGTAATCCCATAACTATACAAATTGGAGTAATGAGATGAAATATTGGGAGTTTGTTCGAGAAGGATAATGGAGTCCGTAACTAGCTCCGTGGTCGTCTCGTCAATTTCCCAAATGAATCCTGCCAGCCCTAACAATAATTTATTTGTGAAAATTACAAATTATTAATAATAATACATAATTATTAATAATTATTAATAATATTATGTTATGATATAATTTACTATGACGCCAACAAAACCATGCGTTGTTTGAATCAGTTGTTGCGTTTGAAGTTCCAACGTTTGATTTACTGGCCGGTCGTACTTGTACAAGACGTTGTAAAGCTTTGGATATTCTTGATACAGTTTGCTGATCCAAAACAGTTATTGATCGGCAAAATGTATCAAGAATATCCAAACTACAAATAGTTACCATTCAAATTTACTTTGATATTCTGTGACTTTCTGCGCAAATCATTTGTTTTTCACAATATGTACTTCGTTTGGTGGAATTCCAAGGGATAAAATGGCCTCAATGTTAGCATTTTGCAGTATTAACAAGTTTTGACTACGATTATTACCCTAATGTGGATGTTTCCGATCTCTTGATTTATGAATCATTAGATCTGTTCCCGAAATTCGCACAAAAATGCATCAATTTCAAAAGATTGCATTTTATCGAAAATTTCATCTTAACCTGTTGGGCCCAGAAGTCATGCATGTTATAGCGACATCAACGGAATTTCGATGGTATTCACGTGGGTTTAGCCAGCCCCTGACAAAATCGAACTAGAGGGTCCGAATTCATGGACATATGACGTTTAGGGGTTTCAAAGAGAGTTGATGGTTAAGTCTGGTAATAGTCAACATCAGGTGGTCGCTAGAACAGTTACTAGTATACGAGTAGTTCATAAGTTATGATATAACTTAAGTCCAACACAACATAACAACTCTTTAGTAAATTAATCCGACCCCGCCACCCTGGGTCACGGAAGCCTGCACAAACTACCTTCCACGCTATAAAATCCTATAATAACTTACATGGCCGTGGCCCATAAACATCTCACAAAACTTTTCTACCTTTTTGAGTCGAAACGCGAGGCGAACTCACCCCGAGATGTCGCATTTGCCCGCGTAGCTTCATACTTATCCCAACCCCTTAGTCCCTTTTCAATCTTCTATATCTCATTAGCTGTGTGCGCCTCGTCCTGCGGCTGTGTTGAGGATCGCGTGCCAAATCGCATGGAAAGTCTTTCCTCCTATTTAGAACTTGGGAGGGACATGGATATAAATATTTCTTTGTGATAAACAAAAACGTAATCTTCGAGTCGTAGCGAGTTGTACCCGATTCCTAAAAGCTGGTTTGATGGGTATAGCGAGGCAGAGGAGTGGATAGAGATAGTGAAAAACTGACAACAGACATACCATTCCCTCATTTGAATAAGTTTGAGATGGAACGTTCAGATATCAACTTAGCCTGGATACAACTCATTTCTGGTTTGAACAAATTGACTATGTTGACGGTATTTAGGAACACACCAACGGTTACCTCAAAAGTAATTTATTTGGGTACAATGACGTGGGCTAAGAGGAATAAGCCGTGGTTGAGGTTTCTCTATTCTGAACGATAGAATCCACCAAAGATTGACCAAAAACCCGTATCTGGAAGCACGTCGAAGGCTCAGTGTAAAGGTCAAATAGTAGGGGCGAAAGAGTACATCCCTCCCGCTTCCCGTTCTGGATTCGCAGGGCCTAAGACGTGGATTTAAAGGATGTGAAGAACCTGAGCGGTTGTTTCTGGTAAAATGAAAAAACCGGTGGTTTTTCAACATCTCTGGCGGAGAAAAATTCAAGCATGAGTCATGCTGCATGACCACTTTTGGATTATTATCTTCGATAATGAACCATTGGAATCAACCAAAACAACTCTGCAAAGTCTTTCACAACGGTTTATTATCTTCTGCTCAGACCTTATTATCACTGATCTAAAATATTTGATCAAATAGGACGTTGGTAATTTCCGCAAGAGGGTAACTAGCTCAGATAAATATCGTCACCGATACCTCACCTCCGATACTATCGAATATCGAAATATCGATGTGTTACCGATGGCCATCCCTACGTCAGACTCGAATTATCGCATTACTCAATTTTTTTCGTATAGTTGTAGGTCTCACAAGGTAATTGTATACAGAGCAGTGCAGAGTTGTCCCAACTACTTAGAGTACTACTCATTATTCAATTCACCCAATCTAAACTGCAATATTTAATTGGTTGATACATGTAACTTCATAATGAATATATCGATTATAGATTACGTGGTAGCAATGTTAAACAGACCGTATTAAAACTCTTTGCGATTGTTTTGGCAGAGGAAAAATGCTGATCGCGGGATCTTAGGATGACAGGCCGGCAAACGGGAAGGGCAGCCAGCGGCAGCATGTTAAATGACGTGACAACCGCCGATGCCCCCAGTCCTGGAGGAATTAGAGTGTCCAGGTGGTCTAATGGACCGTAGTCCCCTAGATATAGCCCCTATTATCAAAAAGCCCTTTTTCCCTTTTTTCTGTTTTTCTTCCGAAGGGAGCGAGTTCTCCAGACATTAACTTATCACTGCAGCCCATTTACCTCCCACCAACCTCCGCGGCAAAGGGCTGATGGAGTGAGGGGTACCCCCCCCCCCCCCCACCAACGAATTCCTTTCGGCCCGGCGGTTTTTCGCAGATTTACAAAGCCTTGTCTTATCTCAGGACCACTAGGTATCCCCCACCATTCAGCGCTTCATTTTGACTTATAATGTTTGGATCAGAATTCATTTTACTCCGACCACTTTCCCCAGCGACACAACTAATAGGCGCCCAGGACTCATAATCACAACGGAAACAGCGGAATACTCTACTTCCTATTGAATCGGAATACATTATCATTCAGAAATATTAGAGAATTTAGAAATATTCGAGAAATTTTATTATTTCACACTACCTACCACGTAACGGAATCTCAACTGAGTCGCTGAGTCAACTGAGTTCCAAAAGCAGTTAACTCCCATTATTTGAAAATATTGAGTTATGGGTACCATGAGATTCAGAACGGCCTCAGCTTCAATTCTGACTCGGTTTCGAGAGTCTCGGTCTCGGTTCAATAATCAACCTTTCAAATAAGGCTTCGCTTGTAATTTCACGGAAGAATGAAAGTGGCAAACATATGGAAACGGGATACAATGATAGAACCATATAATCTAATCATAACAATAATACGAGTAATACATTATTAGCCGTGTGAAAGCAGGGTTCTGGTATATACAGCCGTTAACAGCCGTTAACAGCCGTTAACAACCGTTAACAGCCGTTAACTAGAACCTTATTTCGTAAGCCCGTTATTTCCCTATTTACATTTGCAGTAACTCATTCTGTTCAACGGTGCATTCGTTGAATCTTTGCAGACATATTCCGTGATTTAATAGCAGTAAAAAAAAAATAAATAAATAAATAACTAAAACTAATGCTGTACCTCGTCTCGGTCATCAACTATTAGTTTTCTCATTTTTCTCGATACAGCTACGAGACAGACGACTAAGTATAATAAAACTTCCCAGAACAATCAACAACTAGTCTTGCATCAATTCTCTAGAAATTGCCTCTAATAATAGTAGTCGATGATTAGCTCAGGGATGGCCTATAATTTATTTATACAAATGATAAATGAAACATTTAAACAAATGATATAATATTAAGAATTAATTGGTATTAATATAGTTTCTTCTGTAATTATGGTATTCAGTATGTGGGCTCAGACCAGCCCGAGGGGGATCATAATCCTAGATCAATAGCAACGGGATTAAGCAAATTAATTTTGAAATGTTAGAGGTCATACCGACCTTTTAGGGGAAGTTACGAGTGGTTACGTACGATTGGTTAAACGTGAATGGGATCTCAAAATCGTCGGAATCGATAATTTAGTCACACAGTTTCGTGACTAAATGTGTAACTTTTTCGAGCTGGCAGGTCTCGGCGAGAGCATGATCTAGGCTAAAATCGTATTAACGTCATTTGGAAAGCGAATCAATTTACAGGATTTAGATTGCACAGCGTTGCAACTATCTGCAGAAACGGATCGGCTTCTCTGATTCGAAATCACTTTCTCCGCATGAACTCAAAGATCACAACTAACTACCTTTCGAACAAAGTAGAACACAACAGTTCGTTACTATGGTGAGTACCGATGTACACAGAGATTAAATGTTAATGCAAATAAACATTTTGATCGAAAGTCAAGGGGCCGAGTCGCGATAAAACCGTCAGGTGAAAAGTGGAAGGGAGTATTAGAGTTTTCGACCGGTGAAATCCCAACCCACCAACATTGAAAACCTTCGAGACAAAGCCTGTTTCAAAATCACACCTCGAACGATGAAAAACAAGTTGTTTCGACGAAGAAATCGCGATTCGTAATAATACACGAACATAATTTTATAAACGATTCGATGATTTCTATGAAACATTGCTCAAATTTGGCCATTGTTTGGATAGCGAATCTGAAGACTCTGTGGTCTTGTCTTCATCCTGAAGACAAGACCACAGAATCACGATTTAATTATAATCAAACTTGGTTTTCTTAGGTGAGCAGGTGATATTGGCCCGGAGCTAATAGAAACGCAGGTTGGTGAGGTGACGCAGGGTGCCTCATGGCGAGTTGTCTGTGAAACACAGAAATGAATGAGACTGCGCAAATGAGACAGTAAGGTAAGGTGAATGTGAGTCAGATTTCCATGGGAAGAGAGGTGGCGAAATTTGGTTGTTTAACATTAATTAGACATTTAATGTTTTTTGATCGAGAAAATTGTTTTTCTTCTGTCCCAGCAATTTGAAGATGAAGAAATGTTGTTGAAACTCTAATCTGAGAACGGGATGAGATATCGCCATTCTGACTTCACAGTCGTGCTCAGCATTAAAAAATCTATAAGCTGAGAAGGGTTTAGGGAGTTTTAGGAGGGGGGGGGGTCGTCCGCGCAATCAACTTCACTTTGAAAAGCAGCCTGAGTCCAGACGATTTCGCTCCATTCGCTCCGCTTGACTCTGCGTTAAAGTTAGATACGAGTAGATAGGTTTGAATAATTCAGTTCTACATGTATGTATACGGAAATTTTAGGATTAGATTCATTGAAAGTTCTACTATGACTTATACTGTATACATTTTCTTTCTGGATTCCAGTTTTATGAACATGTAAACAAAAATTAAACGTCAAAATCTTAGTAACTTCAAAAACATCAAATTCTTTATAGATGTTTATTCAAAATTATTTTCTGAAGCGTGTTTTGAACGACTTGAACTCTTGCAACTTGTGACTTATTAACTGTTCCCCATGCGAGTCTTCCATACTGGATTGAAGAGTAAGCTAGTCCATAATAAATCGACCTTGAATTTGATTTGAACAAAATAAATCGGAGCTCTTTAAAAATATGGATCAGTTTTCTTAATTTCGTTATGAGTGCGGAAATATGGGGATCAAACTTAAGAAGATGGTCAAAAATGAAACCCAAGTTTACTCTATACAAGATTGAGTGGCAGGGGAGTACACGAACAAGGAGCATTCATTTGGAAACATTCATGTTGGTGAAAACATATTGCTCACTGGGTGCAATAATGTCATATCTCCAATTTTCATGCTTTGGGGTAGGTGTTCGAAGAAAAAAAACCATTTCACCTTTGAAATATTTCGCTACGAGTTTTTAAATATATCTGAGCTTCAAAAACTCGCTTTGAGATATTCGTACCGGAATATTTCAAAGTTAAATTGGTATTTTTCTCGATTACCCCGTCGCATAAAATTTCGAGATATGACACTATTGCACCCAATGAGCGATATGCTATTTGTATTCGAAATGGCTCCATAAGAGAATCGGATCACTAACGTTTTACTGATAGGTATTCAAGCACAATTCATTCAACCAGTGCATAATAGGGTGGATCGATTTTGGCAAAAAACAATTTTTTTCCTCATTTTTTGATGCAATAGCGAAATTATCTTGCCTTTTCGCCTGAAAAACGCTGGGTAAAAATAAGGGCCCTGACAAAAATTTCCTTCAGGCTCCATAACTCATATGAAATATGCCCTTTTGAGGAAAATCTCGAGAGAACCCCTAATTGCCGCAAACATTTTGCTAATCCCTCAGAATGCTTATGAAACACAAAAAGTATGAGAACAAAGAATTTCAAATCGTGAAAAAATCAAAAAAAGCAGCTGTATAATTGTATAATATTATATCTGATGGAGCCAGTTGATTGATAAAATGATGCGAATGAGTCACTCGGTCAGACAAGATCCTTCTTTGAATCAAGCTTGGGATTTTTCTTTTGAGACTCTAAGGCATTGAATATGTAGCCATCTCGTGCTTTCGCCCCACACACCTTCTGTGACGCTTCAGTTACCAGTTCCAAGACGAGGTAAAGTGCATCAAAGTCGATGAGTTCGGTGTAGTCTTCAGCTTCAAAGTTTATTGTTGGCACCTTGAAGCTCCTTGGCGTCATAGTCGGGGTCTGTCTGGCTCGCTGGATTATTTGAACGGCTTTTTGTTTTACTTCAGAATTACTGTCGAACAATATGGCCATCAGTAAATTTTCTGGATGAGCCCAAAAACCATCACGTTGGATGACCGGATCAATCACACTCTTCAGTCTGATGGGGAGGTATCATGAAAGGGTTATCA